>VXBJ01007792.1:1104885-1189476 GCA_013400055.1 Nycticryphes semicollaris | reverse complement strand
GGAAGAGCAAGAGCAAGAGCAAGAGGAGGAGGGGGGAGGCAGGCGGCGAGAGCGGCGCGGCGGCAGACGCGGGGTCCGGAGCGGAGTGGAACCGGGTTCCCCCCTGAGCAGGTCAGTCCGGGGCGGCAGCCGCATTCTGGGCTGCGTGACTCAGGGGAGGGTGTTCAAGGGTGCAGGGTGGGTCGGGGATGTGTCGGGGGGATCGTCCTGCCGGTGGGGTGATTGGGGGGGGCGGATGGAGCTGNGAGCTGCGCCTTGCGTGGAGCGAATGCCGCGCTCCCTCCACCCACCGCACCCCCGCTTCTTTCTTAGCTGCATCTCCCGGGTGGGCCTGGCTTTGGGACCGCGCCGGGGGATGTTCAGGGCAACTTGCGTGATCCCCTGGGCGGGTGCTCCAGCACCGCGTTGGGCAGCACCTGGGTACAGCTTGCGAGGGTGACTCTGTGGCTCCAGGAATGGGTTTGGTTTGCTATTGTAGGAGATTTGGGGGTACTTAACTCTGTTCAGACCCTGTCTTCCTGCCCTTATTCTGGACCACGTTCTGAAGTGGTTTTAAGTGATGCTTGTCTGTGCCTGCCTGATGGACGGCAGAGGCCCAGCAAGGTGCAGGGGCTCCCTTGGGCTGCTGGAGTACGTCAGTTGCAGAAACAGAGAGCGTGCCCCAGCCCCTCGGTGTCCTTTCCCAGTGCCCGTGTGCTGGCCTGTGGTGCTGGCCTGTGCTGCTGTCCTCTGATGTGAGATAATATGTCATCCCACCGCTGTGTCATGCCATGGCTTGTGCTCGGTCCCCACGTCATCCTGGCTACAGAATCCTCCTTCCGGGAGCCACACCTGACTGTTAGCAACGCTTCATGCTGGCAGGGGAGAAGAGGGGGATTCTCTCCCCATTTCTCCCTCCAGCTTTTGAGAGACTGATGCCTGTGAAAGGGCTGTTGGGTCAGGATGATCTAACGCTGTGGCTGAGCTGCTCTCCCTTCAAATTACGACTTGTCCACAGATCAAGGCCCTGCTTTCTCCCTTGCTTGCTTCTCCATCCTTTCTAGCAGCAGCAGTGATGCACAGTGGGTTTGCAATTCAGAAACCTCCTGAACAGAAGGGGTGTTATCCAGGAGAAAGAGAGAGACCTTTGTCTGGCTGGCGGGTGTTATTTCTGCATGAACATCTTTTTCCCTTTAACTGTTTAGCCACCATCTCCAGCACTGATCTGCACTCCTGCCTCCTCCCCTTTCAGAGAGTTCAGGGGGGAGTGGGCAGAGATCTAGGAGGTGAGGGCAGAGCTGGGTGGGCAAAAGAGGTACGAGAAAGCACCTTGCCCCATGTTGGGGGGTTTTACAATGCGGTGTGACATGTCAGGCTGCCTGTCGGAGTAGCAGAGAGAAGGCAGAATTGTGCCATTTGGAATAGAAGCTGCTGTTGAAGTGGTTTGCAGTATTTGTTCAGAGGAGAGAGCAGGGAAAGTGTGGGAAAAGCAGAAGGCAGAAAGACTGGCCCTGAGACCAGACCTGAACCCTGGCCTCGTTGCCTTCCTTGCCACCCTGCAAAGTGGCGGTCAGGGCTGGGCAGCAGATGGAGAGGGAGGCAGAAGCAGCTCTTTCAGGAAGGATTTGTCTTAACTAGCCTGGCAAAGAGCCATTGGCAAACAAATAAGTAATAAATAAAAAGCATGGAGGCCACTGGCACCCCTGCAGCCTCTGACTCCATAGCACATATGGGCTTTTCCGGCTTCCCTGTGAGCTTAAACCTCTGCCTTCTTCTCATGGCAGCATCCTGGTTCCTGTCTTCCTGCAACTCTCATCTGAATGTCTTTCAGCTCTCTCTCTTTTTTTTCTTTTCCTTCTTTTTTTGCATGATAACGCTCTAATCTGTAGTTGCTCTCCTCTTCAAACCTTTCCCTGAGGCTAACTGGTTCATCCCTGATTTGGTGGCTGCTGATAATGGTTATCATAGGGTGGTCCTGCAAATGGGAACAGAAATTGCAGTGCTTTCTGGAGATGCTGGTCAGGGGTGTGTGTAGGCCTTTGCAGGTAAATACTGTCCTCCTACTTCCTCGCAGAGACTTCTGGCCCAAGGGAAAGTAAGGCAGATTTCATCACACCTTTAGAGCCTACATCTGCAGAGTTGTAAAAGGAGGAGTGTCACTGCTTTAAAATATCCCTCACAGGAAATACTCCCGTCTTAACAGACTGTGAGAGCAGCAAGGAAAGGGAGAAATGTTTCTAACACCCACGAGTGAATTCAATTGCTATTAAACTAATCAGTCACCTAAACTCTTAGGCAAGCATCAGTGTGCTATGCAAATGCTGACTCCGCCGTGAGTCCTTATAAACACTGAAGCCTTCTACCGTTGTCACTTCTGCATTTGGTGAAACAGCTCTTCTTAACCTGCTTTAATTGCTGTGAGTATATTCTGTACTCAGCCGTAAGTTTGAAGAAAACATTGCATTGCTGATGCGCTGTGCTCGGAGCAAAAGCGGGTTTGTTTTGAGATTATTTCAGGAGAAGCAGCTCTAGTCCAAATTTCCTTCAGCTATGGCTTGATTACAGTCAGTCCCTAACCAGCTTCCAGATCCCTTAACGATGAGAGGTCTTAGAGCTTTTGAGGCCCCCACTTGGCATCTACCTGCACTTTAAGATGCCTAAACATCTTTTAAAAGCTAGCTTGAAGTTACTGCTTCAAACATAGCTGGGAGTGGTAATTAGGGGACAATGGCAACAGTTTGCTCACACCATTAGAACAACCGCCTTGCGTGAGCCCTTCCCATTTCCCAGGCCACTATTGTTGCTGGTTAATGAGTGCGACTGGACATGCAGGTCCTGCAGGGCCTCTCTGCAGAGGTGGTGGGAGGTGGGGTGGAGTAGCTTGGTGAGGGGCATGGGCTCCCCTCTCCCAGCTCACTGTCCTGGTTCCTGTGTCACCCTCACCTCTCCGGCAGTTCAGCCACCACTCCATCTCACACCTCCTCACCAGGTTGGCTTTTTAAGACTCATCTTGGAGGTTACCTAAGACCCTGCATTGTCCTGCCTCGCCTGTCCTGGTACAACCCTCTCTTAGTGGATGGCGGTGTTGGTGTAAGAGCTGGAACCATGCTAAAGGCTGCAGAGAAAACCTCTTTGGCTGAGAAATTGCCTTCCTAATTGAAATTACTGTAATGCTGTCTGGTCTCTGGGGAGCATGAACACCACAGTGTGGAAGCATTTCAGCCCCGGGATCAGTTATGCAGTTCCCAGCAGAGTCCCAGTGAGAAGCTGTGGGTACCATTTTGACCAAAGAAGCCATCTATGCTGTCATAGTTTTATTTCACATAAAGATATGTTTAAAATGGATACCAGAGCAGAGAGACTCAGTGCTTCTATTCAGTGGGAGCACGGGAAAGATTTGCGTAACCCAATTCCCCTGACCGCACCACCAACATATTGTGTCTTCTTGTCTGTGCGAGAGGAAGGCAGGATCTGAGTGAGCCAAGCTCCACTGCAACCCCAAGTGCTAAAAGGCAGGTTGCGAGAAGTAGAAAAATATGTAGTCATGTAATTTTGAGTTCTCCCTGACAGAGAGAGGAAGGGTCTCCGGCCCTGCTACTGGGGAGCGCTTTATGGTTAGCTGAGAGCTAGTGGTAGGGGGCACCCAGGGCAGGAGATGATGGAGATTGAGACAAAGAGCCACTTGATGTGCTGCGTTGGATGGTGTAGTGCAGTCAGAGAAGGTAGAGGTGGGAGAGTTAGGGCTAACCTCAGGTTTGGAAGGATAGCTGGAGAGCAGCACCCAGCTGTGGCCAAAAGTGAACCCATGGTGCCCTGAGATGAGGCCTGGGGACCCTGTGTTGGCCAAGCCAAGGTGCCCCTGCTGGAGGTGTTCGGTTCCTGCATTACCTATGCAGCAAGGTGACCCACACTAGGATGACACGTCAGAGAAGTGGCACAGGCTGAGGAGATGAGGTGTTGCATGAGGGTTCAGAAGCCAAGGGGTGCCTTGTGAGGCTTTGAAGTGGCCAACCATGGGCCACAGGGCACCAGTGCAGCTAGGATCTCAGCTAGCCTGGGGCTTGGTATCTGCTTGTTTAGAGGACCTGGTTGCAACAGCAGGTTGGGATGGTCGTCTTGCTGTGGCTCTGGATTGGAGCAGAGTCCCCATCCTTGGAGATATTCAAAACGTGCCTGAACATGGTCTTGTCAACCTCCTCTAGCTCACCCTGTTTTGAGATGGGAGGTTGGACTAGACAATCTCCCATCAGCCTCAATGCTTCTGTGATTATTTGTCCTGTTTTCTGACAAATTTGGTCACCATGGGATAATCCCTAAGGCAGCATTAGAGAAATGACCAGTAGTTTGGAGGTTTGCCTAGCTCCCCTGGGCCTGCAAGCACTGGTCAGGAGGTCTCTAAACCATTAAAAGACTCCCAGGGCTTGCAGGCTCCAGGCTGGGGACATGCACCATTCCCTGTGTTTCTGGGCTGCTTTTCTCAGGGAGAGGTCACAGATGGCAGAACTTCGTGGAAGGGAAGTAAAATGACAAAAATGGCAGAAAAACGAACCAAACTTCATAGACGTCAGACTAAGTTTGATCTGCACCTTGTTTGGCTCTTGACCTACTGCTGAGTAGGATAGACGAATTATAGTCACAGTATAAATTAATGATCAGAAAGCCATGACCTAAGTACCTAGTTTTAATCTTGCTGTGTTTGTACTCTTCTGCTCTTTTACTAAGGACAAGTTGATTCCCAGTGATGAATACAGATGAATACGTTGTGGTGCTTAGGACTGAGCAGGAAGATGCACCATGCTTGAGTGGGTTTGCAGTGTAGCACATGGTTATTTAGATTCTTAATGTCTATATTTTTTTTTTTCATGAGAAGTTGGTGAGTGACACATTTCTTTATTAGGTTCCACTTCGTTATTTATTATAAATTTTGTCCAGCTATATTTCAGTGGAAAATGAAATCCAATTCAAAATGCAGGAAAATGGTTTCTAGTTGGTTAAATAAGACTGCTTAAACTGTGTGGGTCCACAACACAACAGAAAAAAAAATAAGTTTATGAAAGCATTATTTGTAAATGTAATTAATTTAACAACAGTATCTTACTATACTATATTGTATTACTATAATAATATATTGTAGGAACAGAATTTTATTTTAGGAGATGTAAAATATAACCAATGATATAACCTGATTATTTCTGGCTTTTAAGAATGCAGAACCAGTAAAGATTATCTTCTCACACTTTATCCTCATTGGGCTTGGAGAGGGAACCAGGCTCTCTTGCGTTACCTGCGGTGATTTTCTGAACTTTGACTAAACTAATCAGTGCATTAAATTAATTTAAATGTTTGGGGTTTGGGGTTTTTTGTTTTTATTTTTTTTCCCCCTCTGCTTTCAAAAAGGTTGCTGCTGTCAGAGCTGCTTTTGCAGTTCTTCAGACTTTAGCTCCAGGTGCTCAGCCCGTGAGTGGATCTGGCAGCAAGGACATTCTGCATGAATTTCTGCTGCCTTATTTTTCACTGATGAGAGTGATCTGAGGTCTTAGTGTGTAGCTTGTTACAACTTCCAGTTTTAAATTGACCGTCTTTTAATTTAAAAAGTTTTTAGTTCAGACAAAATCTGATTATTTTTAAGTCAGGTATATGTTTCCAAAGTCATCATTCTTTTATTTGTTCTAGTTCCAAGTCCTCTTTATTGCTTTTTCCTTTAATATTACACTGCTGCTAATCTTGCCATCAGGCGGTTTCATTGCATTTTTCTGTTGGGAGGTTTTCATCAAGTTTAATTTTCTTTCATCCGAGTTTTTAATTTCTTGTGTTTTCTTCCATGAAATTTCATCAAATTCTTCCTTGTTCAGACACAAACAAACACCAGTTGCTAATAACAGCTGCAGTGGCGAGGCTACCTCCTGAGAATGGTGAGTTTTAAAGAATTTCAGGTTAGATCAGTCATTGCAGGAAAGTCAGAGGATGGAAGTTTTCTGCAGTCTGATATCTTACGCACTGGGCTTGATAAACCAAACTATGCAAAACTTTAGTAACTGGACCTAGAGAAACTGTGACCATGCCCTAAGCCTTCTCTTGGCTACATATGTACACTGTCACAACTAGGGCTTCACCTGTGTTCCAAAGTAATCATTAGGTTTCAGGATTCCTTCTTCCTAACAGCTATATCTGAGGGGCTGGCTGTTTACTTGGACAGCCCCTGCACAGAGTCAAACTTCAGGGATTTCTTTCCCTTCATAGCAAGGTGGTGAATCCCGGACCCTCATGAAAGGCAGGTTGCAGTAGGTTTCTGGGGAAACCAGCAGGGGAAGGATTTCACTCCGTGTTTCTTTGGGCCTGGGATCTTTTGTGGAAAATATCTTGGGGATAGAATAAATTTCTGTACGTCTGTAGCCATTAAAATCCCAGCTGGGAGTGATGGTAGGGGGTGTCCTTGGGAGCCTGCCATGACAACACTGTGTCCTCCCCATCCGCTGGGGAGGGAGAAAGGGTGTGCAGGCATGTGATGGGACTTGCAGAACTTGGGGTCTGATCCTGCTCTCGGTGCTGCAGGCTGGCTGCCCACTCCCTGAACATTCTGGGAAAGCTCTCTGTTCCCCAGAGCTCACCTTGCTCCTGAGGTAGGAAGCGGGGAGGGCATTTGTGTTAGCAGGATGGTACATCACTTCCCTCTTTGAACAGAGCTAATCTGGGGAGCGGGGTTTTGCGTCAATACCTGTGTGCGTGGCCAGCCTGGTGCTCTGTGCAGTGCCAGTGGAGCCTGCTCTCAGGTTCAGGCTGCTTGTGCAGCTCCTGTAGCACAGGGTCTCTCCCTGCCATGGTGAGCGTTAGGAGGATCTTTCCCGGTCCCCTCCTGTGTCTTCTGACTGCTGACTTTTGGTCCTTTTGTGGTCCCCTCCCTCCAGCATGACATCCGTGTGCCCGGTGATAGAGCTGTGCTGGCAGGAGAAGCATGGAAAGCAGATGGACAGGATTTGGAAACCAGTGTGTCCCGCAGGTGGTCCTGTCCCCAAGGAACAGGCAGCAGTTTGGGATTCATCATCACTTCAGTCCTGATCCCCACCACTCCCTCTGGTTTGGTTGCCTGTGCAGAGCTCTTCTTGCCCTCCTGGGGCTGTGGTCAGTGTTGGGATGAGCCAGAGCCTCTGCAGCATCTGCAGTTGCACAGTTTTTTGTCTTTAATAAGTGCAGGTGAAGCAGAGGGGTGTTTCAGGGGAGGACATGTCACAGAATCACAGAATGTCTATGCTTTACTGGAAGCACTGGTTGCCCCAGAGAGACTGGGAGGCAGCAGCTGTGCTGAGGTCTCGTCCACTCTCACCTTGGGTCTTCTCAGACTGACCGGAGGCACTTTGTGTTTCCATGTGCGAAGATGCTTTCCAGAGCAGGGCGCTCCAGAGCACAGCATGCACCAAACTGCTCCTTACATCAGCCACATAATGAGAAGGTGGAGACCCTCACTCATTTAGTAAATGGCTTGCTGGTACCACAGAGGCTGGGTATGGCATCTTGGGTGTTCGCTGGAGGGCCATCCCAGTTCACAGCACTCATAAGAGCAGTGTTCACAGTACTCACGAGAGCAGAGTTCACTGTGGCAGGTTTGGGATGTGCTGGATGGGGATGCAGGCAGGGAGAACAGCATATCCAAAACCAGGCAGAAAGCAGGAGCCTGGGCTGGGGCTGGGCAAGGACACCCAGCCACTGTGAAAACCCCTCCATATCAATGATGCATCCCTGAGCATCTCTCCCAAAATAGGCACAGGGCCTGTCTGATTCCTGCTGATTGTGGCAGGGCCTCGATAGCTGCTGGGCTGTGGAGAGGCTTGCAGTGGCTGTTGCTGGGACACTGCTCCCTGCCTGGACCCCCAGATATCTTTGACCAGCTATATTCCTGATGCTGGCACTGCTGCTGTGCCCAAAGTGCCTTGGAAGGATAAGGAAGCACAGGCTTGGGGAGGCTCCTTTTGCAGCCATCTGCTGCAGTGCCTCACATTTAATTTCCTTTTCTCTTCCACATGAGCGGTGATGCTGTGGAGGGCAGGGGTGGCTGCCTGGGGTGGGGCCTGCTGGCAGGGTGAGCAGCGCAGCACAGGGGCTGCCAGCCTTTCCCCGGGCACCAGCCCTGTGTGCAGGGCAGGCAGGCTTGTGCAGAGAAACCAGGGACAATGTCTCCGCTTCCCTGCCCCAGAAACTTGCCATCCTGATCTTTTTTTCCCATTTTTTTCTCTGACCCCAGATAGCCTTTTTCCAAGGGTGACATGGCAACGGAACATCTCTGACGCTGGCTGTTGGACATGGCATATTTGAAAGGATTTGACCTCCCCCCAAATTTGCCAGGCTGGGCTGGCAGTCCCTGCGCAGTGTCGTGTCGCCTGCTCTTGCAGGTCGCTCTGTGACCACCCTGCTGCCATATCTGCCATCTGTCTCACCACCTCCTCATCTTCCTCACCACTTGTCTCACCATCGCCTCCCAGCCCACAGCTTCTCTCCTCCCAATGCCTTGTCCCTTTCTCAGCCCAGCTGCTGTACATGTCCAGATGTGACACTTTCTTCTCTGCCTGAAGGGAAAGAAACCATTTCTTGTGTTTTCCTCCATCACATCCATGACTCCTGGTGCCCTTGTGCTGGCCATGGGCATGGCCAGAGCATGGCAGGAAGGCAGTGCAGTGGGTGCAGTCAGTGCCAGCCTGTGGCACTGGCACAGCAGAGGCTGTGTGCACCCATCTCACCCCCATGGGATCCTGAACCCAAGTCCTTGCCATGCATCTTGTCCCCACTCCCGCTGTCTTGAGATGCACTGATATGCCCATCCCAACTGTCCTGTGACTTCCCTCTTATCTCTGACGCTCCAGGGCTCTTTGACTCCCCAGGTCCTCTCCATGGAGGAGATGAGAGCAGGCTGGTGGGTGTGATGGGTTGTCTGCTCTGCTCTGCTTGCCTCTGCTCTGCCCTGCAGAAGGTATGTGGCTGGGGCTGTGCTCGGGTGTCCTGGGCAAGGGGTAAAAGGAGTGATGGAGGCGAGGTGTCTTGTTGTGCGAGCACAGGTTGCGCTGGGAGGAGGCTGGAACTGTTGGTTCTTTGCGGAGCCGCGTGTCTGCAGCTCCTCCTGCGCCTGGAAGAAGGGAGAGCCACCTCCCTTCCCATCCGCAGCAGCAGCTTTCCTCTGATCTCCCCCAAAGGCTGTGTGGGCTGCAGAGTCAGCTGGATGTGTGCCCTGGTGATGGGAGGAGGCTGACTGTGTGCTCCCCCTTATTGCCCCAGCGAAAAACAGCACTGGGCTGGCCCTGTGTGGGGGCAGGATTGGGTGGGAGGGCAGGCGGCTGGCCCATGGCCCAGGCAAAGGCAGTGCAATCTGGTGTTGAGACTATGCGATGGGTTCAGTCTCTTCCCTCCTCCTTTTCAAGGACTAAATTTGCTTGCACACTGTGGGATAGGTGGCGATTTGGGGGGTCCCCTATGGATGCATCCTCAGGGGATGGAGGTCGCCGAGTCAGGGCTTGGGGAGCACCATCTCTCCTTGTCCTTCTGTTGCAGGCCCCTCTGTGCACCATCAAAGGTCTTCCCCTTCCCTTTGATGTGCTATTGACTCAAAGCTGTATGCTGAGAGCTAATCCCTCTGGCACGGCTGGATGTGGCTAGCGCAGCCGCTGCTGGAGCCATACCCGATTGTACAACCCTCTGGTGCTGGAACCTTTACTGAGCTGCCAGCTCCCACGCTCCCAGGGCAGAGTGATTCATCCTGGTCAGCTGGTGTTACCCAAATCTGCTTGGAAGCTGGGCAGAGGTGGGAGGAAAGCCTCGTTGGGGCCAGGATTGGTGAGTGGTGCGCTCATGGGCTCCTGCAGCAGCCCAAGTCTCACTCTGCTCCTGGCAGCGAACATAGGCAATAGAAATGTTCTAGCTCTGCAGATGCTCTAAAATCGTATTTGATGTGTGTGTATATATAGTGTTGTAACCCACTGCTCTCAGGGAGAAGCTTTTGTGCATGCAGAGAGGGGAGCTGGGCAGGGCAGGAGTGGCTCTTTGTGTCTGCAGTGGAATCAGCTTGGGGGGGATGTTGTGGCTGCTCAAAGCTGGGAAGGAGTGAACTGGGGCAGCAGCTGGGTGCCAGGACCTCCCCAGAGCAGTGTGGAGTGAGGTGTGTGGGTGGCCCAAGGAGAAGGGGATCAATGGGACAAGCATAGAATCATAGAATCGAATAATAGAATTATTCAGATTGGAAGAGACCCTTGGGATCATCGAGTCCAACCATCTGCCCTACTCTACAAATTTCCCCCCTACACTGTATCCCCCAACACCACATCTAAACAACTCTTAAACACATTCAGGGACGGGGATTCAACCACCTCCCTGGGCAGCCCATTCCAGTGTCTGACCACTCTTTCTGGGAAAAATTCTTTCCTAATGTTCAGCCTAAACCTACCCTGTTGTAGCTTGAAGCCATTCCCTCTTGTTCTATTGATACTTACCTGTGAGAAGAGACCAGCACCAACCTCTCTACAATGTCCTTTCAAGTAGTTGTAGAGAGCTATGAGGTCTCCCCTCAGCCTCCTCTTCCTCAAACTAAATAGTCCCAGCTCCTTCAATTGCTCTTCATAAGATCTATTCTCCAGGCCCCTCACCAGCTTCATTGCCCTCCTCTGCACTCCCTCCAGCACCTCGACATCTCTCTTGTGTTGAGGTGCCCAAAACTGAACGCAATACTCAAAGCGCGGCCCCACCAGTGCTGAGTACAAGGGGACAATCACCTCCCTACTTCTGCTGGTCACATTATTACTTATACAAGCCAGGATGCCATTGGCCTTCTTGGCCACCTGGGCACACTGCTGGCTCATGTTCAGCCGCTTGTCAATTAGAACCCCCAGATCCTTTTCTGCCAAGCAGCTCTCCAGCCACACTTCCCCAAGCCTGTAGTCATGCATGGGGTTGTTGTGGCCCAAGTGTAGGACCTGGCACTTGGCCTTGTTGAAGCTCATTCCATTGACATTGGCCCATCCATCCAATCTATCCAAGTCCCTCTGTAAAGCTTCCCTGCCCTCCTGCAGATCAACATTCCCACCTAGCTTAGTGTCCTCTGCAAACTTACTGAGGGTACACTCTATGTCCTTCTTGAGTTCATCAATAAAGACATTAAACAGAAATGGTCCCAACACCGAGCCCTGAGGAACACCACTTGTGACCTATTGCCAGCTGGATTTAATTCCATTGAACACTGCTCTTTGTGACCGTCCATCCAGCCAGTGCTTGATCCAAGAGATCATATGCTCATCCAGGACACGAGCAGCCAACTTTTCCATGAGAATTTGACTGTGTCAAATGCTTTTCGAAAGTCTAGGTATGCAATATCCACAGCCTTCCCCTCGTCCAATAATCGGGTGATCTTGCCAAGCATGATGCTGCCCACCTTATACTGGCCCCTGGGAGGCTGTGGGATGAGGGTGCTTGGTGGCAGGGTGCCCTCAGGTCCCTGTCAGGCAGCAGCAGGCTGGAACGGAGCGGAGCTGGGCTCCTGTCAGTCCATCACGCACCCACACTTGCCCCCCATCTCATATCAGGCTTGTGGGCATCAGCTGCTAGGGGGGCTGGCTGGAGCTCAGCAGCAGAGAGCAGCAGCCCCCCCGTGCAGGGGACTTGAAATGTCCTGCTTTCTCCACCAGCTCGGTAGTGAGGTCCCTGCCATCCCTGGGTGTGCCGTGCCATCCTGGCTGGGATGGCTGCTCCCCAGTCTGCATCCCCCTCATTGAACAGCCTGAGCACGCTTGCATGCATTTGTGTGTGAAGCACAGTCCTCTCCTTGCGTCTGCCCTGGGGTGAGGTGCCTTCTGCTCACTGGGATGGCTGTAGCTCTGCTGGAAAGGACTGTGATGGCTGCTTCTGTGGCTGGCAGTCTCTCTGCAGCAGGTGGCTTTATAAATGGCAGGAGGAGTTTTATCTACCTCCCACTTTCCTCTCCACCTCCCACAGCTCCCTGCTCCCAAAAGAGCAGAGGGGGCTCAGGGAGGAAGGAGCTACTCTCCTGCCTTTTTCCCCATCACCAGGGACCACAGTGCTGCTGGCATGTTGTGGCACTGTGAAAAATGCCAGTGACCCACAGTGACACTCCCAGTTTCCACATAACTTTCCATGAGGGAGTGTTTTTCCCAGCAGAGATAACATTTTTCTTCTCACAGGCCTTAAAATTATCCTCTGTTTGAGCATGGTTACCTGGGTGGAGGAAGAAGCAGTCTGCCTCTAAGAGCCCAAAATTCCATCGCTGTCCCAGTCTTGCTGAGAGGTTCCTTGGCCTTTGATGCCAAATAGGAGCTGTTTCTGCCAGGCTGGCTGTGCATGGGCACAGCATGCCATGTTCCTGGAGCTGGCAGGCAATAAACAACCGAGGGGCACCCTTTGCCCAAGTCCAGTCCTTCCCTAGGGCTGGCTGCTGCCATGGCGCTCAGTCACGCAGGCAGCAGGGGCTAGGAGTTGTCCTCATCTGTGCATATCATCGTTAATTAATTGCAAGTGCAAGGGTTGCTCTGGGGACTGCGAGCAGCCTTCGGCGTCCTAACTCAGAGCAGGGACCTGGTCATGCTGGGAGCTCTCTTTGCTGTTTTCCTGAATGCACATGCGTGTGCACGTGTGTGTATGTTAAGAGAGCATCTGGATGACTCCCTGCCCCTTTCTCACCTCCGAGCAACCTCCATCCTCTGCAGTCAGCCCTGGCTTTTTCACAGCATCATAGAAAAGTTTGGGTTGGAAGAGACCTTTAAAGATCATCTACTTTGATCCTCCTGCAATGAGCAGGGACATCTCCCCCCTCTACTCTGCTCTGGTGAGGCCACAACTGGAATACTGTGTCCAGTTCTGGGCTCCCCAGTTCAAGAGAGACAGGGAACTGCTGGAGAGAGTCCAGCGTAGGGCAACAAAGATGATTAAGGGATTGGACCATCTCCCTTAGGAGGAAAGGCTGAGAGAGCTGGGATTCTTTAGCCTGGAGACGAGAAGGCTGAGGGGAGACCTTATTAATGCTTACAAGGATCTGAAGGGTGGGTTGAAGGAGGATGGAGCCAGACTCTTTCCAGTGGTTCCCAGTGACAGGAGGAGGGGAAATGGGCACAAACTGGAACACAGGGAGTTTCATTCAAATATGAGGAAAAATTTCTTTAGGGTGAGGATGACAGAGCACTGGAACAGGCTGCCCAGGGAGGGTGTGGAGTCCCCTTCTCTGGAGAATTCCCCGTCTCTGCCTGGATGCCATCCTGAGTGATGTGCTCTAGGCAATCCTGCTTTAGCAGGGGAGTTGGACTAGATGATCTTTAGAGGTCCCTTCCAACTCTGACAATTCCATGATTCCGTGATCTTCAACTAGATCAGGTTGCTTAGAGCCCTGTCTAACCTGACCTTGAATATTTCCAGGGATGGGGCATCCACCACCTCTCTGGGCAACCAGCGCCAGTGTTTCACCACCCTCACTCTAAAAATATTTCTTCTTTTTATCTAGTCAAAATCTTCCCTCTTTTAGTTTAAAGCCATTATCTGTTGTCCCATTGGAACAGACCCTGCCAAAAACATTTTTCTACCTTTCTTATAGGCCCCCTTTCCTGGCTCTCTGCTCCCAGACATTGCCCACCAGCAACCCCAGTGGCTCCCTGTCCTGTGCTTAGGCTGGTCCTGGGTAATCCTTTGTGCTGAAGAGCATTGATTAAAGCGTTATCAGAGGACAAGGGTGCATTTCACAGAATGAGCGACAGGCCCCTGCCCTGGAGAACTTGCAGCCCAATTAGCTCATGTTTGCTCGGTGCTTTGCACACACAAAGTGCAGTGTAAGGGGCTAAGCACACTGTGTGCACAGCAGGCTATTGAAATATAAAACAAACACGGGTTAGAGACAGCCTGCAGTGGCAGCTCAGTCACATGTGGTGAAAAGGGCTGGGGATGGAAAGAATAAACTCCGCTCTGGTTCTTCCTTTGCAGTCACTCTGTGCTGGCTCCAGCAGCCACGAGCTCACACATGCATGGAGAAGAGCTGCTCTGTGCACGGTGTCTCCCAAGAACTGACCCAAACCTACCACCCTGGCTGTAGATCTCACCCTAAGCACCATTTGTTCTTGGTTGCCTGAGGATTGGCTGTGTTCTTGTGCCGAGGAGCGCTGCAGTGAGTCAGAGCTGCTCTGCCCAATCTGTAGCATCCCTCGGGGAGAAAGGGGCTTCTGCAGGTGGCTGCTGTACTGCAGAGCAAGGCCACAAATACTGTCCTACAGAGAGCTCTGCTGGAGGCTAGGATGCCTTCTCATCCAAAAAAACCTCACACATGGAGCTTAGTCTGTCCCAGCACCAAAACGTGGCCATCCCTGGGTCTGCATGTCAGTGCCCAGGAAGAAGTCAGGGGCAGGGAGTGGGGGTGATGTGACAGCCACTGCAGGGGGATGTGGGAGGGGAGGGTTTTGCTCTCAAATACTGTGTTGATTTAAGGTGAGTCTCAGTTTTATTCCCTTGGGGCAGCGTGACCCTGTGCATGTTTTCCCAAAGGTGGTGATAACCTGCCACTCCTGAGAGCAGAAAACCTTACTTGTCTCCCTAAAATGAGGTCACAGTCTCTCCCTCCTGGTGGATCATGTAATTTAGACAGTCAGTGTTGGTGGGGTTGTTTGGAACTGGTGGGTGAGGAGAGGCGAGGGGAAAGGACGTGCATTGTCTGTCCCAGGAACAAACACCTTTTCCCTCATCCTGCTGCCTACATGGTCCCTGGCTATGGGTCACTGTGCCTCTGCACCGCCGTTTTCTGCAGGAAGCTCCCAGGGGGCCAGGAGGGACACACAAAGCATTTGGAGATAGAAGTGGGGGTGCCAGAGCAGGGCTCACTACAGGGTTTGCATCCCACGGCCTAGGCAGGCTCATGGACCAGCAGCTCCCCCTGCCATCTTACCCTGGCTGACAGGGACCTGGTGGACGTTTGTGCTCCTCAAGGGGAAAGCTGTGCCAGAACTTATGGGTGGGGAAGGTGATGTTTATTTACACCATCTTTAAGCAGGTTTATTTTACTCAGCCATGCTCTGGCTCTCATTTTCTCATTGATCTCACTTGCTTCCACACCCATACCCTGCATCCTCACAAGCCCCTAGGCACGTGTGCACTTGTGGGTGATACAGGGACAAGGGACACAGGCTGTTGGGTCTTTCAACCCCTCTGAGCAATCATACTAGTCTTTGAGCATGTGTTTGATACCCATTAGGAGCCACCAGTTGCTGCAGGGCAGTCCTTTGCCTCCAAACCTTACTGACCCCAGCCTCTGTACCTTACTGGCCCGGTTGCTGCTTGTGGTGTGGTCCTCCTCCCTGTTTGGAATATGTATCTTTTTTCCAGCAGGCTAATGGGCTGGTGTACATCCCATGTGAGGTGGCTGCCATCCTGCTGGTGGTGGGATGGTGATCTTCTGTTGTCTGTGCCTCAGCGCTGGCAGGATGTGGGCACAGTATTCACAGCAGTGTTTGTGCTACCAATCTCTCTGCATCCTGTGCCTTGGGTCCTTGGTGGTATCTGTCTCCACACTCCATGGGTCTGTAGGACGCAGCCCCAGGCAGGTGGGTGCTGTCACAGCAGGGCCAATCTCCTGTGCAGGCATCTGCCCTGAAGATGCTGAAGATGGTGTGAAAAGCCCTGCCCAGGCATTCTGCTACCCTGCGTCCGCTTGCCCCCATGGGCCATTGGCAGCTCTCCTTTTTTTTACTTTTTGGACCTGGAGGCCATGAGTCTTAAGAGAGAAGGGTGGAGGGAGAGCCAGGGAGGAATGCCTTGGACCCACATGGGGTTTGGAGTGCTGTGTCTCTGGTCCCATCCCCTCTGTGCTCATCAACCTCAGGGATGGATGTGGCCTGTGGTGTCCCCATTCTCCTGTGCTCCAAGCTACTCACTGTACCCTTTGGTGCCAAAACTGCCTCTGCCAGGGCGTGCGCTGAGCTCAGTGCAGGGGGTTGATAAGCTTTTTCCCAGCTGGAGGTCGTTAGTTCTGCTGATTCAGTGGCAGCGGCTCAGATTTCCCAGCCGTCCCGGTCACTGCAGTCCTGCAAGGTCGGTCACTGCAGTCCCACCAGGTGGGACATTAGTGGTTCACCTCTCTGCCTGGCTCTGACACAGGAATCCAATCTTCCTGTGATGTTGGTCCTCGTTTTTCCTTCCCACAGCCTGGCCACATCTCCTTGCATAGGAAGAAGGATGCAGAAGCAGTCAGGTAGCAGGACTGCTTGTTTGCTAGGAGACATGACCTGGTTCCTCAGCCTGGCTTTTCTGCCAGGCTTTGTGTGGCCACAGACAGCTCCATCAGCAGCCCTGCACCCTGACTGCCCACCCACCAGCCAAAATGAGTCATGCCCTCCCTGCTGGAGCAGGATGCTGAGGCTGGGTGAGCTCAGGCATGCCGAGAAGCCTGGCTTAGTCATCTGAGTGCTCCCAAGACTTTGTTTTGGTGTTTTGCTACTCCAGCTGTCCGTGAATCCCCTAGCAAATGAGTTTGCTGGCAGGGTGCTTCAAGGGAAAGACAAATTTTGAAAAATTGTAGTCACATAAAAGAAATGCCTTATTTTCAATTGGAAATCTGATTCTTTGGATTAGCGCCCACCCAACCGGAGAGAAGCATATGCTGGTGTATAAAGAAAACAAACAGGGCACTGAATATTCCACTTACGCACTGGAAATGCTTCACAGAAATTATCCAGTATATCATTTTCAATGGTGAATCTCATACATTCACTGTCAATTCACAGCCACTGCAAACAGGAGAAAGAAGGGTTGCTTTTCTCTATTATTCTGCACATTTTCTGACCCTATTTTACCCTCTTTCCTCTAAAACCTAGATTGGGTAGACCATATATTGTGATTTCTGCCTCTATGTTATTGCTTCATTTTGCCAACTTCAACCCTGTCTGCTCCTGTGTTTCTTGACTTGCCCATTGCTGTCACTTCTCCAGGACGGTGGCTGCTCCAAGGGATGCCTGTCTGTAGTTGGTGTCTGGAGGCACTGCCTCATACACAGCTAACAGGAAGCTCTCCCAACACTTTCTGGAGGTGCAGGCACCCACCCAGCTCTGTTATTCACAACAATATTTCCTCCTCCGGCCATTAATGATTGGGAAAAGCACACTGACAGTGATATAGCTGGGAAGAAATCTGGTCTGGTGATGCTGTGGGGTTCATTTGGACCTTTAAGATACAATCACAGTGCTGTCACCAGAGTATTGCAAAATACTGAATTATCTTATATGTTTGGTCTGAAAATTTAGCTTAGGTGTTTTAACAGTGATTTTAAGACTGACCTACAGTGTCCATGTGGTCTCTCGCTCTGTATAGCAAGTATGGTAGCTCCTCCAGTTGGAGGGAGGTTGAACATGTCCTACAGATCTGAGTTCAAGCTGTTCGTGGAGCACATGAGCAGAAATCTCCTCTCCCCATTTCTGATGCATGTGCTGTTCCTAGAACATTTACATGATTTACTTTTAGCTGGTTGTTCCCAATGGTTATTTTAATGGTAACGCTGCAGCTATATAATTTGCATAAGCTTTTCTAAGAGCAACACCATAAAAGGTGAGATTAGCTGTAACGAATGGTCCAGAAAAGTACAAGTTTGGGTATTTGAAGGTGGGTTTCCATGGGTATCTGGGGGAGAAGGGACCAGGGAAAAAGCAAGAGAATGAGCTCAAAATCAGCTTCACAGGAGCTGTGACACACTGCAAGGACTGTGTTACAGGACTGAGCAAGAGATGATGGCTCCTTCGGACAGTGGAGTTGGAGATACCTAAGAGAGAGGGGACAGAGCTGACTTCTGCTCCGGAAATTTCTCTGTGCAGTGCTGGGTGGAGAGACAAGAACCAGTTTAACTGGGTGGGTGAAGACTTGTGTTTGGGATGTTTGTGGACAGGAGACCTTGGGAGCATGAGATGCTAGCACCATCTCCAGGAGGAACCCATTGCTTTTTGCCACCAGGAGCAAAATATCAGCAACTGGTGGAAGGAAGCAGCAAGAAGGACTTGATAGAGAAAGACAACCCATACTGTTCTCTGTGACAATCACACTCACCCTGCCATCCTGCAGCAGGATGTTCCTCCTACAAGCAGTGCCTAGAAACAAGCTGCAGAAAGTGGAGTGGTGGAGGCACAGAATGGACTTGGAGGTTGCTAAGAGCCTCCTTGTTTATTTGCTGAAGGTCCAACAGAGACAAGGTCAGAGACACACTCTCCTTGTTAACAAAAAGGCAGTGAATTATTTAGCAGCTGAAAATGCCAGATGGCAATGGCACTACTGCTTACAGGAGGAGGGGAGGGAGGGAGACGTGCACGTGGGTGAACAGATTGAGAGCATCTCTGTAGGCAAGGGCTGACCCCAGGCGGTGGCCCCGGTAGTTTCACAGCCACCTCATGGCGAGCAGGAGGCAACGAGGCTGAAGCAAATGGCATTTCCCACAGGTCTCCCCTTGCCAGAGTTCCCTCTTCAGGGGCTGTTACTCTAATGGGCCTTGGTGGGCTTTGAAGTACAGGACTCCCAATCCCAGCTGGGAGGCAGGCCATGACTGAGGGATCTCTCTGTTTTTCTGTGTTTAATTTGGAAGCTGCAGGCACCAAGACTAGTTCTTAAGCTCTTTGACCCCCTCTGGAGCTTGGGTGCAGGACCCCTTGGGTTGAGAACCCCTTGGGAATCCCTGGTGTTCACCTGATTCCATTTGTCAGGCTGTCAGAGCCTTTTTTCTCTTTTGTTTTTTTCTTCGTTTTGTCAACTCTGTGTTTAAAAGCCTCCCCCTTCCTCAGTCTTTCCTTTCCCCAGATGAAGATGCCAAAAAGAGTCAGTGTCTCAGGTGTGTAATCTGTGTCAGCTCCTGCCCCAGCATCCCCATATGTGAGAAACTGGTGACAACCCAGCAGAAAAACAGGTTCCAGTAATTCCATGGAGATCTAGCACCTTGCTACCTGCTCTGCTCAGCTACGGAGTAGTGGGCTCCTGGGCTCCTCAAGAGCTTTAGGATAGGTTTAATCTCCTCAAGCAGGAAGCTGCACAGTCTAAGAGAGAGAGAGGCTGAGGCTACAGCAGCGCACAAAAACCACGTGCTGCTGTAGTCTCCCATCTGTCACACTGACACAGCAGAATTAAATGTTTCCCAACAAAAGCAAATCCATGTGGACTCGGGAATATCCCCTTTCTAAGCCAAGGCATTTTGTGCATGCTTTCTCTGTGCTCCCCAAGGACCTCTCGAAATCAAGTTTCCTTTGGTGTTGAAGCAGAGTTGATTCTATTTGGTCTTGATGGGAAAAAAAAACACCATAAACTCTTTGCATCTCCAGGTCTCTGGAAATACTGGCTGTCTTTGCATCCTCTTCCATTCCTTAATTGGACTGTGGTTTCTGCTCTTCTTCCTCTGTCCTGTCCATGTGGGCTATGAGCATCCTGCAGCAAGGATCAGCTGTGGCTGGGTGGCTGCAGGAGCTGCAGCAGGGTCCCAGCTTGGCTGGAATATAGATAAAAAGGAAGGAGATGAATGAATGCCTGATGGCTTGAATACAAAACACACAGGAGCATATGTTAATGGCCATGTTGGGCTTTCATGTGGCCTTTGTACAGGCCACAATATACTGCGCTCAGCATGTCTGCGGGGCAAGACGCTCACATAACTCCTTATAAACTTCAGGCAGGACGGAAGATGTTCTTGTCAGGAGCACAAGTCCCTAAGAATAGGGATATAGAATAGGGGAAAGGACTCCTTGGAGGTCAGCTGATAAAAGCTCAGGACCTGGCCAACCTCAAAATTATGTTTGGTTGCTCAAGGCCTCCAAAGACAGTGTTTCCTTGTCCATCTGATCCCCCCCTCCACTCCAGTAACATCAGTCTTCCCCTAGGCAGTGTTTTCAGCCCTCTGGGTTTCTCTACCTAAAAAGTACTAGACATTCTCCCTTGAGGCCTTTTCAAAAGAGACCTTAGGGATCCAACCTGGTTGCCACTTTGAAAGCTGGCTGAAGGTGCTGGAGGGGACTCTAACACACAGAGACATGGCAGGAAGAGAGACTTTGGCCTTGTCTCCATCTCGTGTCTGGTAGCATTTGCTGTGCTGGTTCCTTCTCTTCCTGTAGTTCTAGTGAGTGCAATGGCCATACAACACTGTCCTGGCATGCAGTCTGTAGCATCCCCCATGAGTGACAACCGTGCTTATTCATGCTGGCAGCTGTAGGGTGTTTGTTCCCAGGGGTCTCAGGCATTGCACGTTTGGAGAGGATCCTTTCCATAAAGCATGGCGATAAGAAAGGTTTTGGAAGCATGCCACAGTCTTGGTCATTAATAGCCTTTAAGTGTTTTCTGACAGTGAGGGCTGTAGCCTGTGGTATCAGCTCCTGGGGGAATGGGGGGAAACTTGGGTTTTAGGGCTTTGAGAAGCTGACTATTTTGAAGACTTCAAGATATCTTGGAAAGAGCAATCCTACTTTGGTCAAAAGACAGACGGGAGGTCCTGAGACTCCTCAGTCACAGAGACTATGATGCTGGAGGAGAAGGGAGGGCTGGGGGTTGTTCCACATGCAGTAGATATCTGGCTGGAGGGGGCGAAGCAAGCACAGCCTCAGCAGCCCAGTTGTTAACATCATCGTTGCTCTTATTCTCAGAAAATCAAGCAAATGCTTTGGTTCCTCATTCCTGCCTGCTGACTGCACCAGGGTGGCCATGACTCAACCCAGCTTCCAGGACTGAGGGCCAGAGGTGGTGAGAAACCTATCTCAGGTATGACAGAGGCAACCAAATATCATGGGGTTTAATGGGGTGAGGAAAAGATATGAGGTAGCTGTGAGATTTCTTCAACAACACTCCCTGCCTTGTGTCCCACAGCCCCTTCCAGGGAGAGACTGGGACTGGGGAAGCTCCAGAGTCACCAGCCAGTCCTCTCCCTCTCTGCCCTCAGTGAGCTCCTCAGACCTCGCTAGAGGACCTGGAAGAGTCACATCCCCTTTTCAAGCAAAGGCTTCTCCATCTGTACCCCTACCTCTTTGTTGCAGGGTGCGGCCCCACAACAGCACCAATGGAGAGTGTGTACTCGGTGGAGCCAGTGCCTGATGGTGCTGGCCCCACCTCGCTGGATGTGCTCAGCTTCTTGGACGCCCTGGTGAACAGCACAGAGGAGCAATGCTTCAGCACCCGCTCCCGCAGCACTGTCCTAGAAGGGCTGCCATTTGGTGGTGTGCCCACCGTGCTTGCCATCAACTTCATCCTCTGGCTGGTGAGCAGGCCAGGAGGGTGCCATGTCCATGGGCACCACAGCCCCCAACTGGGGTGTCAGAGATGGACTGTGAGCATGAGTGTCTGTGTTACGGGTGTGCTGACAGCCACATATGTGTACAGCGTGTCTGCTGGTATGTCTGGCTGTTTAGGGGAATGGGTGTGAGTGTCCAGGATCAAGAGCTTTGCTCGCATCATGGTGGTCAGCAGGTGGCACTTGGACAGTAATGAGATCATGGAGGAAGAGTAGTTTGGCTTGAGGCAAGAGTTTTGCATGACATTGGACTTGTGAATGGGAAAAAAGAAAGGAGCGATATGGGAACACCCCATGGAGTGAGACCCTGTGGCAAAACCCTTCACCTCTCCTCTTGCCTCTTCTTCCAGCTTCTCCTCCTGGTCTTCTCCTGCCTCCGGAAAGCAGCCTGGGACTACGGGCGCTTGGCACTGCTGATGGACAATGATAGGTGAGCAGGACACAAGGCCACTGAGGGTGATAGCTCCAGCCTCTCCAAGAGGGCTGGCAGGACAGCCAGTGCTGTGGGGTGGCCCATGGAGAAGCTCAGCAGGTGTTCCTGTCCCCCCTTTCCCACTAGAAATGGCCTGGCTGCCCTTGCCCATGGAGGCACACTCACTGTCTGCTGCAGGGAGAGGGAAAGCCCAAGCCAGCTTTAATTCCCTCTTGCAGGCACCATCAGGTGATGATGCTCTCAGTGCCAGGGAGGGCACCGTCCTGAGGAGGACAGATGCCCAAGAGCTGCTTTCAGGTGGGAAATGAGACACCACCTCTCCTCCGGCTGCTCTCTCAGGATGAGCAGGGACGGCCAGTGGATGAGGCAAGGGGAGGCACACAGGAATATCACTGTTCCTCATGTCAGCAGAGCAGCCTGTGGGAGGAAATGTTGTAAAATCCCCTCTCCTGCTTTCTCACCTCTCCAGCTCCTCTTGGGCTTAGGCTCTGGAGCTGAGTCTGGCAATGGGCAGGCAATGTTTCCCTTCAGCAGGGAGATCAAAAAGGGAATCAAGATTTAAAATTCAACTCTGCACTAGCCACTCTGCTGTGGGCCAAGGCCACAGAGAAGCCACAGGGACTCGTGGGTGCAGAGGCAGTGAGTGCAGCCCCTGCGCCAAGCCCAGCAGTAGTTGCTGGTCCAGTCCCAGTGCAGGATGTGGGGAGTGGGAGGCATTTTGCAGGTTGCTGTCCTAAGAGAAGCTTCTCTGGTGTTCATCCTCTCCCATCTACTGCTTCTTTCCTGCCTCACCCCTCCGCTCCTCCCCTCACTGCAAAGTTTGACGTCACTTTTCTACGGAGAGCAGAGTGAGAAGGAGAAGTCCCCGTCAGAGAGCAGTCCCCTGGATGTCGACAACAAGGACGTGGTGAGTGTTGGTGGCCCTGGCAGCAGGAACCCAGGCTGGACTCATCCTAGCCTAGGCCACCATGCACTTCATGGGAAACCCAGGTCAGAAGTTATATGGGAGAAATTAAATCCTCCAGTGTGGGGTTTGCTGCTTAACACTCTTTAGCAGTGGAGTATTCTTGGGAAAACTGGAAGGTTTCTTCTTCCTGGGTTGATTTGAGGTATCTACCTTGAATGGAGGAGATGCTCCTGCCAGAGTGAGCATCTCCCAGCTGCATGACTACGGGGACCTAGCTGGATGCGTGGCTGGAGCCTTTCTCTGCACACCCACAGGGACATTTCTTGTTCTGGCAGGACAGAGTCCCCTGGAGTCCTCCACCTCTGCTGGCACGGTGGGCTGCGGGGGCTTTAAAGACATCTTTAGTTTCTCTCTACCACACCAAGTACAGACCAGGTTTTGCTGGAAACGAGCATGGACCGATGTGTTTTTCTGTCTGTTTCTCTTTTCTGGCAGCAAAAGCTGAAAGATCAGTCACTGGCGTGGCTATGGAAAAATGAAAGAACTTCTTAAGGAAAAAAAAAAGCTAGGCAGGAAAAGTGAAGAAGCAAAATCCTTGCAGGTGTTGAGAGTCCTGTTTAAAAGCTCGATGCTGGATCCTCTGGGCAAATGTATATTGCTCATCAAAAAATAAGTGAGAGAGGCCACAGGGAATGCCAGCACAGCTAAAGAGCAGATTAAAAGAGATCATTAGATACAAGAAGACATCCTTTTACAAGTCAAGCTGTTCCTAAATGAGGAAAATCTAAACTCTGCCAGGTTAGACATAAAATACACTGAGGTTTGGGAGGGGAGGGAAGGGGAGTTTGAGGAGAAATTTGTAGAAAGCGTGAAAGCAAGTACTAGATTTTTCTTCACACATCAGGAACAAGAAACTTGCCAGAGGGTTCGTAGGGCTGATGGGTGGTGAAGATAGAAAATGCTTGCTGGAGAAGGCGAGGATGTGGCAAGAGAGCTAAATAAAGTTTTTGTTGCCAGTGAGGAGGAGCTCAAGCAAATTCCTCCCCAGGAGCCCTTCTCTGTGGGGAAGCAGCAGAGCATCCCTTCAACAACAGGGTTGGAAGATGAGGTTGCAATAAAAGCAGACTGACAAATCCTCGTGTTACCATCACAAATTCCCAGGAGCAAGCGTGGGACTTCTCACTCACATGTGACCTCTCCCCTGCACGTGGGCATCCTAGAGAGCTGGAAATCAGCTGATAAATACTGTTTTTTCAGGAGGTTTTCTGGAAAACTCAAGAAATTACAGCCCAGGGAGCATGCAAACTGCACTGACAACCTCCCTGGAGCAGGATGTAACAGGGGAATCAGCCCAGCTCTGCTAAGGGGTATCTGTTCCCCATGGAGCTGTCAGGCATGCAGGGATGCATAAGATATAAGACATAAGATATAAAACCTCTGATACTGCATATTCAGTGACAGGGAAAAAGCTATTACACAAGATCTTGGTGGTGTTTTATATTGCTCCATGGCAGCACCAGCTCAGCACTCAATAGTGGTCAAAAAAGCACATTGCATGTTAAGGACTGTCAGGAGGCATAGAGGAGGTAGCTGCTGGAAGCCAGGAGCATGCATTACAGAGATGCCCTGTGTTTCTTGTTCCTCCTGGGGCAGCTACCTTGGGCCACCACTGCAGACAAGCCTCTGGGCTGAGCATTGCCAGGCTGCCCTGGGCACTGCCTCCATTTGCTCAGCCCCCCAGCCCCAGGTACCACAGCGTCTCCACATGCATCCCCAGTGCATGCCGTGTCTCAGCTCCTTGCTGAGGAGGTGGGGGTGATTGTTCTTAGCTCATCCCAAGTCTCCTCTCTTCCAGGGATTCTGCTCCTGGCTCATTTCCATCTACCAGATGAAGTAAGTGTGTGTCCTCAGCATTGCAGCTGTACCTCACCGCTGCCTGCCCCTGGGGAGCCCATGCCCGTTGGTGGTCACGCATCACCCAGAGCCCTCCTAAAACGTCCCCCTGGGAGAGAGAGCAGAGGGCTCACCTCTGTGTTTCCTCCTTGCCCCTGGCTCCTGTCCAAAGGAATAGGCTTCAACCTCTTTCTGGTAGAAGCTGGTCCTGTAATGGGATGGCAGCCTGAGGGCTGCTTGCATCCTCTATTCCCTCTGTGCCCGAATCCCACCTGCCACAGGCAGGATGCCATGGGTTTTGTGAGGCCAAAGCAGCCAGTGTCCCGGGGGTGAGAGGTGGTGAGGAGGCACTACCAGCACTCACCCCTACCTGCATCTCCCCCAGGGACGAGGAGATTCAGAGCAAGTGTGGCATCGATGCCACCACCTACCTCTCCTTCCAGCGGCACCTCCTGGTCCTGCTGATGCTGGTTTGTGTGCTCTCTGTGGCTGTCATCCTGCCTGTCAACTTCTCGGGGGACCTCCTGGGTAAGTGCTTCCCCATTTGTGGGATGGGTCAGGAGCGTGGCACAAGCTTCCTCATGCTTGGGCTGAGCACCCTGGTCTGGGGACATAGGGTGGAAGAACCCTCCCATCAGGAATCCACCATCAGCTGTGGGACAGAGAAATGCAAGATGGAGGGAGCTTCAGGGCAGTGGGGGCTTGAGAAAGACCTGGGAGATGGAAAAGGAGGAAGCAAAGACCAGAGTTACTAGTCCTGCAGGCATGGACACAGACATTGCACTGGGTTCCCATAACCTCCTGCTTCTCTTTCCCTGCAGGACACAATCCCACCCACTTTGGCCGGACAACCATTGCCAACATCCCAACACAGTATGTGGCTTCTGTGTTTGGGGGGAGGGCTGTGGGTTCTGCTCCTGCAGCAGGCACTGGTAGGAGTGCCCAGGATGGTCCATGTGCCATGCACCCATCACAGCACTTGCTGATCCCCTCTTCTCCTCCAGGGACCGTCTCCTGTGGCTGCACAGCATCTTCGCCCTCATCTATTTCATAATCACCATCCTCTGCATGGCTCACCACTCCATCCATCTTGAATACAGAGAGAACGAGAAGGTGAGCAACAACCCTGCCTTGTTCAGCACCAATGGACAACTTTGTACTTTGCAGAAGGGATGGTCCCAGTAGGTAGGGAGAGCTTTAGAAACAGCTTGGAGCTGGACAGGCAGGGAAATATAGGGCTGGTTTTCTTCAGCTTCTGGAGAAAGCTTAGCAGCCTGGAGGCAAATCTCTCTGTCCTGCTGCCTTGTCTCTTGAGACTGAAATCCTGCTGTGTCTGCCTGTCTGGGAGGTGGCAGCATCTGGCTGTACCCCAGTTTTTGGGAGCAGGCCTTGAGGAGGTCTGTGCTGACCCACCTCGGGGGTGGCAGTTGGTGCCCTGGCTCATCTCTGCCTTCCTGGTGGCTGGGCAAGCAGTGTGGCAGCACAACAGCCCACGGACACTCCCTCTGCCCCTCCTCCTCCACCAGGTTGCCCGGACCCTGATGGTTACCCACATCCCCAAGGAGATCACAGACCCTTCCCTTATCATCAAGCACTTCCAGTGAGTAGCAGCATGCTGCAGCCTCGTCAGGGCAGCTGGCAGGCAGGTGGCAGGGGCTGTCCCCATCCCCCAGCTCCTGGTGCCACCGTGTCCCTGTGCCCACAGTGAGGCTTATCCCAGCTGCACTGTCACCAACGTCCAGTTCTGCTTCGACGTGCGCAAGCTGATGAAGCTGGATGCGGAGAGGTGAGTGCATGCAGGTCCCCATTGCCTCTGGGGGTGGGTGTACCACTCCTGCCCAGGATGCTGAGGGACCCAGTCTGTCTGTCTGTCTGTCTGCTACTCCCTGAATGACCCTCATCCCTATTAACGTTCTGGCAGGCGCAAGGCAATGAAGGGACGGCTTTACTTCACCACCAAAGCACAGAAAGAAGGGAAGATCATGATCAAAACCCACCCCTGCGCCCGCATCTTCTGCTGCCACTTTTGTGGCTTTGAGCAGGTAGGTGGGTGTGGGCTGGGCTGCAGGCAGCACATCTCCATGTCCCCGTGTCCCCAGTGCGGCAACTTGTGCATGCCACAGCCCAGTGAGCGTGGCAGAGCCCCGGCTGCTCCCGCAGGTGGATGCTGAGCAGTACTATGGGGAGCTGGAGGAGAAGCTCACGGATGAGTTCAATGCCGAGCGCAACCGCATCACGCTCAAGCGGCTTGACATGGCCTTTGTCACCTTTCAGGATGAACGGATGACAGCTGTGTGAGTGCTCCTCGGACATGCCAGCACAAGCATGTCTCCCAGCCCGGTGGTGGCCACTGACTCTGGGGCACCTTGCTGGCTCCTCTGGCCAAAGCCAGGCAATGGGTCTGTCTCTGCTGTGCCTCTGGCATCTGCAAAGATGTCTGCTTTGTTGGGCCTGCGGGAAGGATCTCATGAGAAGATGGGGGGGTGGGTTCTGAGCTCTCAGTGCAGACCCGACCCCTGGCTCCCTCCTCCTGCAGGATTTTGAAGGACTACAGCTACATCCGCTGCCGCAAGCACCCCCAGCAGTCCTCTGTCACCACCGTGGTCAAGTCACATCACTGGGGCGTTCACTATGCCCCCGCACCCAGCGATATCATCTGGTGAACCCCCATGGCATGAGAGGGAGGGAGGGCAAGCAGCTGGGAGGAACCCATACCCATAGCTATAGGGGGTACCCATACCCATAGTTATAGGGAATCCATACAGCTGTGGGGAACTTGTGCCCCTACCTGTAGTGTGCCTTCTCAGAGTGGCAGGGGCTGACAATCCCTCCTGTGGCCATAGCAGAAATCACCAGGGGTGACTGCTGTGGTCATCCTGCAGATGGCAGGGCTTGGCCAGGTGAAGTTTGTGGTGATTGCCAGGCTGTGATTTCTGCAGCCTGACTCTGAAGCCTCCTGGTGGTATAGAACTCCCACTGCAGTCATACTCTGGTCCTGGGGGCTCTGCAGGTGTCAGTGCAGCAGCACGGGGAGGGGTGGTTGAATTTGGAGCAAGGGCTGCCAGGATGGTCAGTGTGGGCAGCGGGAGGCAGAGCTTCAGGGAGCCAGGCTAGGAAACCCAGGACATGTGGCTTTTCCTCTGCACCATGTCCAACTTGTGTTTTCCTCTCACAGGGAGAATTTATCAGTCCGTGGCACATCTTGGTGGGTGAGATTCATCCTCCTTAATATCTGCCTCTTCATCCTCCTCTTCTTCCTCACTACACCAGCCATCATCGTCAACACCATGGACATGTTCAACGTCACACAGCCTGTGGAGAGCCTCAAGGTAGTCCCTGGGGCCCCATGTCAGCTTTCCCAAAGGGTCTGCATTTCCAGGCTTGTCCATGACAGGGGGAGGGTACTGGCTCTACACTGGCCCACAGAGATGAGCCATCACTGGTTGTCATGGTTTAACCCTAGCTGGCAACTAGGACTATGCAGCCACTCACTCGCTTCTCCCCCTTCCCCCGGTGTGATGGGGAGAAAAATCAGAAAAATAAGGAAAACTTGTGGCTTGAGATAAAGACAGTTTAATGAGTAAAGCAAAAGCTGCACATGCCAGCAAAGCCAAACATTCATTGGCTACTTCCCGTTGGCAGGCAGGTGTTCAGCCATCTCCAGGAATGCAGGGCTCCATCCCATATAATGGTTACTTGGGATACAAAACACCGTAACTCTGACTGTGCCCCACTTACTACTTCTTCCCCCAGCTTTATATGCTGAGCATGACATCATATGGTATGGAATATCCCTTCGGTCAGTTGGGGTCATCTGTG
The DNA here is from genome assembly GCA_013400055.1 of Nycticryphes semicollaris. Taxonomy (NCBI): domain Eukaryota; kingdom Metazoa; phylum Chordata; class Aves; order Charadriiformes; family Rostratulidae; genus Nycticryphes; species Nycticryphes semicollaris. Next base: position 1,161,192 of record VXBJ01007792.1, on the reverse strand, counting down.
TCCCCTCCCAACTTCTTGTGCACCCCAGCCTACTCTCTGGTGGGTTGGGGTAAGGAGCAGAAAAGGCTTTGACTCTATGTAAGCACTGCTCAACAGGAGCGAAAACATCTCTGTATTGCCAAAATTGTTTCCAGTAAAAATCGAAAACATAGCCTCATACTAACTACTGTGAAGAAAATTAACTCTATCCCAGCCAAAACCAACACAACTGGGATGAGCACTGATGAGAGGCAAGGAGCAGTCATGCCCTCAAAATTGTTTTCAGTACAAATCCAAAACATAGCCTCATACTAACTACTGTGAAGAAAATTAACTCTATCCCAGCCAAAACCAACACAACTGGGATGAGCACTGATGAGAGGAAAAGAGTGGTTGTGCCCCTGCGTGCCATCTATCCCCTTCTTGATGTGTTTCTGGTGGCAGAGCCCTGCGGCCTCTCTGCAAACCTGAGCTTTGGTGCTGGTGTCCATTGCAGAGGGCAGACTGGTGTCCGTGCAAGAAGAGAGGGGTGGGAAGAGTTCCAGGAGATGTTAGGAGCTGCCACATCTCCTTCCTGCTCATTGACCTGTGAGCTGTTGGGTGAGCACTGGGGCTCAGAACATGCCCATGGTGCCTTTGGCTGGCCTCAGGTTCTTATCTCCTGAAATAAATGTCCCTGCTCAGGGAGGGGATGCCCCAGCCTGCTTGTTGCACACACCATGCTGCATCAGGAGGCCCAGGGAGATACCTCCAGCAAGGCTGAGCTCTGGCAGGCTCCTGAGAGGGTGTTTTACATCTCTCCTCCTACAGAACCCTATCATCACCCAGTTCTTCCCCACGCTGCTGCTCTGGGCTTTCTCCGTCTTCTTGCCCTTCCTCGTCTATTACTCAGCATTCTTCGAGTCGCACTGGACAAGGTAATGGGGATGGTCCCTGCACTCCCCCAGGACTGTGGTAGATGGGAGGAACCTCAGTAGGGCTTGTGGTACCCAACCTGCAGGAAGGCAGGCAGTGGAGCAACAGACCCCCACAGAGCTCCATAGGTGTTGCTCTCCATGGAATGAGCCCCAAGTCCATGCTCAAAGGAGCCATTTCCTTGCCATAGCCCTCAACGCTTCCAGGCTGCTGACTAAGGCAGGTGGAGCTGGTTTTTAGACGGGTCTGAAGAAATTTATGAAAGGGATGGTGGATTGGCAGCAGCAGGGCCATGGCCCTGACTCAGGCAGCACATCCCAGCCATACCCCCAGTCCTCCAAGGAGGAGGTATGGGTTCGTGTTTCTCAAAGTCTCCTGGCAGAGGAAAGCCTGCCCAGCTCCTAGAATTTGCTCTCCCTGTCTTGACCCTCCACTAGCCCGACCCCTGTGCCTGATCTGCTGAGTCCTTGCAGGAGCTCTGTCATCACCTCCCTTCCTTCTCCCAGGGAAAATGGGGGCTTCTGAACCCATTGTAGGCAGTCAGCTGCCTCTTATTTGGTCTCTACACCAGCAGGGATAGTAGGAGAGGGCAAGGTTGAAGGAGGTGGGAGGCTGGGAGGACAAGAGCTTTCTCTACAGCAGATTTCCTCATGATGACTCCCCACTGCCATAGAGATTCTTTGCAAGACTCCAGTAGATGCACAGATAAAATGCAGGTGGCTTCCTGGGGCTGGGAATAGCTCCTTGGTGAAGAGCAAGATCCAGCTCAGCCTCTCCCCATACTATCTGTTCTGCCTCAGAAAAGTGCAACGTTCTTCTCTTGCCTCTCCCCTCCACAGGTCGAGTGAAAATCAGCTTACCATGCACAAGTGCTTCTTCTTCCTGGTGTTCATGGTCATCATCCTGCCCTCGCTGGGCCTGAGCAGGTATGGACCACCCTGCCATGCTGCTGTCTGGCAATTGGGATCGCACCCAGGCTCCTCACTTCCCACAAGTCAGCCCCAAAGGGCTACAGGCCCACTGCTGCTGAAACACAGCTGTCTCTGGCGAGGAGGACACTCCCTGTTTTGCTGTGATGAGCTGCTCCTAGAAAGCTTCCCTGCAGAGAAGAAGGGGAGTGGAGCACTTGTCATGCTGCCACAGCACTGGTTGTGCCCTGCTTGGTGTCAGCCCTCAGCAGATCCTGAAAGAACCAGGTCAGGTATCTGTGTAGCCCCAGCTACAGCAATCCTGACCACCTGGGAGATGACCACCCACACTGCAGTGGTCCCGTGCAGCAGAAGAGGCTGCTCTGGTGTAGTGTCAAAGAGTCTCGCCCACCCAGGGCAGGGGAAAGCATGTGCCCGCTGAGTGGACCACTGGTTGCTCTGCAGCTCCCCCTCTTTCTGAGATGCTTCTCTTTCCCCTGCAGCCTGGACCTTTTTTTCCGTTGGCTCTTTGACACCCACTTTCTGGACGAGGCCAATATCAAGTTCCAGTGAGTAGCAGGGAGCTCCCGGGCAAGAGGGAGTGCCCAACACCAACCCCCAGTGACTCTCCCGGCCACCTGCCCAAACATCCTCTCACCCTCTTTGTCCCTGGGGCAGGTGTGTTTTCCTCCCGGACAACGGCGCTTTCTTTGTCAACTACGTGGTTACCTCCAGCCTGATCGGGACAGCCATGGAGCTGCTGCGCATCCCGGGCCTCCTTGTCTACACCGCCCGTCTCTGCTTTGCCAAGTCTGAGCCCGAGCGGCTCCACGTCAAGCGGGTACGTGGCTTTGGTCACCTCTGAGCTCACACATCCTCTGGCGGGGCAGGGACACGCTCACTGGAAACTCAGGCTGTCTCAGTCTTATGGGGAGGCCACCATACAAGGGGCACTGCTGGCCCTGGCCCCATGGGAATAACAGAGGGAGGCAATTATGTGGGCATGGGAGCAAAGGCAAGGGCGGCCTTTGCAGGGGCAGTAATGGTGCTTTTTGGTTGTGCCCCAGAGCCAAGCCTACCAGTTCCAGTTTGGACTGGAGTACGCCTGGACCTCCTGCATCTTCTCCGTCGTCATGACCTACAGCATCACCTGCCCCATCATTGTCCCCTTTGGTGAGTATGACACCATGCCCCAGTCCCACTGCCCTGGGCTGTGCAGAGAATGGCCAGTCCCAGCTGCTAGCAGCGGTGTGGTAGTAAGAGCTTCCCATGTGGTACAGGAGGGTATTGCCTCCTGGGCCACTGTCCCTGTGCCCTGGCTATCTCTGTTGTCCTCTCCTCAAATGGCCTCTGTGCTCCCACCAGGTTTGCTCTACATGCTGCTCAAGCACATGGTTGACCGGTACAACATCTACTATGTGTACATCCCCACCAAGCTGAACCAGCGCCTCCACGTCGCTGCCATCAGCCAGGTCGTAGTGGCCCCCATCCTCTGCATGTTCTGGCTGCTCTTCTTCTCCGTCCTGCGCCTTGGTAGGAAGAGCTTGGGGTTGACCTCCACCACTACTAAAGGTCACATTTGACACTTGGGTGGACAAGCCATCAGTGTCTTCCCTGAGTTAGGCATAGCATGGAGGGTGGGAGGGAAGGCTGAAATGGGGGAAAATGTGATGGAGATCTGGCAGATGAGAGGGTGTCAGCTGGTGGTTTGGGAAGGTGATTGAGAGCTTGTAAAACCCAAAGCAGACACCATCCTGGGTCTCAAATGGATGTACAGCAGGTCCTTGGAGGCTCATGTGCTGCCCCAGTGTTTCTCTGCTCTAGGTCCCACCCGCCCTGTCACCCTCTTCACCTTTGTGGTCCTCCTCTCCTGCATCGTCTTCTCCTTCTTTGGCCTCTGCCTGAAGAAGCTGCAGCCACGGAGACCCTCCAGCTACCAGGTGAGTGCGGGCATCTGCCCATCCTGTTCCTTCACCATGCTGCATCCCCTCCATGCCTCTCAGGTGTGTGTTTGCTGTGGGGAGCCTGAGACGGTGCCTGGATGCCTCCCACTTTCTGCTGGGGACCCCCAATCCATCATTTCTTCTTGGCTTCCCTCTCCCCAGATGTCTGACCAGTCTGATGGCGCCTTCAATGATGTGGAGCGGAGCAGCGTCTCCTCCACCCCCAACTCCAATGTGAGTACCCCTCCCGAGCTCTGCTGCGTACCCCCCTGCCTTGCTTCCCTGGACCCTGACCTCCTGCCGCCCCCTGGGGCAGCTCTTTGTGGCCACTGTCCTGCAGGAGCCCGAGCTGAGCCTGACACCAGCGGCCTCCCCAGCGCACCAGTCCTATGGCACCATGGGCAATCACCTAGAGCCAGCAGAGGATGGGGAGGATGGGGGGCTGCAGAGCTTCGAGACTGAGCTGGAGACAGTGGAGGGCGAGTACAGGAGTGGTCCTGTGATGGAGAGCCAGGCCCGCTACCAGTGAGCATCCCTGCTGCCAGGGCAAGGACTGGCTGTGCTGAGAGCAGAGGACATGCAGGGGGTCAGGAAGGAGCCTTTCTAGCACTGGTTTCAAGCCTTGCTGCCAGGGTTGGGGGACGATAGGCCTAATGTGAGAGTGAGACCCCACTGCGTGGGAGGTGGAGGGAGGCTCCGCCGGTCCCTCCTGCTGCCTGGACCAGCTCAGCATCCCCTGTGCTCCCTCGTCCCCACCTGCCTCTTCCAGCCTATTGTGGAGAAGAGGGGTGCAGCAGTGAGGGGGAGGATCTCTCTGAGAGGCCATGCTCTGGGGGCAGGAGGAAGGCTCTGGCCCCTCTATGAGGGGGAAGCAGCCCAGACAGCTCAGATGAATGTGCCCACCACCAAACTGTCCCATGGGTCCTCAGTGGCAGGTGATGGCCACCCCTAACCCTTGCTTCCTACCCTGCTCACCCACTGCTCATGGTGGCTGTCCCTTAATGCCAGCCATGCCAGCTCCTGTCCACCTCTGCTGCCACCCCCAAGGCTTTGCCATTAGCAGGGACTGCTGAGATGTGTGTACTTTGGTGGAGGAGGTAAGTGCCCGGGGCTGCTCCCACGTCTGCCTGAGCACCAGTGGCTTTGCCCCGAGGCTGGCATCAAAACGCAAGCCCAGCTCTTCGCAACCCTCTCACCCCATCCCTCTGCTACCACCCCACCATGCCTGTGCCCTTGGGTTCTCTGGGATGAGTGGGAGGTCAAGGGATGAGTATCACAATGGCTGTGAGGGCAGGTCCTTGTTATCCTGCTCCTCCCAGCAGCATCCCCCTGATGCCTGTGCTCTCCCTGGGGCTGGCCATGGGACCCCCACATGGTTCTGTCCCAGTTGCCACAGAAATGGGACAGAGGGAGCTGGCAGAACCCCAGCCTCTGGGTCCTGTTCCATTGCAACCTGCCCTTGCTCACAAGCCGCAGCCATGGGATGCTCCTCCAGCAGCTGCACTGCCTCTTGAGTGTGAGTCCCGCTGTGCTCAGTGTAAATGCACCAGCTTCTGCCTGGACAGCATCCCTGGGGTTTTCCAGCTCATCTGCAGCAGCTGTGGAGGCCTCTGGATATGAGGGCAGACCCTCGCCCTGCTCAGACCCTCTCCCACCAGGCTAGCCTGCCTGGCCACGCTGGCTCCTTGCTCAGCCCCACTTTGGCTTTGGGGCTGATTTTTCTGCTGGCTTCAGAGCAATTCTAGTCACCATCACGATGCAGCTCTGCCGGCACTGGGGCTGCTGGTGTGTGGAACGCAGCTGTGCAAAGGCAGATGCTCAGCCGTGGCACCATGCAGCATTACTGGTGCCACTGTGGGGAGGCGGGGAGTGTGGGGTGGGGTGGGCACAGTGTGCCAGCCCAGGGGTGGAGATTTAAAAGGCAGCCCAGCAGCCAGTTGTGGGTCGTTGTTGGACTCAAGTGGGTCCTCTGTGGGGCTGGTGGGGCTCAGCTCTGTCAGCTGACAGCACCACGGCCTCTGTCCCACCCATGCTCCTGCATGCTGGGGTGATAGCTGTGGCTCACTAGCCATTGAGCAGTTACCTCAGAGGAGCCTTGAGCTCAGCTCCCAAGCCCAGAAAGCACCCTGGGGGGTTTGTGACTCCCTGCCCAGGTGGTCCTGGGGCTGCTCACAGCTCAGCTGCTGCCCTCACTGCCAGCTCCGGGGGCAGCCCCAACAGAGCAGGAGGATGCTGGTGGCCTCTCTCCGGGTGGAAGCAAGTGCCTGCAAGCGGCACCGTGTCCTTGGGAGCTCGGGCTGCTGGTCCGATTGCCCTTGGCTGCCCCGCTGTAGGAATGTGCCAGAGGTCTGTACCTTCTTGTGATTTATTGCTATGATCGTGCCTTGAATAAAATGACTTCACCCAGCCGCTGCCTTGCGTCATCACACCCCATGCATCCTGCCTGGCACCAGGAGATGAGGGACTCTCACCACTGGAGCCTGTGAGAGCACCCCACCTGTGAGCTGCTTTTGACCCTTCCTGGGAATGTTCTGCAAAGGCTTCAGTGGTGAGAACACTTGGGGCACCTCCCCTTCTCCAGGGACCTTGCCGCCTACCATGGTCCCCACAAAAGCAAACCCCAGTGAATGGGCAGAAGCAGCAAAGGCACAGGAGCAGGGAAGCACTGCACCGTGTCCCCTGGGAAAGATGGGCACAGCCCTTGGCACCATCCCTGATATTGGGGATGGGGGTGCAGCCCCAACACAGGAACATGCTTCCCCTGCCTGTCCTCTGCCAGCCCTCACCCCACAGGCAGGGCTGGCTTAGGACACCACCAAAGGGGCACACACTGCTTGGAGGGACCCAGAGGGTGGCCTGGAGCTCCTTTGGGACTGCAGCAAGGAGCCGGGTCAGCCATCCCATCTGTGGGATGGAGCAGCTGTTCCCAAAGCTGAAATGCCCACCAGTAAGTCTGGGGGAGATCTTAGGAGCAAGGGGAGCCATTCTGTGGGTCCTGAGTAGACAACTCTCTTTTGATCCTCTCCTTCCTTCCCAAAACACATTCCTTATGCCCAAAATCCTACTTGAATGATTTGCCTCTGGTTTCAGCAGGTCCCTCCTGCCCACCCCTCCATAGTTTCCATAAGGTGATGGGCTGCCCAGGCATCCTGGCTTACAGCACAGGGCTAGGGGCACAGGGAGAGCTTTTCTGTGCATGAAAAACTGGGAAAATTAAAAAAAACCAAACAACAAAACAAACCACAAAACACAAAACACTCCCCTCATCACACATCCCCAAGAGAGATTCCCACAGTTCATAATCAGTAGTAGACAGGGCCTTGCTGGCACTGGGGAGCTGGGGCAGGAGCCCTGGCTGTGAGCGAGGGCTGTAATTGCCCCCCCGGCTCGCAGCCCTCCCAGCCCTCGCACCGGGGAAGCTCATCACAGCCTAACGAGGTTGCATAAGCCCCATCATGCTACACCTCCACCACTCTGGCCCTCAGAAACCCTCTCTCCTGATTACAGCCTGTGCATACAAAAGTCCCTCACAGCTGGGGCTGAGCAATTGCATGGCATCTCCCACTGCGCTGGCTGGCAGCGGGCAGTGCTAGAAGCATCCCTGCTGAGCAGAAGCCAAGGCAAAGGGGTGGTTTCAGGGAACCATGTCAAACCTCTGCACTGGCACAGGGAGTCAAAGACTGGGGTGCTGCACCAGCCCATCCCTGCAGCGCTGGGTTTGGGGTCCCACCACCAGCCTTGATGTTGGCAGCTGTGGCCTCAGGACTGAAAGAGCTAGAAAATGTGTTTTGGCAATGAACCGCACATTTCTGCTGCTCTCCTCACCCTTCACAGCCCATCATATTCTGCCATGCAGAACAAGCCCCATCCTAAGCACAGCTTTCCCTAGGATGCTCACCATGATCACCTGGGATTTCAGAAGATGCTTTCAAAAATCCCAAGCTGACTTCCCCGCTCTAGGAATCATCCTTCTTCAGTGCCCAACTCTCCCAGGACTGGAAACCCTTCAGGTCAAAGCTAGAACATGCACCAGGGAAAGGGGAGACAGGAACTCATGCATCCCCCACCAGCTGCTCCTTGGGGCAGGGCTGCTGAGGTGGCTCCACGATCCAGCTGGAAGGGTGGATGCTGCACGGAGCCAGGCAGGACCTAGCTGGGAGGCCATGCCCTGCTGCTGCAGGCAGACAGCAGTGGGTGAGGAACAGCAGGTGAGCAATGATCAAAAGCAACAAGTGAACAACAGAAAAGGGATTTTTAGGCTGATTGCTTAAAACTCTAACTCCATTAGAGATCCTTAGATTTGAAGGGTAATGAGCAATCAGCAGCAGGACAAGGATATCTTTGCTAGCCCCTCTGCTGCTCACCCATTCGATTACAGTGCACAAAATCTCCCAACAGACATTTGGTGCTGGATGCCTTCTCATGGCAGTTGGGCTGAACTGCATTAGCACTTCCCATGACCAGTAACTCCAAAGCCTGAGCCAACAAGAAACCAGTAAATCCCTCTCTGACATTTTTTTTTTTTTGGCTTACTTGGGCCTTTTATATTAAAATAAACATAAGGCGGCAAAAAGGGCCAAGACTCACTGTTGTTCTTTATTAAACAGTACAGCTGGGTATAAGAGGCACATGGACTAGTTCATTTCTGTTGGGAGTTACACAAAACATGATATAGAAGAGAAGTCAAGGAGCTGGGAAAGCTAGAGGGAGCAGGTATGGTTTGGGGCAGTAACACCCCCCCCACACCAATCACACAGCTGCCTGCTTGTCACACACAGCCAGAAGGTGGCCTCCATGATGCTGAAGGCTGATGCCCCAGAACAGGGTTGCAAAAAAGGACATCTCTATTCCCAAACCCTCCTGCCTTATACCATGGGGACTACCCCATCACAGCCAACACCTCCCTCCAGCCCCAGCTCCTCCAGCCCTCACTGCCTGGCATCAGAATAGGGAGGACCTCACCTGACCCAGTTGATGGAGAGAGCCATGTGCCGGGATGCACAACACCATGCTGTAGGACTGCAGGAGTGGAGCCTTGTACCATGGGGAGCACAAAAAACATCCTACACAGGGATGTTCACTGCCTGTTCCACAACACCCCTCAGCTCCCTTCCCAAACACAGATGGAGGGCTCCTTGCTTGCTGAAAGCCTATGAGCACCACCAGACCTGGTGGCAGGGAAGCAGAGCCCCATCTCACAGGGCACCCCACCATCCCTTCCATGGTATGGGGCTGGGACACTTCAGCTACAAGGAGTGGGCAGCCCTCTCCTGCCCCAGAGTGGAGGACATCTGAGTGTAGGATGGATGCGTCTCAAAAAGGACCGTCTCAGCCCTCAACACCAGGTTCCTCCTGTCCTAAAGAAGCAGCAAAAAAAGGGAGCTGCCTGTAACTGAAAACTTGCTCCATGTCCTCGCCCTGGGGCTAGTGACAGTTTGAAACATGGTTCTGCCTGTCCCACAGTGACTTCCCCACAAAGATGAACTCTTCTTCAAAGTGCTCAAGTTAATTTCCCCACAGAGCCCTCAGGTACTGCCTCTCAGCCATTTCCTAGGATTTCTTCCAGCTGATATTGTCTTCTCACTGCTGTCCTGACAGCACTGCTGCACACACTTCGCTCTGCTACAAAGCATCTGTGTCTCAAGTGTGGCTGGGAGCTCTGCAGATGGGCACTGTGTGCAGCTGGGAAGCACTCCAGGTCCTGACAGCATCAATAGAGAAATTCCAGCTATGCTTCCTCTGGCCAAGAGCCAGAATGATTTCTGGAAGCTGTTGCCATGACATGACTGCAACCTTCATTTTAAGACATCTTTTCTTTGTATTTACTTTATTCTCCTTAACACAAAGCAGTGAAGAGCCACCACTGCTGCTGCATCTCAGCTAGCTCTGAGGTTAAACCAACCAGCCAAACCGAAACAAAGCCTTTCAGCTGGCAGCCCAGACCTGCAAAAAGCAGCCTCACCTCAGGATTAATATGAACCTCAAAGCATCCCTAGGAAACACTGAGCCGTGGCCAACTTGACACAAGAAAAAGCCATGGGTTGAAGCAAGGCAGATGAGAGCAGCAGGGTTAACCATCTGGTAGCGATATGTTGGTCAAAGGAGAGGGCGAAAATGCCCCCCAAGGTTTGGGGTGGATGGCTGCCCAGCACATCTGGCTCCCACCTCTGCTGCCCCTGCCCCTGCCCCTGGAGGGAGCCAAATCCTCCACTGCAATAGTTGAACTGCGCACAGCAGCACAGGAGGAGCAAGCAGTGCCAGACCTGGTACGTCTTGAACATGGCAAGTAGGATCTTGGGCAAATAAGCCCAAGAGGCCTGTGCTAGCTGTCATCTAATTGGGGAAGGTAGCAAGAGGAAAGAAGATGAACCAGCTAAACCCCAGAGTAGGTACATGGGTGGTGGTGCTCCAGCTAGCCCAAAGGAACGTGGGGCAGGGCAGCATTCCTGTGCTGTGGCACTCCTAGGCTTCGCTGCAGAGATGTACCCTGCCAGCCCTTAGCAAAGGCAGAGATGTGGTCATGTCGAAGCAAGGCAGAACCACTGGGAGAGCCCTGAAGCAGGTGTGACTGGAGGAGACACGATGGGCTGGCGCACAAAGAAAGACAGAGGTGGAGAGGGGCAGGGAGTGCAGTCTGAGTGCTCCCCCTGCCCAGGACCACTGCATGGCCAGGGATGGGGGTGGCTGGCAGGATTTAGTCCCCTTCTGGGAGGGTCTCCCAGCCGCGTCGCATGGCTTTCACCACAGCACCATAGAGTTTGCTCCAAGCCTCCCGCACATCTGGGCTGAAGGCAGTACCAAGGCATTTCTCCAGCATGTACAGCAAGGACTCACCGACAGTCTGCAAATCAAAGAGGGAGGTGTCAAGCTCAGTGCTGGGTGACAACATGCAGCCCTTTCTCTCACTTCAATGCCTTTTTGGACTTCTCCCATTGCAGGGCAGACGCTCCTCCTCCACCAGCAGGGCCAGGCCTCTCCATCCCTGGCTGCACAGAGGGGACCCAAAGCCAACCCATGCCATCCCCTTCCCTTGCCCTGTGCTGGCCATCACCCCACACCCTGTGTGAGCAGAGAGTGCAGACAGGGAGCAAGGGCTGACACCACACATGTAACACCAGGGGAGACGTACAGGTTCATCTTGCAAGGCTCCCAGATGTGGGTAGCCAGCACCATCCCCTGGCATAGCAGTGGATCAACAGAGCTGAGCAATGCCCTGATGCCAGGAGACCGGGTCAGACCCCAAGCTGGGTGCTCGGTGCCCTTGTTGCCTCTCAGGCCGCTCCACAGAGCTGCAAGCAACCCTATCCAGGAGCACCCACACACCGAGCACAGGGCCAGTGGTTAAACCGCAAGAAGAGGGAGACTCTGCTCTCTCTGAAGAGGCCACATCTAGCAGTAAAAGGAAGGAGCCATGTGATTTCCTTCAAACTGCGCTTCTCTGCTGTATTAACCAGAGTTACTGTCCATGCTTGATGGCAGGAGAGGAGTAAGCATGGGGTTTATATGGAGGACACTCCTGTCTTACTGCCACGAAGGAAGCAGAGGCTGAGGTACAGCAACCCTGTCCCAGTGCAGACCCAGAGAGACATGTGCGGTGAGGTCTGCCCGAAGCATTTGACATAGAGATACAGGGCCCAGGGTCCAAGCTGAGCCTGCAGACCTGTGTCACAGGAGAGACCGCAGTGCCCCAAACTGCTGTTCTCTTCAAACAGGGGAAAAAGCCTTGTTCCCCTCTGTCTTTTTTTCCCTGGGATTACTTGGGGAGGGCAGAAAATGAAGGGAGTTCAAGGGTTTCCCTAATGAAGCCAATGTCACCACATGGGTAGTGGCTCGGGAGCTGCCCTGAGCCACCGGCTTTCTCTCTCGCCAGCTGAGCCCAGGAGGTGGGCACAGAGGGATGGGGACAGCTAACGGCTTCAGGCAGGGCTGCACAAACACAGCCACAATGGGACAAGAGAGGACACCTCACCGAGAAAGACTCGACCTTCACACCGACTGCCTGGTGCTTCTTGCCAAGGTTGCAGAGATACTCTTCCAGGCAGGACAAGTTCTCCAGGTGGCTCACAGCAGCATCGATAACCAGCATCACCTGCAGGAGCACAGAGGCAGAACAGCATTAACAGCAAGGCTCTGCTGCCCTGGCAGAAGAACAAAGAGTCTGACCCCTCTACTTTACCCTTCTCAGTGTGACCACCCCCCAGCCCAGCAGATGCCCACTCAGTTTTCCTTTGCTTTACTGTGACCTGTGTGACACATCAGCGAGGCGTGCTGGCAGCAGCACACACCACATCCTTCCAAGGAATGCTGCCAGAGGTGCCACAGCAAGCAGCACTGCTGACCTCCTTGACCCAGGTGTGGTGGAACAGTCCTATAGCAGCAAAGCAGTCACAGGCTAAGATCTGACACTGATGCAGTCATTACAGCTCTTAGGATCCCAGGACAACTGGAGGGGAGCCCTAGAAGTTGGCAGGATTAGAGTTTCCAGCTAGAAGTTGACAAAATGGTGCAGTTGTAAATAAGGTAACTACAATTCTAAGATCAGCCAAGGTGTTTTGATGAGATGGGGTCAACAGTACAGCCAAGACACCTGGTCTGGTAAAGCATGAAACACCATGGTCTCCCAGGAACACAAAGAGTCAAGTGGAACAGGACAGAGAAGGGTGGGGGGTGAAGGGAACAGACACACCAAATTAGAAAAAATTAAAGCCAGGACGTGGTTAGCTTGGCAAAGCCAAGAGCTGGTAGAATTGTGCTCTATAATTTCAACAAGGAAATTATCTCCAACAAGAGCAAAGAGCTATTTCAGCTTAAGGCAATCATAGCAGAAGTAAAAATGGACTTAACTTTGCCAATAGAGGCTGGAAAATAACAAAAAGCTTGCAGCTATCACAGGAGTGCAGTCCTGGAACAGCCTCTTACAAGGAATAAAGATGGGCAAGCGAGGCACCAAACTGGTTTAAAGATGGAGCCAGACAGTTTATGAAGCCATCTGCAAGCCGAGACTGCACTCTGCCCTGAGGTGGCTGCTCCGCAGGGCTCAGTGAAGGGTCTCTGCTGCACTGGGTGTAATTCTGTCCATGCCTGAGGAGCTCCTCCAGAGGACATCACCAGTGCTCGTCTCCCTGTTTCAGAGGCAGGTGATCGCATGTCACAGCACTGCCCCAGAGACTATCCAAGAGATGCTGTGGGCCTCCCTGGCTCTGCAGCTGTACCAACACCATCTCCACACCCATGGATCCACAGGAGCTTATCCCACTGCCCAGGTCTGTGCCACCCTCTGATCAGCATGTGGTCAAGCAGAGGGTTTCAGTCCTTTGTCTGGAGAGAGGTGACCTCACTGATGTGTTTCCATGGTAGAAGAAGGGGGTTTCCATCTTTCACAAGAAGCAATCCACTCTCAGCTGAGGGCATGGAAACCAGCTTGGTGCCTCTTACCCACCACAACCATCACTTTTCTCCCCTCCCCACCCATCACAGAGCACTTTATTCTGGCAACAGCACTTTCTGCTACCACAAGTAACCCCCTGCAGTTACCATCTCAGGAGATTTCCCATGTGCTCCCCAGTCAGACACCCCACAGTCCCAAGCCATTGTCTAAGGGCTTCCTCCTCCATGCCACAGCCCCTCTCTAACCTTCCTGATGTGATCCAGGAACTCGGGGGCAGAGAGGCACTCCTGAGGGCTGGCAAACTGTTTGCAGTTGTACTGGAAAAGGGGCAACAGGTCAGGGTCCAAGTCGAACAACCTGCAACAACAAGAGAGAAGCCCCCATCTTCTCAGTTCTCAGCTTTATTTAGAGTTCTGCTCACCCCTGGAACAACCCCCTCAGCAGCACACTGCAGCCCCCACTCTGCACTTCTTCCCACCTCCTGATTCCTCCCAGGGTCAGTAAAGGACCCAGAAGTTCCGAAAAGTCTTACTTTGGAGCAATCCGAGTTACCTACAGTTAAAAAAATCTCTTTTTCCCTAGCCCACAGTCCCATCTCTCAGACAAGTCCCATCTCTCTGGCACCTGAGAACCAGTGCTCACTGGATTTCCTCCCTGGCCCTTCTCCCCAAAGTCTTGGACATTGTCTCAGCTCTTGCCATTCCTACTTTATGATCCTCTTGAGCCTCAAAGCTCCCAAATCTGGGGAAGGCCTGCAAGCTCCAGCAGCTGGCTTTCCTACTTGAGTAACAGGGGCATGTACGAACTCAACTATTGCCCCACAGCATCACCAGCTCCCATTTTTCCTCCCTCATCCTCCCTCCCAGTGTATACCCAGCTACATGTGGATCTCAGTAACAGTCACCCAGACAGTTCTAACAGGCTGATGTTACCGATGGAGGCCACAAAGAATTCAGGCAAGTCTCCCCATCCTGCACATTAAACTACTGCAACCCTGCTAAACTCCCAAACATTGCTGTCCTGCAGCCCCGCCCTGCAAGGTTTGGCTCCCACCTGCTACACCCTGCTCTAGAAGCTGGTCATCACCTCTCCAACCTTCTTTTTAAACGACTTTTCACGGGTTTTCCCTTTTTCTCTTCCCATAATCAAAACGTTAAGCTGCTTAGAAGAGGCAAGGAGTTGGGTTGCAGCCGTTCCCCCTAACACACCCTGAGACTGAATCACTCCCCAGCGACCAGGTCTTCGCCTGGGGCTGCGGACTGCTGTGTCAGGGACAATTAGGATGTCCCTTCCGTACACTCCCCAGAGTTGGGGGCAGACACGCAGCTCTTCCAGCAGCAGCGGTAACAGTGACAGGGCGGGGGACCAGTTGCAGAAAGGCACCGAACCTGCCCGCTGCCTCCCTCTCCCCCTCGCCCTCCATCTCCCCGTAACAAAGTTCTCGCCGGCGGAGGGTGGGAAAGGCTGGGAAGCGGTGGGGAGCGGGGTGGCTTTCTCCAGCCGCGGCTTGGCAATGTTAGGGGCTTCAGCCCCCGGCCCGCCAGCCTGCCGGTGAGGAAGACGGCCGGGAGCCATCACCAAGCCAGGGGAAGTGCTTCTCTTCAAGAAGCGGAGCCAGTCCATCTCCCCCGCGTCGGTGCGGACAGGCCGGGGGCGGGGGGAGGGAGAAAGACCTGGGGAGTGGGGGGACGCGACTGGGGTGCCGGTGGCCGCATCCCGTCCCTGCCGCCCCGCTCACCTGGTGAAGAGGACGAGGCCGTGCTGCACGGGGCTGCCGCTGAGCCGCCGCCAGCTGTCCCGGATCAGCGCCCGCTGCCCGCCAGACAACAGCATCCCGCTCTCCATGGCAGGGGCGAGGGGGACCGGCCCCTCGCCGCCCGAGGCCAGGCGCTGGCGCTGCCACCGGCTNGGTGGTCCCGCCCCCGCGGCCGGCATCCGCGCTCCCCCCGCGGCCGGCAGCGCAGCTCCCCCCGCTGCCTTACAGGGAAGGAAAAGCTCACTTTCTATTTCCCACTCAGGGAAAGGAAGGAAGAAAATAGTAGTAAGTTAAAAAAGAAAAAAAAACCCAAAAACCAAAAAGGTGAAAATTAAAATCCCCATCCCCGCAGGACTCGCGGCCGCAGCACAGAGTAGAAAGTTGAGCTTATTCATGGTTGACATTTTCCGATCAGCCCGATTTTACGAGTGAAGCAGCACGGCAGAGCCTTGCGAGCAAGGGGACCACCTGGACCCAGCCGTGTTCCCTTGCCATTCGGCACAGTTCCTTCTGAGCACAACTTTGATCCAGCACCAGGGCATCCTCTTGCCCTTGGCCACTTCCACCGAGGCTCAGGATGCCCTGCAGCCACCTGCTATCTCCACAGGAAGATGCAGTCTACACACTGCAAGATACATGCTTAATTTAAGGCTAATTAAGCCAGCTGAACCAGGCAAAGTTGATAGATGACATGCCTTCTGATCTGGTTTTTTGTCAAACATGTTCAGGACACTCAGCTTCTTTTTATTGTTCAGACAGCGCTTTGAATTTGGCCCCAGGATTTAGGCAGCATGGAGGGGACAAAGAGAGAAGAGGAGAGAGAAGAGGCAAGTGAGGTCTCAAGCAGCACAACAGAAACCAGGAAAGCCAGAGCAGTCATGCAAGTAAAGGTTTTCAGAAGGATGTGAGCAACACAAAAGCACAAATATTACTGAAACCATCACAGCCTGCTTTGAAATAACAATTGTGCTGATTTAATTACAAATTCTGGTTCTATACATCAGACTTACTTCTTGTAATCAGGAGATTATGTTAGGGGTTTCTGACCAACATCTGACCAAGCCCAAGAGCACATGGATTCAGTGTCGGCAGAAAGGAGGCTCTTCTCACTGGAGTACTGAAAACAATCCCTAGAAGGAGACAAGTTCAAAGGTACAACGGTACATGCTCAGCCTCAGCCCCAGTTCGCCTCCCAGAAACCTTTCCCCTAAAGAGCCAGAGTGACAGCGCTGACTGCAGTGACAATAGGAAGCCACCCAAGACATCTCTGCAAGTGCCAGAATAAATTATCTATTTCCCTGGGCCTTCTCAGCACAGACCAGACAAGATGCCATACAGGAAAAGCTCCATATACATTAAAGGAAGCTGGAGAACACTTTCCTCCTGAAGACTCCAACAAATTCACAAAGAAATTGAACTGTCAGGTGGGACTGGGGAGTCTCACAAATGCTTCAGATCTCTGGCCACTGAGATGGAAAACAAATGATGTTGCAGGTTTGCCCTATTTTGATTGCCATTCCTAGAAAAGACTTAATTATTGTCAAGCATCCCAGGTCCTGGCAAGATGCAAACACTTTCTGTTAAATCATGGCTTCTGTTAAGAATACAGCATTTTAGATTTCATGGTAACTAAGAAAAGCCCAAAAAGCATATGATCCCTACACGTCTATCTTCTTAGAGAATAGGGTATAAATAGAAGGCATTCAATAATAAAGAAAAGTCACAAGCTGCAGGGCCCTCTTATGGCTGTGGGGTCAGAACATGCAACCTGCCAGCCTGCAGCGTTTCCTGCTGTTGGTCACCATCTTCTGGTCCACAACAAGCTCCTTACTAAAAACAGTGTCCCAGCTGCATGGTTGCAAAGGAAACATTCACTCTGGGGACTGATGATAAATTAGTGTGACGTTAACTGCTGAAGCAGCAGGGAGTCTGAAAGAGCAGCGGGAAACACCAGGTTAATCTGGGCAGAGCAGCAAAGAACCAGCCCAGCAGTGGCACCAGTAAAGAGTGTGAAGTGTCATCCTATATGCATCTGCACAAGCTACTCTGACATTTCAGCCTGTTGTCACAGCCACACCACCACGAAGCTTCCCCAGAGCCTGGCTGCCCAGTTCAGCCCAGCCCTGCTAACAAGGAGAGGGAGCAGAAGAGGCGGGAGCGCTGCGCTGCCAGGGGGCTGGGAAAGGAGAGCAGAGTCTTCTCGAGGCCACAGGGTACCCGAGGAGCAGAGTTGAAGCACGTATATGCAGTGAGAGCAGCAACTGAGCCCAGATATTTGCCTAGCAACATTTTGAATATATTCAGACCTGGCTGACAGAGGAGGAAGAGAAGCACCACAAAAGCAAGTTATTGTGGTGGGCAGCTCCTAAAGCTTCCTTGGGCTATGGGACACCTCTCCTTGGGTCCATGCAGGCACCATTCCAGGTATCGCATCCCAGAACAACAGTGAACTGCAGGTTCAGCCATGTTTCCTGGGGGCAGTGGCATCTCAGGCAATAGCAGTGAAGCCATGATGGCAAGGGAAAATGGTGGCTCTTGTCCAAAGACTTCTCCCATACACCTTCCCTCCGTGCTGCAGATGGTGGCTGCACGCTGAGTGCTCACAAACAAGGCACAAGTGTCAAAACAGAGTAGACATAATGGCAGCAATGAGAGTGCTGAAGCTGACATGTCTTCTCCTTCCTTGGAACATACAGGTGCCCCAGCTGATGAAAGGGGCAATGGGCTGGCCCTCCCATTGCCCACCTGTTGGTACCCAAAGCCTATGCTGGTGTAACACTCAGCAGAGCCTAAAAACCAAAGGGAGTTAATTCCTTCCCTGCCCCCCAGCACCACCTCCTTCTGGGCAGGGTACGGGCACATTCATGAGCAGTTTTCCCGCCTTTCCTGTCCCTTTGAACAGTCAATCACAGAATCACAGAATATCAGGGATTGGAAGGGATCTTGAAAGACCATCTAGTCCAATCCCCCTGCCGGAGCAGGAACACCTAGGTCAGGTCACACAGGAACGCATCCAGGCGGGTTTTGAATATCTCCATCCCTTTGTTGCCTTCTGGCACTGGTACACGCCCTCTCCCTTCATAAATCCAGCAGCTTTTTCCCTGTGACAGCACAAATCTTCCAGCACAGAAGGAGGGAGCCGTAAGGAGGGACCTGAGGTGGGAGACAAGAGGAGCTCAGGGGTAAGAAACATCTGAACTACCATCACACGACTTAAAAGGACAAGGGCTGGGGAGACACGGTGCTCTTCCCTGGGTGTGAAGCAGCTTCTCCCTTGCAGTAGGTGGTTGTCAGAAGAGTTCCTCCTGCTGCTGCAAGAGCACTGAGTTGCTGACAGCATAAGTGGAGTCCAGAGAGGACTTAGATGAAAAACAAGCAAACAAACCTCCCTCCTTGTTCAAGTATTTTGTGAGCCTTCAAGCCTGAGAAGCCCCAGGGTGAATCAAGGAGGTTGAACACTGCAAATGTTTCCATGGTCTGAGGGTTTCCTGTGACAGTCCCCAGCTCCCTTGGCTCTCTGTACCTTGCCTGGCAGCTCAGCTCTTTGCTGAGGTGCTCTGGGATTTCTACAAGACTGTTCCTGGAGCTGTCACAAGTGAAAAACAACCAGGTCAGCAGCACAGAATTCTCCAAAATCATCTTTGGGCCACTTGAAGAAAGGGGAGGCAGATTTCTGGAGAAACTCACTGACCCACGAAGAAAACAATAAAACTTCTTTGTGCTTCGGAAGAAAACAATTTTACATAATTTTTTAAAATTTCTAGCGGGTCTCATTATTGTAATCTACAGCATCTTCCAATTACAGTACCAACACTCATAACTCCCCTTGCCAAGTGTCGGCTTTTATTTGTTCAGTGACTCAGTTTACCCACAAGGAAAGAAACTTACCCAAGCTTGTAAAGCAGTGTGACAGAATAAGGGAATAAGCTCACAAATGCCTGTCCCCAACCCTGCACTCAGGGTTCAGGCACTTAGAAAACACACCTCCCTCCCGAGGGAAAACCACGTCAGCCTGCTCAGGGGTGGCTGTTTCGTAGGTGCTGCCATGGCACTGTGTTTTCATCCCAGCTGCTGCTGTACCAACAAACCCAAATCTCATTTGGACTCTTCCTCATTTCCAATTCTATATCTGCAAGCCCTCATGAGTAATGCCGCTCTGATCAAGATGCTTCAGGCTCCCTGCTCACCTTGGAGATGGACTCCTGGGCTTGGCTAAATCTTATTTCTTTCCCCTTGGCTTCCCCAGTTTTGAGATCGGGGTCTCAAAACCACACACCACAACAGCTCCTCTTTTGCCGAGGCTCCCCTCCTCATCCTAAGGTGGGAGCAGAAGTCACACAAATTCCCAGCAGTCTTCTCAAGCTACCCCCTCAGGCCATGGCACGGCACAGCTCAGTAGCAAAGCATCACAAAATACAGTTGCATAACACGAAGCAAAAGAGAACACAGGAGGGAATAATCTTGCCCATAAAATGATGAAGGCAACAGCTGCAGAGCTCACCGGCTGACGCTGTGCCTGCAGGGAGAGCAGGGCAGCACCACTGACCTTGAAGATTTGGGCTAAGGGGTAAGAGACAGGCAGAGGATTCCACGGCGGAATAAAATGACACCTGTTTTTTGACTTCTATTTGCTACTAGCCAAGCCCAGGTTCATCTTGGATCTCCCAGGACCAGCTGGTGAAAGTTTGTAGAAGCAGATGAAAACAATCCAAGGCTGACAGGACACGAAGCAGGGACAGAAGCCAAAGAGGACCATACAGAGAACTGTTAGCCTGAGTATTTTTGACTTATGAGGCTGTTGGACCAGGTTTGACACTTAGAGATGCTGAGACCTTATCTTGGTTGCTATTCACTTGTGCTCCCTGGCACACTGATAACCCACCAGCTGCTACCACCACCATCACCAGGCTGTGAATTTCCAAGAAGCAACTTCTGCACTTTCTGAAGTGCTCAATGATTGTCTTCTCTCTGATCTCAGCTCTGTCTCTTCTTTCCCTCCTTGAATTGATACTATTGGCCAGGGCATCTCCTACAACCACTTGACCTACGCCAGTTGCCTCTAAGAACGGTGTCTTTGCTGTAATATATTAAAAAATAAAAATAAAAATTGCACTTAATTGTACCCATTCCTTGATGACAAGGCTGTGCTAGCATCACAACCTTCCAGCTTTGCATTCAGCCATCTCCTCTCAAAGCAAACCCCATGTCTTACTGCTTCTATGTGTGGGATTCCTTTCCTGCTTGAAGTCTTCCACTCCCCACCTAAGCCATTCCAGTTTTGGAGCTCTCTCAAAAATATCCTCTAGTTCAGTGAGAAGTTTTGCACCTGCAAACTCCAGAGTCAAAAATGCTAAAGTGTTGAATAAATATTGTGGATCTGTCTTGAGAAGAATTGATGTACTTATGCCACATCATAAAGCACTTTCCAATCCATTAGTAACTAAATAGAATATTAAATAGCAACTGTTAGCAATAAAGACTTAAAATCAGCAGGCACAGATAGCTTGTACCCACGAGTCCTACAAGGGCTGCCTGAGGCTATCTCCAACCCACTTATTGTTGATTTTATTTTTTTTTAATAATGCTTGAAACAATGAAATTTCAGCAGACATATGGAGTATAAAGTGGCAATGCTCAAAAAGGCCAAACAGGATGATTAAGTAAGGCAGATACTAACTAGCTTGATAAAAACCAGCAGAGAGAAAATAATGAAAAACCCAGTAGGGAGTTTATTATGAAAGCGTTTGAAGATGGGTGTGCGACTTCTCAGGGTGATCCATCAGCTCATGCCTTTCCATCTTTGCCAAGCAGTGGTCTAATTCTTGATCCATCTCTTATTCCCTACATCCTGACAGTTTTCATTAACTTTGATATTCCTCATTATGTCTTCATTTTGTGAAGCAGCCATTTTGCTTTCCCTCTCCCCGTGACTCTGTCACAGCAGCCCTTAGTAACTTGAGTTGTCACTTTCTGGATGCTTCTCTCTTATATTTGAAATCAATTAAGAACTTGTTATTCAGCTTCTCCCCAGCCTTGCTTTGCACTGGGAGAGTTCGTGCTTGTGCTCTTGGTCTCCTTTATTTAAGTATCTCTCCTCAGACTTGTTTCCAATGGGGCTTTGTCTGTGAGTTATCAAATTGTTTGAATTCACTTTCTTCAACTGCACTGGTTTTATTTGGCTGTTCTCACAGAGTTCAGAAATCTTGAAGAAAGATGTACCACCTCACACATACTCACATTCTCACCTCAACCAACTCCTCCCTGCTTCTCAGCCAGTTTCCTTCTCCACCGTGTAACCAAACAGTTATGGTCCCTAAAGTATTCCAAGGGGTCAGCACGCTGCCAGGGTGGGACTCAGCTGACCCAACACAGATGCCTTCATATGGGCAAATAACCAAACCTCCTTTCTGATCAACGGAGAAAAACAAGTACTTCAGAACTTCCTGAGATACACAGTGAAAAAAAATGGTCAGGTGAACAAAGACTGAAAACTACCTTTTGACAGCTGCAAGACAGCAAGATGACTTTGGATGAAACCTGGAGATAAAACGACTGAAAGAATGGGAAATACAGAAGAAGCAATTTAAAGCAATCTTAACACTTGATAGACTATGCCATTCAGATAGAGCACAATCTTTCTATTACGTGGGACAGAGCTACAGAGTTAGAGGTGGTGTACTAGAAAACAGCTCCAAAGTGTATGACAACCACAGCCCTTGGATCTAAACCAGGAAGCAGCAATAGGAGCAATAAAGATTTATTTCAGCATATGGAATTGGGGAGACCAACGTTGGAAGACAGTATACAGTTTGGGAAACCATACAGGTAAACCAAAGAGAGTGAGAAAAGAGGCATAGGAAATTTGAAGGCAAGAGAAAGCAACTTGCATTGAAAGTTTCTATTTGGTTAGCAAAAAGAAGATCAAGCAAGCAGCTTGAAGACAGAGCACGAACTCTATATTAATACACCAAGTTATAAAAGAAGCCTCGTTCTTATTGAGGAACACAAAACAAGATGATGGCTGGAATTCAGAAGCCTAGAAACCTGGCAGGCTCAGAACAAATGCAAAATGTAATTGTTCACCAGTATCTCCCCATGTGAGATGACTTACCTGCAGAAAGACCCTGTTCTTCCTTCAGTTGGCAGTGAGAAGTAAAGTAAAATCATCAGCATTTTATGAAGAGTATTTCATAGGTTTTGCTTACTGTCATCTCCCCGCACTCTAGCACAGCTTCTGTATCAGCAGTCCTTCCTTCCAAAATGACAGCCCTGACCAGACAATATCCAAAGACCATCTTGCACTTTCTGAAGCAATGCAAGATGTCAACAGGCTTTTCAGTAACCACCTATCAGTGCGTTGTATCACCTTGCACGGGCCATACTCCAGTTTCTAGCTGTCCTGGCTTTACTTTAGCAGTCTCTGGAAGAACCGATATGTGCAGCAATGCATGGCCCCAAATAAGAAAGTTGTGTGTTATTTTTCCCCATCTAGTTCCCCCTCAAGGATGGCAACCCGTTGTTACGCTACTCAAAAGTAAATGCTGCCCCCTCAGGACAGCCTGGCACCGAGCCAGACCTGGATTTACACCATTCCTTTTTCATTACCAACACTTGCATTTAGCTCCCAGCAAGGGCCTCATCTGTACAGAGCTGTGCATCAGTCAGATGTGACCGACACTACACGCTCAGTGTAAGACTGACTTACAGTAAAATGCTGGGTTCCTGCCTAAAGCGCTTAATCTATCAAATGAAGTGCTCGTAGGCAACCTTCCAGAAGCTTGATGAACATATGTGGCAGTGTGCTCTCCCTGGTTTTCCTCTCCCTTTTCACCCCTCTGGCTCCTCCTCAAGCCATAACCATCAGTGGGAGTTGTGATGAGTTGCACGTGGACTTTGGGGGATGGCTGGCACTACAGCCAAAACACTGGCTGGAGTGGGAACCTAGATATTTTGTTCCCTTGACAATATGACTATAGCTTAATTGTCTTATTCTATAAGTAGTGGACAGCCCAAGAACCCTTTGAGCTCTCCTGTACAGCAGTGGGCTACAGGCCAGGATCTCCCCTTTTGTGAAGGTGCTCACTTAAGGTTCTGCTCCTCAAGGCTGAGAGACTCCTTGCTGCAACAGATTCTCAGTGAGTGACCAATAGTGTGCAACACTTTGAAACCTTAGCTAAGTAATAGAAGGGATTGATTGCGCATATATAATCTTTTAGACATAAACCACTGACCAAGTCTGGGACTAGGACTGGATCCAGCCGTACCCAGACTCCTCTGAGAAGGAGTTTAGAAAGCAAAGGGGTCCTTCCTGAACCTCGTGACTCAATGGGAGAGTCTCCCTGACAGCTCGTCTAACCCTGTCCTCTATGCAGCAAATAATCAAGTGTACCTTGTCTTCGAATCTCATAAAACAGTGTTACATTTACTACTGATTTTGTTAAATCACCATTTCACCTTCATAAATATTTCACTACTTCTCTCTTAAAAGTGAGGTTAATCACGCTGACCGTGACAACATACCCATTAAACCTGACATATTATATATTTCCAACTTAACACATCTTTAGCATGGAGAAATAAACTTGCTTCAACAGACAGTGCTTTATTCTCATGCAAAAGCACCAGTTTCACTTCCCACAATTCCCACTGAGCTTATCAGCACATCACTTGGACTGCAGTAAAACCTGACCTCCTAGAACTGCAGTCCAGCAACATTTGTGTGCTAAAAGCTGACGTAGATCACCACTGTCCTACATCAAACTCTCCGATGGGTCCGTGTTAAGTTCACGTTGCTACTTCAAGTGTGCACGTGAGGCAGAGAGGAGGAAAAAAAAACACCCCAAGATTTATACGCAAAGAGAATGTTTGAAAGAAGCAGCATTTATTACAAAATTAAAATCCAAATTCTAGCTCATTTTCCACATCTCCTGTACAAAACACATTTATAGTTCAAGGGAACATTCTCCCATTCACACTCTGTGGTACAGTAATTACACCTTAGACATGTTAGAAGACATTCAGTTCATGGGCAGATGCACACGCACACAGCATTAGTAAGAAAAATTCAGAATACAGGACAGAATTACAAAAGAAGCCCTCTCACTGCTGCTCCAAACTCTTGCTCAGTCAGGTGCAAGTTCTGCAAGGATGGCTCTAAACAGCACCTCTTGCAAAACACAATAAATTCACTTGGCAAAGTTTTAGGACCAGTTACAAATTCAGCAAGAGCGGTTTCTGTGCTATTATGTCCACTACCTCAGGTATTGTTTGTGACAGTTATAGCCCTTGACATTCAAATAAAGAGCACAAGGGGGTTAAAAAAGTAAAGCAACTCACAATCAACCACATAACCAAGGTCTTTGTACTTTAAAGAAGACAGAGGCAATTTTCCATCCCGACTGCTTGCAGCACCCAGCTCCCCTGAGGAGAGCAAGTGTGCTACAGAGGTCATGTTCTTATTCTCACCCTTCCATCCCAGCAGGCAAGAGCCTTATGATGCTCTGAACAGTCCACACATCTTTGCTTTCACGACAGATACTTGCAAATGTGTGTGGTCCTTTGCTGGAAAAGGAGGGGGTGGGGGGGAAATCTTACCTATTTTCACCAGCTGGTGGAGGCACAAGGCAATGCTAAGGAGTTTTCCACATTGCCAGTAGGATCCTGAGAGGAGGAAACAGTGTTATAATGGCATTTGTGCGCAAAGTGCCAGCCCAGAGGGTACATCACACAGGCACGGCCTCTGGAAGGGAAGCTGCTAATCAATGGAGAATTTCAAGTAAATGCCTGGTTCACTCTCAAGTCCCTTGAAAACAATTTTCAAAGGGATACAGGCAGGAACTGTCAATTAACATATTTATTTACCTTTCCATAACAAGACTGTGGTTTTGCTCTCAGTGCATGTGACAGATATTCACCCAGTTGGGATACTCTGACCTGTCCTTTCCTACCCCCTGTTCAGGCACCCGTAAGAAATGGATGCACAGCCTGAAAACTGGAGAAGCAAAGACACATCTTGTGCTTTGGACACAGTTGAAAAATAGGAAGGAAGGAAGGATACAGATATAAAATGGTAGATCCTGCCAATGCCTTTTGTGCATCAATAAGCCCTTACAATCAAGATGCAGAAGAAAACATTCTGTAGACGAGAAAGCGGTGGCGGCTGTCCCACCCGCAGGGCTGTGAACAACGCTGGTAGGCAGTGCATGACACAAAAGCCCTCTACCTGGACCAAAGGCAACCTTGGCACAGGAATCTCCACTCAAATCCTCCTGACAGTCACATTTGTGTCTCCTAGCATGAGTAGTCCAGTTCCTGGAAATAGGCCGGTCCTTGCTGCTGGAATAGGTGTGTGCACATCAGTGTCCTGAAGCGACTGTTAACAGAAACCTTTTGAGATGGATGGAGTGTCTAGAATGAAGCCAGATGAGCCTACAGGCCTTCTATTTATCCTCCATAGACCGAAGAGGTGAAAATAGAGTTTACACATAAAAAAGAATTTGAAGCAGGGAACATGGCAGCCTGCAGCTTTTTGTGATTTGAATCCACGGATACAGTTTGATCAAAATGCTTTGCCAGTGATAAAAGGAGCCTTGTCAAGCAAAGTTCAAAGGGAGCAGCTGCTCCAGAGAACAGCATCTTCTGGCCTCCGAAAGCACCGTTAGCTATTTTCCACATGACTGGGGAAGAGGACTGTGGGATAACTGTAGCTAGTGCTTAGCAAAAAAACCTTGTATTTCCAGGGAAGACAGTGAGTTCCCCTGCCTGGTGAGTACTAGCAATGGCTCTGTAATAAATGCTCTGAACCTACTATTACCGTTCCCATTGGACCCTGGAAAACATGGGTAAATTTCCTAATTTGATACTGGGGGCCAAACGTCAGTAATCCCTAAAGAAACAGCACAAACGCTTGGCATAAAGCCTGGGCAAGGCAAGGTTAGAGTCACAGGGATTGAGGCAGCAGTGAAGGAAAGCTCTGCTGCAGAAGTAACTCTCTGGTTGCGTTGCCAAAGGAGCTGAGGTATTACAGTTGGTGCCACGAACACTGACGCTCTAAGATTCGATATACTGCGGGGATGAACTTGGAAACTCCCAGGTGAAACAGTGTGGAGTTTGGCAGGAGATAAAAAGGATGTGGGCACAATGAAATTGAGACCGTTAGAAACATCCATACTCTTACCCTCCTCTAAAATCACTAATGCTCAGCAGTATCCGTTGCCAGCAGCAGCACCTAAGAGGACTGACCGGTGTGGTGACGGGGTAGGAAAAAAGAAACATCATTAAAAGGACGCCTTACATTTGCATTCCATATCTTATCATTCACCTCACAATTCACTGGTGTGGCCAGTAGAGAAACCAACACAGCAACGGCAGTTCACAGCGGATTATTGACAGTTAAATGCTAACACTGTCCCTTTAATTGCTGCCGAGGGTCCAAACATTGCTGGGATAGTAACATTAATACAGGGAGCTGCTCACCCTTGGATGGCTGCCTTGGCTGTTAAAAACATGTTTTTCATGATTCCTCTCCTCGAGCACAATAAAACGCAGTTTGCTTTGATGTGGAGAGGGATCCAGTACACTTTTAACAGACTCCCGCAAGGATATAAACATTCCCCCACCATTCCTCATGAGGCTTTGGCTAAGGCTTTAGTGGAGATTCCTGTCCCACCTGACAGTGCAGTATACCAGTATGTCAGGTGACATCCTGACAGGGAGAAAAAGCCAAGAAAATGCGAAAGACAGAATGGAAAACACTCAAGGAGCACTAATGAAATTAGGATTGGAAATTCCAGACTCAAAATGTCAGGGGCCAGTGTAAGAGATTAAATTCCTGGGAATCTGGTGGATTAAAGGAGCTGCCTCTATGCCCCAGGACACCCTAGAGAAAAAACAGAACAGGGACAAAGTCCATCGAGTGTAAAGGAGTTAGAGCAAGTTTTAGAAGCCTTAAGTTATTGGTGCAAACATATTCCTATTTTTTCCATTATTGCTCACCCCCTACACAATTTGTTCAAAAAAGGAAAGTCACAGGAATGGACTAAACAGCACACAAATGCACTAGAGTAAGGAACTAAGGCTATTCCAACAGCTTGGTCCTGGGGATTTAATGAGCACGGTTCTCATTGCAGCCTATGGCAAAAGGGGCCAGAAGGGCCAGAGAGACCACCAGAATTTAGTTTCCACTCTTTCAGCGATAACAAATGAGATACTCACATTTGGAAAAAGGTTTTCTCACTGTCCCTAGCGAGAGCAGTGCAACAGGCAGAATGAATACAGAGACAACAGAACAGTTATCATTCAGAGATCTTTCTGCCTCCTGGATACAGTCCCTAAAGGCACGGCACCGCCAGCTGGCACTGCCCAAAACCCCACGGTAAGGAAGTGGCATGCATACCTAGAAGCCATTCATGAAATTATGCCAATTACCAAGGGTAATGTTAAAATGTCTAAATTGCAAAAGGACACAGACAATACCCTGTTGTTCCAGCCTGCACGGACCAAAGCATCTCCCATTCAGGAAGCACCTCCTCTGAAGGAAGACAGTGGTCTCACCGGGGTCTGCTTTACTGATGCCTCATCTCATGGGGAGAATGATGAGTGGAAATACAAGGCTGAAGCACTGGAAGCAGCAACGGGAGAAAGAGTGACTGAGAGAGGTGAAGGTAGTGCACAGGTGGGGGGAACTTGGAACAGTCCTGTTAGCCACACTACATGGTGGGACCAGTCAAGTTTCGAACTTGTAGTTCAATACACCAAACACGACTGGACCCGTGGTGCCGAATGAGGCATCACTCAGAATCTAAGCCCAGCTGCCCCCAGGACCTCTGCTATCTGAGCACAAGCTGGAATGCAAGGGGATTTATTTTCTGCCAAATTCTTTTACTCTTTAATGCAACAAGGACTAATAAGTAGTCATCAAAATGAACCTGAACTTATTCCAAAAGCACAAATGTAGCAACTGAACTGAAGCAGCCCAAATTCCATTCAGAAAGCAAAGAGTGCCCTGAGCCCATTGTCTCACATCTGCACCACTCAGGCATTTTAAGTCAGAGTCAGAAAGGGAATCCCAATTACTGTATTTCATTGGTCTAACAAAATACTGGTTACCGTTATGCTTCCAGCTACAGCCTAAGAGGTTTTGTTTGAAGAGGCAAATACCAAAGATCAAATACTAACTAAAATAATTTTTCAGTACTTTTCTTCTGAAGAAAACAAAGCAACATCAATTCACACTCTCTTGAAAACCCAACCCTTGGAGTCCAGAGGGTGCAGAGGAATTGTGGGCCCTCTAGTCTTTAAATGTAGACCTTTTAATACTTCTAACTCCAGGTTTAAAAAAAACAACCAAGATTCCGCTGGAAGTGGCTCCCTCTTGTGGAGCAGCTAGATTTTTTTCACTGCAGGCCTCCACCCCCTTAGCACAAAAGGCCTTAAGAAATAGATTGGTCTCAACACCAATCAAGCACTCTCAGAAGATTTCTGAAATGGCAGTCCTTAAAAAAATTAAAAAAAAAAAATTAAAAACCCCACAAAACACCAAACAAAACCCCGTTTGTCTGTATTGAAACAGAAGCTCAGCTTGTGCACAGCAAGGTGGGATGTGAACATAAAATCAGCCACCTTCAGCTGGCCGATCCCCAAATTCAGCTGCCAATTCTTCCCCAAAAGATCATTTGCAATGAAAGGATAGAGGGACCCTGGCCAAGGAGCAAACTGGCTCATCTTCCACAGGCAACTCCTACAAAGCTGACCCCTTCATAATAACTGAAGTAACCAAGGTTACTGAGGCGATCTTTGCTTTCCCACACATTTAGTCTGAGGAATAGGAGTGTTAGAAACTGTCATTCCAAAACACTCACAAGTTCCTAAGTTCTCTTTGTTGTTCTTCCTGCATTAAGGTCAAGCGTGCGATTATACGTGCTGGGAAAAATCCTACACTTTAAATCACAGCTTATATCAGCTCTTTGGCAAATCCTCCCCGTGGCAATAGGACTACCTCAGGGAAAGCTCATATTCAGGATAGCAAGGTATTAAGCTGATAATCTCACCAAGAGTAAGAGATGCTGAATTGCATTGCTGCTGGCTGCCTGCCGTGTTGCCAACAGTTACCAATCCGCAGGTGCTGTCAGATCAAGCAGGATCTGAAGAAGTTTGCAGCCTTCTCCCTCATCCTTCTCACCTATATCTCACCTCTGTGAAACCCTGGCTCATGCAGGCAGGGGCGCTTCCTGCAATGGCAAGCGGAAAATCACCATCAAACCCAGCAGCTCATTAGCACAATGACTTCCCACCATGTATTACAGGCAGGTGATTAACTCAAAGCCTTTAGAATCAAAAGCATAGGTCCACACCATCGCAGTTAGTGTCTACAGGAGCCAACATCTGGAGATGTGACACAGCAAGCCAGAGCCTCACAACAGCAAGCAGCTGCCTTACTGAACAATGCAATGGATCTCCATTAAAGAGGAATGAAAGCAGGTCTGACTGGAGCCTCAGTCCCCCATGCAGAACAGCAATGCTAACACAGCCCTGCTCTGTTGTAGGAAGTAGATTAGAACTCAAGGCTTGATAAGAGAAATGAATGCACAAATCGTGTTTAAAGATGGACACATTCACCTGCTGCTCTCCCTGTATCTGTGATTTCGATACAAGGCTGAGAAGCAGAACAAGAACTCTGAAATAAAAGGCTTGAGTTCCTTGAAACATACAAAAAAGAATTTTGCAAATATTACTTCTTGAGCCAGGAACACAGTTGGGGTCTAAGTGCCATTCTGGTTGGATGCTACACGGTAACAACCTTGAACTGTGACAAGAAACGTTTGTTGGGTGAAAATGGAATAAAAGGAACATTTACAAAAATGCACCTAACACAGGAGAAAGGCACTGAATAAACTGTTTTCTGCTTCCTTGGAAGGGGGGTGGATTCAACATCCAATGGCTCTTGACACTTAGCAGACAAAGAATTCTTGCCAAGCCTCACATTTTCTTCAATGGAGTAATTTGATGATCAGCCATCTACGAGAGGGAACTTGCTGGAATAGAGTGCGCAGATACCATGGCACTGACAGCCAGTTTTGCAGATGCCACATTAAGATGAAGTCTTCCCCCTAAAAGCACAAGTACTGGCACTAGAACAGCTGGGACCAAAACATGAATGACAGCTGTCTAAAATTGCCAAGCTATCATTTCAGTCTCTAGTACCCCCCCAAAGATACCAGTCTTCACAGCATACTGGACAGAAAATAAATTGCCTGCTATTTCCACTGCAATATCCTCAGCACTTTCAGAACAGTCTGGCTCTGAATGCAGACCTGCTAGGTGACTGTGACAAATGATTAAAGGTGACAAGAAAGCAAGACAGTGTACAGGGATTAAAAAAAAAAAAAAAAAAAAGAAATTATCTCCATCTCCTCTGTCTGCAGAGGGCCTGGGGGCCAGGCAAGGCACAGTGGCTCAGGAGTTTTCAGGCAGACCCCTTGCAGTCAAATTCTAAAAATTCAGGGTCAGAACAAAAAAAAACACAGGCAGCCAGTGCAGGACAGAATGGAGGTCCCCAGATACTTACACAAAACCTTCAAAAACCTTGTCATAGGAAAGGCTGTTAATCCTAAACCTTAATGTCTCAGACTGCCTGGCTCCTGAAGAGCAATGATGCTTAGATTACCAGGACGACAGGCACACAACCATGCATACACACAGCCTCCAACTTGTACTGATCTGACTGCTGGAATGCCACTGCTGTTTGACTGATACATATTGCTCAAAAGAACTGAGATTTAAGCAGTCAGTTGTCCAGGAATATAAGCTAAGGATTCAGGACATGAGTCTTTTTAAGAAGACCTTATCACGGTCATCCTCTGCATCTTCCAATGCAGGCAGTGCAACAAATGCCAAAGTAACAGGGCTACTATACCCAGAGTTCTCCAGAGAGGGCATTTTACAGTTACATGTCTCCAAAGCACCGGAATCAGATTGACACACAGCAGATCTCATCCTTCTCATCCACTGTTCCCAAGTTCCCTTTGCTGGCTCTAGAAATCCCAGGAGTCCATCCACCGGAGCCCAGCCATGGGGCTACTAGGGTCAGAGGCCATGGGTCCTATCATCCCATAGGACAGAGGATGGAAGAGGTAGAAGCTGTGGAAAGAAACCAAATGCCCATCAGAGACTGAACAGTTTTCCATCTCAAACATTGCAGCAGATTGATCCATACAGCTGTCCTATGGGACTTTTGGTTTTGTTCTGGTCCAAGATCCACTGGGGACCTTCTAACATTGGCTGAATACAATATATACATAGTACACAGTTTTAGCAGAGGTGGCATTTTTTCTTAGAGACCTTCAGCTTTGGAGAAAAATCAGCTGGGAAAGACTACAGCAATAAAGAATTTGCCTGTATTTGAGGGATGTGGCACCATCTGACATGGGGTCTAGAATCAGAAACCACTGAGCTGCGGGTCTGAGGAGAACAGAGTGCTCACACCGAGTGCTGGGATAAAAGAAAGATTCCCTGCAATGGGAAGATGTTTTAATGTTTTATAGTGCATCACTGGGACATAGATGCTGAATCCAAGGGTTTAGAGGGTTTAGAATTGGGCTTGGTGAGGTTCAGCAGAGAAGGAAGGCAGAGACAAAGTTTAAGGATAATTAACAGGCACCATTGAGACAGTGACTGTCACACATTCAGGAAAAGTTCAGCTTTCAGCACTCACCTGTACATGATGAGCAGAATCAGTGCCAGGAACCCCCCTCCATATAGTTTTGTAGCTGTAGTGCTGGGTGACAGGAATCCAGCACAGTACTTCAGTAGTGTGTCCCAGGTGATTCCTAGGAGAAGGAAGAGGCAGAAGTCAGGAGCAATGCAGAGGCCAAAAACCAGAGCTGCTATGTTCAGCCATAGCGTGAGCTAACCAAGCTCCACACCAGAAAACCTTGTTAATTTTTAAATTAATTTACCTTAGTAACCTTCAGAATTATAGGGATTGTTTTGTATCAGCAGAACATTCTTTTTTTCCCCTACCTTTCCAATTGAAGAAATGCCAAAAAGATAAGGGCCCACAGCATGCTAAATTGGTACAAAATAACAGGAAAAACTCCCAAGACTGAATTATGAAGAGGCATGACAGAAAAGTGGGGGCAGCGAACAAAGGGAAGTAACTTGTATAAAAGCATATGTAAGAGCAGTAACACAGCAGAGAATAGGAATCATGTGTCTAAATTTAAATGCCCTAAGACATGACTGCCTCTTGAGGGTGGTAATAACCAACAAAAAAAAAAATCCCATGAAAAAAACATCAACAAAAATAAGACAATTTGGCACTGCAAACTGCTTGGTGAAAAACATTTTGAATTAGTCAATGTTTTCCAGCACTTTGCACAAGCAAGCAGAAAACCTATTAAAAAAAAAAAGATATTGTGTTTAGTCTGAACACATTCCATTTAACAGAATTGTCTTCTCCCAGACTCCAGTATTTTACCTGTCAACATGCTGGAAAAAAGCATGGCAGGAAAGTAGTGATGAAAGTAGAGAACTCGGCTCATCATAAAAAAAGGGAGGTAATGAAGGAGCCAGCCCAGTGTGATCTGCCCTCCACCACGTAGCACCACTCTGGACAGTTCTGGAACACAAATAAAACACACTTCAGCAGAAAAAAACCCCTCAACTCCAGTTTCTATATGCAAGCCTTATCACAGTAAGTAAACTCAACGGGAATGATCTTTGCAGGAAGTCATGTACTGGTCTGAAATCGTTCCAAGCCTCTGCAACATCCTAGCTGCATTCCTTACAAACATACAAGCACTCTTCAGGAGAACAGTTATCAGAAAAGACACACAAAGGCATAAGTCCCAAGATCCCAAGGGACAGGGAGGAGGTTGACCATGCTCTGTGTTAAGATTGAGCTTGCAGTTTCCAAGGACACGCATCAGACTAATTATGTCGTTCCAGTTTCTGGTATTTTTAATTCTCTCTGCAAGGAGACTACAAACCATAGATGATCGCTTTGCCAGCCCTTCCTGGAAAGAAATGTTGTCTCGCTTCCTGAGCCTGTGGAAGGGACTGAGAGTTCTGATGTCTGCATGCAGCTTAGCCACTAATTTATTGTGTAACTGAGTAGTTTCACATCACATTTTAGAATTCACTTCCCACAAAGAGATCTACAAAACGAAGCAACCATGGATACAAACTGGAATGGTCGAAGTATGACTTATTAGGGTTTGTGAAAAGCTCTACAACTTTGGCGTTGGACATAATGAAGGATCATTGCATCTCTTGCATTTGCCATTTGCTTTCATAAATGTTAGGAAACATTCCTCATTTCAAAACACCATGCACACTACTGTAGCACAGAGCACATGCAGAGCTTGAGAACAGGACATTGATCCAACTGGTTTGTGTCCCTTGAAGTATTTTTGTTGAAGATCTGTCCTGGTCACTATTAAACTATTTGAGATATGAAGCTCTCACTCTTTTCTTTGCAGACATTGCTCAATAAAATAAGCTCAGTGGTTTTCCATCCTTGGCACACAAAATCCTGCCATCCACACACTTTTAAGGTGTCCACAAAAGGCATTTGTGAAAAGGAAGCCTATTATCAGTAACCTATGTGGGGTCAGCATCTTTACTAGAAAAAATACCTTGGAAATCTGCAAAGCAGAACAAGCTAAAAACCACGGGACCAGTAGATCTCTACATCAGGAAGGTTTCCCTGACATACGTTTTATCACCTTCTCCTACTGTAATGTGTAGATCAAATGTAGTCTTTCCAACAAACATGCAGTTGGTCATTTCTGAGCTGCAGTAATCAATGGAACTAAGAGCAAGTGTGGCCAACATCTTGACTCTTGAGCAGTTCATAAGCAGCTCCAATGTTAGGCTGGGTGATCACCTACAGAGCAGATTGCCATGTGAACTATGGACTAATCCAAACCCTTGTTTTCTTGCAGAAGACAAGGCAGCAAAAGCCTACTGAGACTCACATCTGAAGATGCCAGCTTATACCCAGTACAGCTCTGTAACCAACAAAAGACTGGTAAGACTTTTGAGGAGCCACTGATCACATCTCCTGCCTGTGAGTCACTTCCAGAGCTCTTCTCTTTGGCTAAGTAGGTATCTTTGGGCCCCTGATGACTTGGGGATTTCCAATCAAGTTTCACAAGCTTAAGAAATTTGACAACCCATCAGGAAAGGTCTGCCATGCAAAAGGTGAGATTCATTCACAAAAGTGATTATTTCTACTATGAAGCCCTTTCTAAACAGTCACATTGTTCAGTGGTACACTTTCAAAGCACTGTGTAGCTTAATGTTTTCTACATACAGCTGCCTTGCATGTATTTTATTCAACTGCCAGGGGTTTAATCAATATTAAAAAAACCCAACAATTAATACAGGAATCCCAAGATGAGCTTTCCTGTATCAGGAAACCAGGATGTTATAATACGGATTCTAGAGTGCAGGACGGATAGGAAAACTGACCTCACCTTTGAGTTCAGGTGTCAGTTGAGCACCTCTCTTCAGTGTCACCGCAGTGGAAACTGCTATTAGCAGATATAACCCAATAGTGACCAGATTTAGCCACCAGATCACCTACATAGGACAAAAAGAAAGATTTGGGACTTTAAGCTGGACAAAGGAATGCACAAGTGAGAGGAAATGAAAAGCTACATGCAACCACAAGAGTATGAGACAGATGGTTCAAAAGCAGGAGAAAAAAAGAGAATCATTGTTGCTGACAATCAAGAGTAAGCTAAAATTTACTAAAGACACTGGCTTGGAACCTCCCACTCCAACTTACCGGGTTTCCCAGCAAATAAACCCTGTAATCAGTCTCATTGACACCAGAAAAACGCAGGCCCTGAGGAAACAGACCAGAAGAGAGTAAAATGGGTTTGTATCAATCCAGTTTGTACTTTGCCCTGAGTCAAAGGTGAGACAAATTCCCAGCCACGCACCTCAGGTTCTACAAAATAAAGCTGACATCATCTCCAATACAATTAAGAGCTGCTATGCTTCAAGAAGCAGAACAGCAGCACTTGAAAGGAAAGTGGATTGATCAATATACCTGGTAGTTGATGGGCCAGTGCCAAGGTTTGGATGTAACTTCATTTTCCTTTGGTTTGAGGCCGCTGTTTCCCTACAGGTAAGTCAAAATAAAAATGTAAATGAGCAGGCAATTAACACTGCAAAGCCTGCCCAGAAACGTTGGGTACACAAACATACATGAATAGTCTTCCTGAATAAAAGCTGGTTTCTGACTACATAAGCATGTCTTCTTAGGGAAATGGCCACCATGAGGACAACTAATATTTTAATATTACTGTGCAAATGAAAATGTTCTTTGGGTACCATTAGAGGCAGCATTCTCTCATTTATTCAGCTTTTCTCTCACTGAGGATACAAGTTGCATAAGCAAGACCTTTGTTCGTTAAGAGAATACTTCAACAGGTTTCCCTCCACTCTGAAATAAAAACCTCAGAAAGATTATTTCCATGGAAACTCAGGCAGGTGCTTCCTTACCTGAGACAACATTATCACTGGTTGCCATGGAAATGCTTAGCATTAATAATGATTTGCTTGACGACCTTCTTTCTTTTAAGAATCTGATAAGAGCTTTACAAACAGTAGCAAATAAAACCTTAGACTCCTTTCTCAAAATAGTAACTTCTCATTCTTTAGACAAGGATTGAGGGGCTGGAAGCAAAAGGGCTGTGGCCAAGGGCACAAAGAACAACCATGGGGAAAGACAAGAGTAATCTACCTCTTCAGGTATAAATTAGGAAGTAGAAAGCAGAAAACATAGCACCTCAATGAACTTTCAAAAAAAGCAGAAGTTTTCCATGTTCAATCCAAACATTTATTGTTCTCCTCTTTGCCTGCTTAGCCATTTTTCTGACTCTGACCACAGTAATATCCTCACACCTCACAAACATTAATTTTATTTTAAAACTTTCCAATAAGGTAGGGAAAATTTCCAGCTCTCCTTTACAAAGCTGAGTGTCAGCAGTGGAGGATTACATAATTGGGCTGTAGGTAGATCACAGCACCAGCAGAGCCAGGCACCAAGCCCAAGGCTCCCAAACCTTCGGAAGATTTAGCTCCAAGACCTTTTCCTAAGTATAAATTCAAGTAGGTTGCTGGGGCACATAAATTCAGCCCTAGCTTGCAGCCATCACCCAGATACCTCAGAAAATGCTACTTCTTTCTGATGCAAGAGAAGGGAGGAAGAAAATTATTATCTGGATTTAACAATATCCTACCCGGATCATAACCATGTGGGATTCTAGTAGAATTTCTGCAAAAGAGGGCTTCAAAACATCCAGGCTGATATTGGGCACTTTAGAAAAAGAGAGAAAATTTGATTAGGAATCTACATGGTTTACTTTTGTTTGCCTCTTGTAATACTCCTCCTATGACTAATCTGCTTCTAGCACCTCTTTTAATTCCCTACACAATTCTTTCATATTCTAAACACAGAGGCTTGCAGTCAAAAGCATCCTCCAGTGAATTTCACAACTGCTATACTCCTAGATTTCCTCCATTATTTCCATGAGCAAGAGAAAGATAAAAGTCTATGAAATAAACAGATTTGGACTTCTAGCTGAAATTAGAGACATATTGTTCATAGGCTGCTGTTTATCTGTAAACGAGCCATGAGTGTGGGAACGTAAAATGCATTACAACAGAAGAGGAAATTCTACCAAGTCAACAGCCCAGGATTCCTCTCCCTTGGTTTGCCTATGGTTCCTCTGAAAGGATGAAGAACACTCAGGTTTTTAATAACTCAGAACTCAGCCCAAGTTATCTGCAATTCATGGGATGAAGATTGTATCGAATCATGCAGGCCAAATGAGGCTGTGACACATATCTAACTCCTGAATAAGGCTGCAAGGCCCATCTGTCTTTATTGGCAAACTTAGTTCTCTGCCACACTTCTATTCATTTCTTGATGGTACTACAAAGCCCTTATTCAGCATGGCCCTGGTAAGAGAAGGAAAAGAACAGGGTGGATCCTAGCTTTTTAAGAAAACAGTTAAAGTATATTTGACATATCTATAATCAGTGACAATAAATCCCAATTAAACCAATCATGTTAAAAATAACACCCAGTACTGTAGTACCTACAAAATGTCATATTTTCATTATCCATGAAGCTCTCAAAATCCTTAAAACAGCCTTTATACTTCCACTACACTTGAAGCGTTATCACCAGCTTACAGCACAAACAGTGAAGTAGAAAAAGGCTAGGTGTCTCTGAACAACTGGCACAAACTTGCTGAACACACAAATTCCAAACACTGAGCTCCAGTTCTTGCCATCTGATAGTTCACCCCTTCCATTAACAGCAAGTCAAGATGCACTCTCATAGGAAAAGGAAATAAGTGACTTACACTTAGGGTTAATGTGATCTTCAAAGTTCCAGAGGGAATTGGGAGTTTCCTTCAGGTACGGCGTGCAGGTGACTTCCACTTGCTCCCAACCCCTGAGGAACAGCAGAACAGTTAGTCACCACCCCGCAAAACATCACTCAATATTTCCAGTTCACAACTGATTCCCTCCCCACATTTAGCTTTATACCTCCCCAGAACACCTACCATACCACTCAACCCCAGCAGCAGCATTCTTACACACTCTAAGCACTATGTAGAAACCAAAACAGATTTGCAAGACACCCAATATTACAATTATAATGAATATTTGAACCACGTTTCTAACTTTGGGCATCTAAACTAAAAATGTAGGTCCACACACGAGCAGTGGGATTTGTGAAGATGATCCACGTTGACAACTAGAAACTACTTCAAGTCAACCCTTACATTCTCTCCAGAAGAAAATCACTACTGTTAATTTAAGCCAATCTATGCCTACAGGAACTGTATTATAGAAAGAAAAGAATCACTTTACACGATCCCACTATGTGTTCATTTAGTCTGTCATCCTACTTCTAGCAGGTCACATCACTTTGGGAGAAAGTGCATCAAACCCTGCAGTAATGTGACAGATTAATAAGGATTTTTCTATCAATCATCACTTAGCAGACTTAACACCACTAATTAATTAATTCCATTAATTAATCACCACTTAATTCTCTGAAGGACAGTGATTATTTCCCTTTAAATTCCCAGAAATAAAATAAAAATCCAACATACTCTAACCATCCTTATTTGTACTTAAAAAGTATTTTTCCCCCTCAGCTCTTGATGTCATCAATATTTTGTGTAATAACTTCCATTACCCAGGGTAAGTTTGTGTTAGAGAAAAAAATATATATATACCTCCTTTCTTGAATGTTGTTGACAGAGGCAGTGATTTTTTTAAATTTTTTTTTAAACCAATCACGTTATTTACCCGTGAGCCTGCTAAAGTCTACATGGCGCCTGCATTCCTGACCAGGCAATCACCAGAGGCATCTGCCTGCGCTCACTCGGATTCAGCATCCACAGGATTCCTTAGAAGCTCTTTTTACCACAGCACAGTGATGGGAAAACCTAAGCCAGCAGTAGCGGAGGCTGCTCCGGAAACAGAAGCAACACGACGGCGCAGCCTGCCGCTTCAGGATCCACGTTAGCATCCCACACAGTCCCGCTCTGCAGATACAGCAGCTTATTTGGCATGAGTCTGGACGTCTCTGCATACACCTCGTTTTAATGATGAGGATATATAATCCAAGGACAGTTTAAAATCACAAGCCCTGCTAATAGCAGCTTGTTACTGTTGCACTTGTTTCAGATGCTGCACGAAAACATGGCAGGTCTTCCGTGCACAGAAAAAATTCATGACAATAAAAAGAAATTTGCAGGATTATGGTGTTGAACAGCATGAACTGCTCCAGTTTCTAGCAATTCTGGAGAGCAACTCTTTGTCAGGAAGTGTAGTGACAGGACAAGGGGAAATGGTTTTAAATTGGAAGAGGGGAGATTTAAATTAGATACTAGAGAGAAATTCTTTCCTGTGAGGGTGGTGAGAGCCTGGCCCAGGTTGCCCAGAGAAGGTGTGGAAGCCCCATCCCTGGAAGTGTTCAAGGCCAGGCTGGATGGGGCTTTGAGCAACCTCCTCTAGTGGGAGGTGTCTCTGCCCATAACAGTGGGGTTGGAACTTGATGATCTTTAAGGTCCCTTCCGACTCTAACCATTCTATGATTCTTTGATTCTAGTTTTTGTGAATCCCGAGGACAAAAAGGGCTTGAAGAACACATCTGTCATCCCCCCCTGGACTTACCAGATGAAAAGATCTATGCCCACACCACTCTTGGATCTCTCAGTAAGGCATGTTATTTTTCAGAGCTCTATACCTTCACTGTAAACAGACTGCATAAACCTAACCCAGATCTTCCCCTCTGACTGTATTTTTACTACTCGCTAGTTACTTTTTTATTATCTTAAAGATAAAAGAAATGGAGGAAATGTGGTTACTTAGTTTAAAAGCACCATTGAGCAAAGGAACGTGTCAGCTCAAGGTCTTGCTAGGGTGGAAGGGGATTACAAGCTATTTACCATTTTGGCAGAGTCTTTCCAGAAGAGCCCAATATACACCCTGTGGCCACATGGGTCAGCCGGACCTGACTCCGTAGAACTTTGATGAGCTTCCCAGCCTTTCTGCCCACCACTTCAATCCGCCAGAAATCATTGGAGTCTCCTGTTCCATTCTATCATGCAAACATACCATAGGAGGCAAAAAAAACCAAACAAACAAACCAAAACACAAAAAAACCCCAACCCAAACCAAAACAAACCCAAACCCAACTAGAAGACGTACAAGATTGAAGGACTGCAAATCAGAACTTCTGAAACTCTAACAGTGGCAAAGCTAAACAAAGGAGCTCAGGCTACCTTCACTCAGACTTCACAGAAGAGATTCCCCATTTTTCCCATTTAGAGGTGATTCTAAACATGAGCAACTACTCAAAAATACATTTTTATCTTGTCAGCCTTAAAGTTTTTTTGCTTCCAATTCATACTTGACTGCGACTCAGAGTTATATTTCAAATGGGGATAACTTGGATGCTTCACAAAAAGGGTTTAGGCAACAGCCCCTTGCGTTTGGAAATTCAGTCTTCAAAGCAGATTTCATTTTAGTGATTCAAAATTCTGTCATCATTTTGTCAAAAAAAAGGCACTTGTCTATGTGTGAAGACCAAATACATAAAATAATACTTGTCAGAGCAACTTCAAGGTTGCTCAGTTTGGCACTTCTGGAATTGAACGCTGCCAAAGCTAGACCGGCTGTCAAAGCTTAGGTTGTTTTCTTATCTGTGTTCACATTAAATAGACCTTAAATATGAGATAAGCTATTTCATACTAAATTAGTTTTTCCTCTAGTATGGTAGATGCACATCTATCACCTTGGCTAACAAATTAAAAAAGCAAGAATAAATCCCCCTTGGCATGGTACGAATTCCACCCAAAAGAAGGAGGTTTTGTTTTATCTTGCCATTCACTTACTATTCCATAGCCAGTGACCTGAAAATGCTTCCTTGTCAGGGGAGCCTCATGCTGGTGACTGTGAAGATTTCTAGAAGTTCTGAAATGAAATTGAAAGTCAAACATTGCTTTGTTTCCACATCTCGGACAATTTGTGATAAGAACTTTTGTGTGAGCCATTCAGAGAGCTGCCAACCCTTTGATCTCTCAGCCCCAGCCAAGGGCAGGGCAGGATGCAGCCTTAACCACAACAGGGGCCACAGAGCGAAACTGCTGCTTCCTACCTACTACTCAGAGCTTATGCCACACTGGTCTGTGCTGGGAAAGGAGGACAGCATGAATAAATCCAACCCTCAAGCTGCCACTTCCAAGTGGAAAAGACATCATTGGGTTTGGTTTTGGTTTTTTTAACAGTCCTGCTCTTGCAAGAAGCAAAGCAAGATCCTGACCTCTCTTGGTTACCAGTTTTGCTTTTGAGGGGAAAGATTATACCATTTAGTCAAGCACAGATTTACTGAGGGCAGGATCAGCGGCCCCCATTAGCACCAGCTGTACACAATGCAGACAAAGCATCCCAGCCTAGAGGGGACCGCCAGAAAAACCTTGCTATAGCCTGGTCAGTCCTTAATAACACCACTCAGCCAAAGAACCAGCCCCACCGACACCACAGCTGCATCCAGCCCAGGCTGATCTGACAGAATCCCTCTGCCCACACAGGATGTGATTCCTTCGCAAGGAGAGGGGAGCCATCTGCTGGACCTTCCCCGCAGCATCACAGTTTCACCTCCCATTCCAGAGACCTAATCAAGACCTAACCAGCGTTGCATAATGAAGATTTTATCTCTTCGTTATCACATATCTGGTAGTAAACACCAAAATTCAATGCTTTTTTTTTTTTTTAAATATTAAAATAATTTTGGAAACCTAAGCAATGATTTGTAACCATGCAGCATTGAATGAAATATAACATGATTTCCAGGCTCACAAGCTTAGAGCTTCTGTTAAGGAATCGAAGTTGAAAAGCTCTGAGCATTGTGGCACAGTGACATTAGACTAGGTGAAGATTAAATATCAAGCCACTAGGGTTCTCCTGCTCCCTTTCAGGTATTCCCTACAGAGAGGGAAGGCACCAGCCAACATTTTTGTTAAGTGTTTCACTGCTGCGATCTCTGCAGTTGAGAGCTTCACCAGGCAGATGCTGCCTGTGCACACAGAAACAGAATGCTTGCAGAACACTGACAAAAAGCCCACGCTATTTGCCTAGAAAAAAACTCCAAGAGTGGGGACAAGCAACAGGACAAAGGTTTTGGAAATGGCTTCTTTGCAGCAGAGTTACCCTCAATCTTGCACCTCACACAGATGAACAAATCCCTCTCTGCTTAGGTAGGTATTTT
This sequence comes from Nycticryphes semicollaris, assembly GCA_013400055.1. NCBI lineage: Eukaryota > Metazoa > Chordata > Aves > Charadriiformes > Rostratulidae > Nycticryphes > Nycticryphes semicollaris. Next base: position 1,119,494 of record VXBJ01007792.1, on the reverse strand, counting down.
TAATGAAGAAAACCTCCACAAGCTCGATACTGGACATGCAGATATACAGACACCTGTGTCACGCAGTCTGACTGTGCTGGCCTAACCATGCAGCCTCCAGCAGGACAAATCTCTCACCCATCCTATTCAATCACAGAATGGAATCCCAGAAATCATCCTTACTCTTTATGTTCCAGACGAATAATATCTCCGTGCCTCACGAATTCCACAGGTCTTGAGGGGTCTGACAGATCTGCTGAAGGAAGGCAAACTAATCATATCAATGCACTGACAAACATATCAGGGTCTTAGCAAGTCACTCCTCATGCAGACAAATGCAAGGCAAATTAATATGTGCCAAGTCTAAACCTGGTGCACACCACTGCTCTTGTAGCCCCGAGAGCTACTCTAAAGAACATGGTCCCAAGCAGCACACGCTGCCCTTAAATCAGGAGGATGCCTGGTGATGCTAACTGAACAAACTTTTTTTTATTTCACAGACTATAAAATGACTCTTGCAACCCTGATCATAATTTGTTGCATCTAGGTTATTTCAATCGATTTTTTTGTTCTTTAGGCAGCTTTTGTCAATTTTTATACACACATGCTGCAGGTGAAGACAGACACTCTGTCACACCAAACATGTCTCAGCTACACTCTATGACATTCTAAAACAACAGATGCACGTACAAATCACAAATCTTCACATTCAGAACTCTATCTTGTCCCAAGCAAATTTCCATGTGAATCAGTTGAACACAACGTGTCAGAACACACCAGGACCCAACATAGACACAATAATAAATTCCACAAAATGCTGAGTTTAAATTAATTTCCTCTCTGTTATTTATAGCCCTGCCAAGCTGAAAAGTTGTCAATGCAACCTTCAGCTGAGAAAAGCTTATTCACCTCAGCTGTACCACCTGGAGAAAAAACAAAAGCCAGATTCCCTTTGTTCTTCCTTCCTCTCCCCCTCATATCCATGAAGGACACTTTGCCCTGGAGGGAACTCAGAATATTTTAAGTGAAAATCTGAACCAGAAATTATAAAAGGCACTTTACTGGTATTTGTTACCTGCATCTGAATCACGTTTCTTTATAATCCATAGGTTATTCAAATCTTTATGTAAATAGGCAGTGACCTGAAAGCACAGGATAAATTATTTAACAAAAAAAAAAAACCAACTGGTAATAGCACCTGCACATTCAAATCAAAGTCCCAAATGAATGGGACTTTTAACATAGAAACCCTTGCATGACTTTTATGATAGCGACCCCTAGAAAGTTACTTACTGGCCACTCCTTAAGCCAAATGATGCCTTTTTTTCAGTGTAGAGCCCGTACACTCAGGAGCACTACACTAAATGGCAGTTCACATGCATCATGAGTAGCAGCCTCCAACCATACAGCTTGGCTCCCTCTACAACAGGATACCCAAACCTGAGCCTTTTGAATAATCACTGACCAGTACCAGAACCCAGAGATGGGAGCAGCACTGGCTTTACAGACAGGCGTCACTGGTAGAAATTTATGACAAAAGGCTGCCTGTGACAACCATAATACTTCTACCAAAAGACTCAGGCAGGTTAAGGAGTGAGGGATAACTGTTAAAGCCATGCACAGCACCCAGCTAATCCTTACTGGCCTGCTCAGACTCACACAGAGAACTGCTCCTACTGTCACCGTGGCAGGGGAGATCATCTGGCCCCAGGGTGCTGGCTCCTGAGGGCAACCTTTCCAAGCAGCACGAGGAACTGTGCCCATTTTGCCTACTCTCCTCTCCCAGCAGCAGCAGCAAGCCCTGTTCTGTGAGACCCTAGACCAGTCTCAGGCCCGTACCTCCCACTCAAGTGGAAGCAGATGGCACAGAAGGTGGGTGAGAGACAGAACGTATTGGAGCGTTTGTTTGAGGGTGGGGAAAAAGGGTAGAACCTCCTACTTTGAGGCTGTATCATCAGGAGAGGAGGGAAAAGATGAGGCAGAGAGATCACTGGCTTGATCTTTTCCTCCCTAAACTCCCTCCAAGTCCTAAATTTCTTTCCCCTCTCCACAGACCCAAAACTGCCCCAGCTCCTTACCCTTCTCCAGCCTCCAGAGCAGGGAACACAGGGGGGAAATCTCCAACCTTTCCCTCTTACCCTCAAGGAAACTCCCATCAGTGTCTTCTCCAAATCCCCTTTCCCTGCTTCTAGTGTCATAAAGCATGCTCTGCACTTGGAATTTGCCTGTCCTTGAGTCAATTTTGGTATGACATCTCCATCTATGGTAATAAATATCAATGCCACATGAGAGTATTAGAACTTTTGGTCAGGAATAACAGCAGAAAAAGAAGATTGAGACAAATCTTCCTCACCGTAGAGGCTGAAGGGAGATAAAAACCAAAGATTTGGTTCTCTCTGGCTACTTTCTTTGAAGGAGCTCAGAACAATTTTTAGCCACTAACACACAAACTGCAAAATACATCTTGGGAAAGCAGCAGAAGCTGCAAAGACTTGTGAAGCTTGATGATGATGGACAAAAATAAGAAATTCACTTAATTTTTGTACTACTTAATTATCGGTAGTTACATTATTTCTCATTTTTATTTTGATTTCTTGCTTAATCATTTAATCAGAAGTTCTTAGAGAGTTCAGATAGTTTAATTATAGCTTACAAATGTACAGATATCTAATTTAATGAGCAAAGCCTTACAAAACCTTTGGTGACAAATGAGGAAAGCGAGGCACAAAAGGAGAGCAATTCATGTAGAGTCACAGAGGTCACTGGCAGGAGTGAAAACAACACAGAGCAGCACTGAAACCTATAAGATAATATATTTGTTTTAAACATAAGTTTTACAGCCTTCCTTGAGGTAACAAAGTACTTTATTATAGAAAATTATGTTTAAATCCTCCTGGCCTCCAGCCACAGAGGGTGGTCTTGCTACTACAATGAATCCTTGTTACTGTAAGTCACCTCTGCTCTCTCCAAGCATCCTTTTTACTCAGACATCCAAGCCAAGTGCACAGCTGTAACAGATGCTGAGTTAATACACAGCTCCTGTCACAGCAGCACCCTATGCCAAGCACAATGGGAACGAGTCAATGGCTGTAGTCAGAGGCACTACTACCGCCTGTACGCTCACCTGCTGCTGGCGAGCTCCAATGCCCTCTGGGTAGAGGTGCCAGTGGGAGTGAAGGTATCCCCCCGCCATCCGAAGGTTCTTCATTGTGACCACAGACCCGTATGCCAAATCTACATGAGAAGGAAGGTGGAAAAAAGGCATAAGGCAGCTCTCCCATAACTATTTCCCCCAGCTAGTCTGCAGTGCTCCCATTAGGCATTCATTCTCTTGCATGGTTTAGATGAAAGCTCAATTCCTGCTTGACATGTTACTACACACAGCTCATCACAAGCTGATCGTCCATCCCTAACCAACATTCAGTGAAATTGTTACCTAACATTTGGCTGGAACACTTAAAACTTCTCCCACCTACTTCTAACATAAACAGAAGTGCTAGTTCTTTTGTTCGTAATTTCAATAATGAGAGGTTTGAGAGGGCTTTTCCTAAAAATATATGGTCAAATTAAAACATAATCAAGTTTGAAAAGCTTGAAAAGCACGTGACTACTCTGAAGCACTCCATCACCCAACGCCTAGAGCAGTACAAGAGGGAAGCTCAGCTCTCATAAATGGGACCTGATACCCTGCCTTCAGACACTTTCCCTCAGCCACCCACCACAAGTGGGAGAACACAGTCTTGGAGAATGGACTTGATGCAGCTCTGGAGCAGGGAACAGCCAGAGAAAAGCTGAAGTAATCGGAAAGCAAAACCATATGAAAGGCTCTGTAGTCCCTAGCCAGCCTGACCACAGAGCCATCTTTCCCCTAAATTCATATGCATGCTTGAATACAATGCAGTTGAACCAGGGGCATGCTGTGTGACAATAGGGCTGATAGGTTCCAGATACGCACATTTTGGAAACAGATCTCACTTCTGATACCTACAAACCTAAGGTGAAGAGGGTAAATCTCTTTTTGTTATCTCGAGCAAAATAAAGGCCAAAAATACAAAGACACAGGTACACAAAACAGTCAAATCCCTCAAAATGGCATGTTTCCCTCTAGGAGGAAATTGATGAAACATCTAGTGAGCTTGCACTAAATATGGTGCTATTCTCAGACTTTTTCTTTTCTGTCAATATATAAAACTGCACAGAGGAAGAGCATGGATCTGACCATGAAGGTATAACCTGCCCTGTCCTGCACTGACTCACAGGAGATGCTGGTTTTATTTAAACCCCCACGTACATTGACAATACTCAAAGTGGTTTATTCTTTTGGACACTCACACTCTGGAATGGAGACATTATGAAGATTGTTCCCGATCAGCTGAGACTGAAATGCTGAACTGAAGAAACCATCCCCAGGACCACTACAAAAGAGAGCAAAGACTGTGACCATTCAAAGTCTGGCTAAACAGGCACACAAAGCTCCCTCATGCATTACTAAATCAGTGTTTTGCAGAAGGAAAAAGATAAAACCAGACATGGCATTAGGAGAATGACTGCAGTTCCCTTAAATGTACACACCTCCAACGTGGCCAATCACAGCAGACAGGGACATTCTTGCAGGAAATTGTCCAGAGCTGCAAAGACTTGAGGTCACAAAAATGTACACATTGACACTGCACAAAGCACCTTTGGAGGTGATCTTATGACAAATAAACCAACCCACTGCCAGATTAGTTATAATAAAGCCTCTCTCTACCTCCTTACGTCTCACTTCTGCTAAGGGGGTAGTGGTAAAACCAACTGGTTTAAACTGAAAAATAACAGATTTAATTTTATAGTCTTTTTTTTTTTTTTCTGGTGAAATGCTTATTCACCTCGTCTCTCAATGCTGGCATATGGAAAAACATTACTTGGCCATTTTACTAGCTGTTGTGCTTTTTCCACATAAAAAGTGTCCCTTGGTTGCAGGCATTCAGGGAAGAGTCCTCTCTTGGGGCACACTCAAATGTTTTTTTGGTTTGTTTTGTTTTTTAAATCACAGCTAAAACATTTTCAGGAATGTAGTGTCTTTTCTCTCTTTTTTAATTAATAAACAAAAATAAAAATAATAGAGTTGAGACATTTTCAGGTACAGGAAAGAGAGGAGTTTAAAAAAAAACCCGAGACAGAGGGTTTGGTTAGGATACTTGCTTGGCATTTCAGAAAGTCTTAAGCTCAGACTCAGGTTCACTGCCAGCTTGGCCAGAGCCTTTGTCTAAAAAAATGTAGGAGTCTGGGAAGGGAATTAAACAAAGATACAGTTTGTGGCTGTGCTTCTGACACTGGAAATGGAGAAACTAATAATCAATAGCCTTTAATTCAAAGCAAAGACAAATTATTATTCTTCTGGAGAAAACATTATGAAATACCTTTTATTTAATACTGTAAAATGAACAGCAAACATAGCCACGTAGAGGGCAAGTGGGAGCAGGATGAGGCAGAGTACCCGAGCCAGTAAATGCTTCCCAAACATGACCTGTAACAAACAAAACCTGGATCAAACAGTGCAGTTGCAGAAGTATCTCCACTCTTTATCTCACAGGACTCTGAGCAGTGGTCCTACAGCAGAAGCCTACCATCCAAGCAAGCCCAGAAGGGTGCAAAATTACCTCAAAAAGGTGTAGGGAGCAGTAAAAGCTTAGGCAGACCTTGTTGCGCATTTCCAAAAGCTGGAGCTGGAGTACTTTGAAATTTCAAGGTCTTGGGAGGCAGACAAAACCAGGCAATAGGAGGGTTTAACTGTCAAAAATGTTGGGCATGCCTAACTTTGGCAAAGAAGTTTGGGCAGCTTCCATTGACAATACTTTGAAAACAAGGACCTGAAATTGTTTATCAGAGCGGTACACATCTTGAAACAAAAATCACAGCAAGGAGATGCCTTCCAGAATAGTGACTGTCAAAGCTAAGCAAAAGGGAAAATGTAAACACAAGGCAACAAGCTACCAGATACAAGTCTCCCAACAAGTCTCCCTATGCAAGTAGGACTGTTACAAAGACTTCTTGGGGACCTATACATGCTACATTCACAGAAACCAACTCACTTAAAGATACTCTCACACTGCAACTTCTGTTGCTGCTCCTCAGCTACAAGTTCCACAAAAGGCAGCAGCAGAACCTGTGTTTCTAGATGCCTCAGCACAAAAGCAGAGTATTTTATTTAAATCCCTTCAAAAGGTGGTTTGTACACAGATGCCTAAGATGCAATCACATACTCATATCCTACTGACACTGCTGGCAGTAATGTAAGTAATCTAAAATACAGTAATAAACAGCTGTAGGAGAAGAAAACACCTTAAATAGCAAAAATTGTTTACTAATGTACACATCTAATGTACATATCGTGTACACAGGTGGCAGATACCTTACAGAAAGAGAGCTTTGAGACATTCTGTTTTTCTGTCGGGTTCTCACAGCTAAATGTCCACATCTAACTTCAAAGTGGATGGAGGCAGATGTACTTGCTATCTTCCGTATTTATTTTTTGTTATGCAGTACCTGTCATACAATCATTATGTTACTCATCCTCCATCCCTTATTAATGGATCCAAAGACTTCAGAAGTAATGGAAAAAGAGACAAACACATTACAAAACTAAGAAGTTACTGAAGTCAACAAAGGAAACAGTTGCTCAGCTCAAGTACTTGAGCAGAATATCACTGGGCACTTGGAAAAATGCTGATTGATGGTACATAACCAGGTTTATGCAGCAGAGAGGCATGTGGACTAATCTCCAGTTCCCTGCTCAGAATGACCATGAGATGCTTCAATGTTTGTGAGAAGGTTTGCTTTAACTACAGACTTCAATGCCAAATCAAAAAAGAAAACACATATGAAGGACAGCATCAAGCAGACCAGAACAGTGGACCAAGATAAGCTGAGAATTCAAATTATTCCTCAAAATCTTGTAAGTAAATAATCATGATTAGTTTCCTAACAAACGCAGAGAGAAGTTATTCAGGGGTTTAATCCTTATATTTTTTTCCCCCCTCTCTCCTCAAGCAACAAGGCTGCCAAATAGTTAGTTATTCAGAAAGCATCTACCTTCTGGAGTAAATTTCTTTACATATTCTAACACTCAGGGGCTTTGCTGCCTTTGCTGCCAGGAGCACAAATGAAATCACTGTGCAGCTGTCTGCTGGCAGAAAGCTTAGACGTGATGGATTTGTTCCATTTCAAATGCAATTAACTGACTTTGCTCAAGAAATGCTACTCCAGAGCCAGAACATCACATCTTTGCAGCCCATATTGATTCACATTAAGCAGAGAAAAGAGATCACACAGCTGGAATAGAAAGTCCCCACAAGCCCCCACTGGTTTGGAGACAAATAGGACAAAAACAGTAGTGAAAGACATAAAATTTTCAAGCTTCAGCAGAGGCTGAGACAAGAGAAGAACTGAATAACTTTTAAAAATATGTGCTTGAAGAATTTATTTTCCTGCTGGCTGCAAGACAGGTACCAAGGTATTTCTCTAAATATTAGATTTCACGGTCCCCAATTACAGAATGCAATATATTAGAACAGGCCACCCAAACACACTAGCAAAATTTCTTGGAGCGTATAAGAACAAAATGTGTGTAAAATCAAGCAGGTTCCTCACAGCTCGCTACAGAGATGGCAAGTTGCTGAGCGCGCCTGTGACTCAGGATGGACTATGGCCTGCTACTGCTACGGGGTCTGTGCCCCCGTACCCTTACGAAGCAGAGCCTGAGCTTGAGCTTGTGCTGCTCGTGGAAACTGGATGCTGCCAGACATGACCGTCTGCCAGGTACCTCGTATTCCCCAGAAGGTCACATAACAGTGTTATGGACTATAATGAAATAAAATTCATCCAACTGGAAAGGTGATAGTTTCACTCCAGAAAAAGCAACAACCTTTTTGCTCTTATGATACTATATCCTGCTGACACGTGGGTTTTTTTTAAACATACAGCAATGGTTTTTCCATTATAGCCTTCATCTTTAACCATCATCATCCACCTCAGATGCCCCTGTTTGCTACAGGCTGAGTATCACCGTTTGGCTAGTTCCATGGTTGACAATAACTAGAAGAATACAATGGCAAAAGAAAGTAAAACAAAGAAACCCTTAATGTAAAGAAAAGTTTTTTGATACTCACCAGTGACAGACTGAGGTTCCCCAGCAAGTCCCATAGGTCATAGACTGTGTTCAGGCCAACCAAGAGGACAACAAAAAGGCCAACAAACTTTACCCCCATTGCTCCAGCAAGGTTCACACCAGTCAGACTCAGCCAGAACCACCACGAGGCAGAAAATGGTCTGCAGGACAGATAGAACCAGTCAGTTCACAAATAATGTCTACCTGCATGAGCACCTGCAATCCAGAAAACAAACAGCAAAATTGGCTACCCCTCAAAACTACATTCCATCTTCTTCTCAGGAGTCCATGGGGAATAGAAAGGTAATTTTTTTTCAATTAATTTCAGAATGATTCGAGGATAACCCTAATATACGAGGGCCCAATACTTAAGCACGGGCAGATTTAGATCTCCCCTTTAAAGAAGGGAACATAGACACCAGATATAAGCTCAAATACTAGTGTGAAGAAAGTCTCACACATGGAAGGTCTGGAAACAGAGACAGGACTTTTGCTCCATAAAATGCAAACTTACAAGTCTCCAAATGCTAACAACACGGGGGAGAACAGGAGAAAATGAACAGCCATTTTTCCTAAAACAGAAAGGTCGTAACAAAAAACATCTACCCAAACCACAAACAAAAGCTGCAGGAAAAAAAAAGCAAACAAATTGTAAACTAAACTAAAATTGAGCTACAGAGAAAAGACGACAAAAGATGATAGCAGAATTAAAAACCCTTTTCCACTGACTCCTGATGACTTGACACTTGTATTTTGGCTAGACAAAACCTCCCTGAGCCGCTAAGCAGCACAATAGCTAGAGCTGGGTTTTAATATGCATAACATCAACTAGTTTGAAAACAGGGTTAGCTTTAAGACATGAAAAAGTAAGTAAAACATTGCACTATAACTTAGTGCTGGCACTCCCAGGGGTGTGTGTTGCAGATGAGGATGGCCCCACATTACCCTGAGGCTGCATTTTAGCCATTTTTGCTGCAGTCACACCAACATTTACCTGATGAGGTCTTGAACATTTCCTGAAACAAAAATTGCTCATATATAACACAGTATTTCGAGTTTTAATGTCTTTGAGATCTGGATACATTGTGGGGCAATTACTCTGTGCATCCCAGCCAAAAAGAAGCCTTTTGACATATTCAAATGCCTATAAATCACCACTCCCCTCTGGATAGGTCTACAGCAAATATCCTGAGCAACTTAACTGCTTTTATTCAGAAACATCTTGGCTATATTTCTCTCAAATTTTTGGTAACAATTTCTCTAAACCCAACAAATTACACTATTTACCTCAACTAGCAGGATCTTTTAAGTGCTTATATGATTAAAGTCACAGATAAGCTGTGTTTTTCCAGCCTGGAGACAAAGTGACTGGTTCAAGATAACAAAATAATGTTTTTTCCATTAAGGAGCAAAACCTTGAACAGGCTCCAATCATCCTTCATTCCTCCTCCTCTGACCTACAACACTCTACAATAGCTTTCCTGTCGAGTTTTTAAAAGCTTTAACCTTCATTTTCAAGATCTGCAGCTCCATAAACACTATTTCTGCTGAAATTTTTTCACGCTAAGATAATCTAACGAAGTCTCTCCCCTAGTTTAGTCCAGCCACGATACTTTCTCCCTAGTTTAACACACCCTTGTAATAAAAATTCCTCTCTCTTACCACGAGCCATATTCACCTCCTAATTTCCTGAAACAATTTCATCTCAGCCATTCATCCAGACTATCAAGTGGTAGGAACATTCTAGTAATTTATCTGTGTGAAAGATGAGTACCTATAGGTTAATGATATTATCATTTTTATCTTACCTATCCGCACAGCTGTTACATTTCACCATACTCAGAACAGCTCCCATGAGAAAGAACATCAGAATGGGGTCCAGCAGAATATATTGTGACAAAGTAATACAGCCTGTATCTGCAAACAGACACACAATGATTGTCAAAAAAGGCCTAAGGTTCCAAAGTGTATCTAAAATTGCAGGAAGCCAGTTTCCTCAATGTAGTAAAGACAAAGGGAACAAGGGAAATTTTAGAAACAGGAGCAGATCAGAACATTTCAACTTCTACTTGGGTAACAAATGATAAAAAAAACCCAAAAAAAACCCCCTTCCAAAACGCAGACATTACAACAGTGTCTGTGAAAAAACATTTTGGAGATGCTGCTAAAATATTCAGATGAAGAGTGCTTACAGAGAGCAATGATCTGCCTACTAAGGCAGCAGCTTGGTACCAGAGGATGCTACAGGAGAAGTCACCTTCCAGGTGTTACCTATAAAAAATTAATATGACTTGGATACTTGAGGTATCCATGCCTCAATATCTGTGTGTACTCACAAAACCCCAATTTAGGTAACTTCATTTGCAATGTTAATTTCTCCACTTGGCTCAATTCAACAAGGAATTGTATTAATTTCTTACTGTGAACCAGTAAGGAGTAGGTTGGTCAATACTCCTCTAATTCATATGGGAGACATCAATATTTCACTAGTGGGCAAAATCACTCTTGACCATTTATCTTTTACAAATTATTAAACTGAGATGACATCACAGAATGCTACAGGATTGGAAGTGACCTTTGGAGATCGTCTAGTCCAACCCCCCTGCCAAAGCAGGTCCACCCAGAGCAGGTTGTACAGCAACATGTCCAGGAGGGTTTTGAATGTCTCCACAGACAGAGACTCCACCACCCCTCTGGGCAGCCTGTTCCAGGGCTCTGCCACCCTCAAAGTGAACAAGTTTCTCGTCATGTCTAGATCAAATTTCTTATGTTCAAGTTTGTGCCCATTACCTCTTGTCCTGTCACTGGGCACCACTGAAAAAAAGCTGGCCCCATCCTCCTGACACCCACCCTTTAAGTATTTGTAGGCATTGATCAGATCCCCTCTCAGTCTTTTCTTCTACAGACTACAAAGACCCAAAGACCCTCGGCCTTTCCTCATAAGAAAGATGTTCTAGGCCCCTAATCATCCTTGTAGCCCTTTGCTGTACCCTCCCCAGCAGTTCCCTGACCTTCTTGAACTGGGGAGCTCAGAACTGAACACTGTACTCCAGATGGGGCCTCACCAGGGAGAATAACCTCCCTCAACCTGCTGGTCACACTCTTCTTGATGCACTTCAGGATGCCATTGGCCTTCTGGGCCACAAGGGAACGTTGCTGGCTCATGGTCATCCTGTTGTCCACCAGGACTCCCAGATCCACCACTGGTCCACCCTCTGGTCCACCATTGTGGTTATGGTTATAACAGAAGTACCCATGAACTAAATAAGACTGCAAAATTCAAAAGGGGACCACCAATTAAAAANCTGGACGTGTTCCTGTGTGACCTGATCTAGGTGTTCCTGCTCTGGCAGGGCATTGGACTAGATGATCTTTCAAAGTCCCTTCCAATTCCTGATATTCTGTGATTCCGTGATTCGTTTTTTGGGAACCTCTCTCGTTAACCCAAATATTGCCTGGCTAGGTAACACATGATAATACAGAAATTAAATTCTCTGAACAATTAACCTACTCAGTTTAGCTGTAGCAGGAACACCTACCAAAAATAAGAATGAAAGCTGTGAGTAAAGCTGCTGGCAGTGACTTTGACAGTTCCAATACTGTGAGGTAGGCGAAGGGAACCAGGCAGGAGCCAAGGAACGCACAGAACTGCAGGAAAAGAAGATCACAGGAGAAGTTATAACGCTCCCTACGGTGAACGCATGCCCACACCGACCTAGCAACAACAGCTGCAGGAGCTGAATTGATTCACTGACAACACCAGACAAAAGCCAGATGAACAAAGATACCGTTCAGAGAAGGGCAGCTGCTTACTCTGTTCTGTCTCTAGAGGTGTCAGTAACAACAGACAGTCACTCTCTTGCTAGACGACATCAGCTACTCATAAAAAAATATATTGACTATACTCTTATTTTTAAAAGTTATTAAAATATGAAACCTAAGAACAAAATATACCTGTACCTTACATCTTTAACAGACCAGTATCACCTCCCCTACATGAATGAGAGAGACTAAGGATAGTTAGAGGAGGAAGAACAGAAATCAAAATAAAAGAAAGCAGCATCACAGTAGCATTTGTTCTCTTCAGTGTCTGCTTCTAGCACTTCTCCCACCTTTGGCATAGGGAAACAGAACCACATATTGCTGGAAGCTTGGAAAGCAAACCAAGAAAATATGGCTTCCCAGGTTTTATGCTTCTTTCTAGGCGTTAACAATTGGGCACTAGGGGTTTTTTTATGGCTCCTGCTACCTGCTGTCAATTTTATGACTCTTGGTCTTCCCAGAGAGCAGTACAACCAGGGTTTCCGACAAAATACCACTCTGAATAACTCCCCTCCTGCCTTCCCTCCATCAGCTTATTCAGCTCACTGTCACTGGTGGTGGCAAACTAGAGGTGGCAGGGAACGACCCTGGCTTTTTGACATCCTTGGCTCTCCACAACAGCAGCCACGCATAATGGAGTGAACAGAAGCCCGAGCTCAGCAACCTTCCCTTTGCGTAACAACCAAGAAAGCTGTCCCACTCAGGAGTGTGGTCCCACTAATTAGCAGCAAGGGTTGGCCTTAATAATCACCTTACTTTCATACCTGACCTCTCACAGCCAGACATTAAGACTTATTTGCAATAAAACTACTGCCACCTTTCTAAGGAGCTTAAAGACAAGGCACAAGGCCAAACAAACCTCTGATCTGATCTTATGACATAATACTGTGTATTGAAGAGCACAGGAGCGCTAACCAGCTTGATACTAGCCTGTAGCACCTTACCCCTCTCATTCCCATGTAGTTGTGCTGCTCATATCTGTCCCCTGGCTTTTGGAAAGGAAATGTACCATCATATCCACTAAGGTAGCCAGCAAGTCCAATCAGCATCTGAAGAGGAAAAGTGAAAAAAAATGGTCACAAAAGTCACATTGGAGAATGAAGCATCCAAGCCAGCAGCAAGTAATATATTTATAGAAGCTAAGTCTGATCCAAAAGATAAATACTTAATTCAGAAATATCATCCAAACAAAAGTCTATGTACGGAACTGATATGCACACATACTGTCCTTTGTCTAAAGGCAAAATCAGAAGGGATCAAAAGTATTCTGGCTGCTGACTATAAGGACAACTGCAAGCTCAAGAGCAATATCACGTGTGGGACTTAGAGAAAATCCTGTCCCTGCAGATTCTCCCATAGCTCCCTCCTCCTATAGTTTAAGAGACTCAGCCTGAAAAGAAGATAATCTTCTGAGGCAGGAGGAGTGTACCTTCATCAACACTGCACACTGTTGCTAGTGTAAGTTCTTTGATCACAGAATAGCATGTCAAGGCTTGCCAGGTCCTTTCTAGTAGGATTCTTATTTACACACAAGCTATCAGGAACTCATTTGTTCCTTTAAGCTGTAGTCTCCTGTTAAATATTCCCTCCAAAACACATAAGTGCCATGTTTATTTTTTAACATCAAGCCTTTCAAATACCCAACATGCAATACTGATTGCTTTCCCATATTCAAAGCACTTGCATAAAGAAGAAAAGATGCTAATTGAGGCTCTGGATAGAGAACACAAATTACCACGATGCCAACAGTTAGGATGCTCATCACATCCTTCAGCCAGAAGGATAGAGAAGGCTTCAGTTGACTCCCTGCTGTGGCTTCTAAAACATGTAACAGAAGAGCAGTTTACCTTCCCCAAAGGGGGGTGGACATCAAAGAAGAAGGTCCGATTAATGTAGTAACTTCCCATCTTCCCAAAATGAGTTTCATCCCAACTGGAAAAAAAAAAACAAACCCAAAACTAACACTAAACAACCTGCCGTAATTCTGAAGACAGTAAAAAAGATAATCTAGGAATGGCTTTTTACTCATGCTTTTCATCACGTAGGGGCTTAGTACCATACATTCTACATGCATTAAATTCACTGAGAAACCATGGAGAGTGCTTCAGCCATTCCAGGCAAGCTCCTGCTAAAAGAGTTTGACATTAGCACTCCAAAACCTCTAGCCTGACCTTCTGATTCCAGGTTGAGCTTAAGAGATGCCAAAAGTCAGACTGCAACCCACAGATCCCCAAACCCGCCTCCCGAAGACCCGTCCCCCTCTGAAACAGGTCCCGAGAGCCCCTGTGAGAGAGAGGCCGGGCTGGGTAGAGAGAGCAGCGGTTCCCCGTGTCCTTTACTGCCAGGATCCCAACCCACCGCCTGCCCGGAACACACACGGATCCCTTCCCGGCCGGGCAGGGCAAGGGTGCTTGAGAACGGGGCGCAGGCGGGGAGTGTGAGAGGGGTCCTCGGGGACGACAGCCGGCTCTGCCCGGGAGGAGGCGGACACCCACCCACAGCCAGGGATTTGGCCCGGGCCCGCCGCCCCCGGGGCAGTGTCCCACCGGCAGGGCACAGGCCTCATCCCGGCCCCTACCAGACGTGAGGCGGCTCCGGCAGGCGGTGGAAGCGGGAGGCGAAGCTGAGGAGGGTGACGAGAGCCAGCGCCGCCGGGTGA
>VXBJ01007792.1:1085025-1104621 GCA_013400055.1 Nycticryphes semicollaris | reverse complement strand
CTCGCTGGGAGATGTAGTTCTGCCGGGGAGGCGGCTGTCACAGCGACGGCCCAGCCCAGAGGGGAGGGGACGATCCGGCGGCCGGTGACGGGCCCAGGCTGGGACAGTGATGTGACACCGCAGCCCCCGGGGAGGGTCGCGGCGCGGGATGAGTTCTGCCGCGGCCAAGGTACACGGGGCTTGGCCCCCCGCTCTCCCTGCGGAGCGTCCCCGTCGGGCGGGAGGGGAGCGGGGATGATGGCGGCGCCAGAGCTGGAGGGAGCGAGGCGAAGGGCGATCGCGGTGGCTCTCCCCCCCTCGGCCGGAGCGGGCCTCGTTGCCCACCTCGGCAGCTGACCGGGATCGCGGCCTAAATCAGCTTCTGGTGCCCCGGGTAGGCCGGGACGGTGGTCACCCCCACGTACGGCATCTTCTACATAGATCTTGGCTGCCGCGGCCTGCACCCACGTCTCATTCGTAAATTCCTTTAGCAATAAATTTGCCTCCGAGCTGAATAAAACTAACGCCTTTCAAAGCAGTTGGTGGTGTTTACTTGAGATAAGTTTATCTACGTGAGCTGTTAACACCGATGCCAGCTGCAGAGATAATAAGCATTTAGGAGCAAACCTGCGCCTTCTGCTTATACCTTTATGTTTCAAGCCAGCAGAATACAAGCTGTGCCTTTCAGTCACTGAGGTTTCCCCTCGGTGAGCCTCCAAGGGCCAGGCTTCTCTCTCCATGGGCGGCTGCACCCCATCAGTCCATGTCTTCGGGCTGCTTGGAGTGATGGGTTCAGGAAAGCGGTGACAAGACTTTGCCTTTCCAAGTGCTCCCCAAATATAGCCTGGAAGGAGGTGGTATCCAGAGGAGATCGTACAGAAACAGACAGGCTTGGAAACCTCAGGGCTCCACTCGCAAAGTTTGGGGTGTCTTTTGCATCTTCTTAAACACTGAAATGCATTTCCAAAGTTTTTACTCTAGATTGGGACTTAAGCCCAAACTTTCCTCACTGCACCGCTGATGCTGGAAATGAAAACAGAACCAAACCAGAAATCTCAGTAGGCATGAAGCAAATGTTGTCTCCCTGCTATCCTCCGAGCTCCAGCCAGTCCAATCAGCAGCTTATGGGGATTGTACCCTGCAGGGCTGTAAATGGAGGCAGTTCCCAGCTACTCCCCTGGCCCACACTCAGCTCTTAGTCTGAGGAAGCCTAGATATCTGGGACCTGTCCACTGAGGACAAAACATCCCTGCTGTCTCTGGTCTTTACTTAGCTGATCGTTTTGCCTGTGATCTTCCCTGCTGCTGGGAGCAAAACAGCCTGAATTTAAGACATCACTCCAGGCCCCAGCCTCTGGAGACACAGTTCCTAGCTGAGGGATGGCTTGTTTCCCATGGTCCTTTTGGTAAAATCCCCTGGGGCCTTGAAATTATAGAGCGAAGCAATTAGCTTAGCACAATTTAGTACAATTTATAGTGCAAGCTGCAAAAACAACAAAGAACTGTAGAGAGGATCAAGAGAAATATTGCTGCCAGCTGAGAGGCCAGAGTCCAGAGCAGATGTGGTGAAGGACATGAATTTCTGAGCCAAAAAATCACCAGCAAGATTCCTGGGGAAAAAATCCAAGTAAAAATAGTATGTCATCAATGTTGTATGTTTCCCTTTTGAAGTCATAGTTTCTGTTTCTTTCCCTGCAATCCAGAAGGCTAGACATTTGGAAAAAAAAAAGCATAGCTGAAATTTCTAATGCCCTAATTCCATAGGCAGAAAATTTAAGAAAATCAGTAAATACTTTGTCCACAAAAATGTAACCAATACTGCTATCACTTCCCTCCTCACTTAGAAATCATTTTTCCAGTAAGCTTTGACTAGAATAATTTAATCAAATGCATACTTCATGTAAAGGGAAGCATTAAGTTTGCAAAGAGGACTACAGTACAGAGATTCCCCAGGGTCCCTCTGTTTTCCTGTTGACAGATTGTGTCAGTGAGTGAATCCCTGCCTTTTTCTGATGTGCTATCAGTCTCTGGTGTACTTTCTACGCATTTTGGGAGCGTGGAGATACAGAGAGATCCCTGGCATGCCATGGGATTTATGGAAGAAATCAGAGACATGGTTACAGGTTCATTTGGAGACATGCATGAGTACCAATTTCTTCTGTGGAAAGAAATGTGTGGTCAGACACTGGAATAGGCTGCCCAGGGAGGTGGTTGAGTCCCCGTCCCTGAATGTGTTTAAGAGTCGTTTAGATGTGGTGTTGGGGGATATGGTGTAGAGGAGGACTTTGTAGAGTAAGGCAGATGGTCCCAAGGGTCTTTTACAACCTGAATGTTTCTATGATTCTATGATCAGACTGTAATACAAACCCCCAAACTTTATATATTTCACAAACTTGGCCTGCGAGCAGAGTAGCAGCCTCTCCCAGGTGTGCAGCATAGAAAACCCTTTGCAACAGCTGAAAACTGAGGGGAGCGGGGTTACAGGGTACCCTGAGGTACCTCCCCACACAGGCAGCCCCTGTTCGGGCAGCTGGTAGTCTTTCCCTAGTGAAACAGAAATTCTGTGCATGGCTTCAGTTTCCTTGTTTAATTCCCCAGGGCTATCGTTCTCCATTTTATTTCCTGAAAGCCTGACAGGCTCTCCAGCTATCTTATTTATTTCTGGACATAAAGCTAGGGAAGTAAGGATGGTTCCTAAAAGTGCTTCCAACCTCAAAGCTGGTTAATGGTTCTGAAATCAGGGCTGGGGCTGCAGCACAGCACATGACCACAGTTGTTCAGGATTTCATCTGACTGGCTGGTTTTCACGCCCCAGGTCTAGATTTGGGGGCATAGTCCTTTTCTTATTGGCTTTAGGTGAGAAGCCTTCCCCCATCCCAACTGAGTTAAAAGGGAAAGCAAAGAGGTTGTCTCTATTTCCTGGAGTAGATTGCACACACTGACCATGGCATCTGAAAAGGTGAGAGCTTGGATGGGGTGGAAGGGTCCGTGAAAGCTGCTTCGGTCGGTGCTGGAGTTCAGGTAGAGATAAGCTGTCTGTCCTCTTGACATTCATCTGGAACAACAATAGCTGTTCTCTTTTGGAAAGAGGCCTGGCCCGGCCCTGCATGGCTGGAAAAGCCATGTCACGCCACACAAGTAGCCAGTGCAGGTGCTTGACATAACCAGTGGGGAACTGACTTAAATAATCCAAGATGGGATAAAAGTTAGCAACACCTGATAGGGACAAAGAGGGAAACTTTGTAGGGGATAATTTTAAGGTCACTTGTGCATTGCTGGAAACATCAGCTGTAACTAAATATTCCAAGGGCCAGCATGAAAGACAGTGACACTACCTGTACCCCCAAACCAGGAACAGTTGCTTTCGGAAAGGAGTCCTCTCTCCCCCAAACCTTGCTCTGCCCTAATTACAGTTCCCAAAATACCTTTTGTTCATGCGTTGTTCTCCTTACAGTAATCTGGTGTTCCCACCATATAATCACTTTATCTGTCTTTCTCTTCTCAGCCAATACTTTATAGCTATTTCCGAAGTTCCTGTTCTTGGAGAGTGAGAATAGGTAAGATTCAGTGTTGATCTCTGTTTTATTGTTTTGGTGTTATTGCAGTATCCTCCCCTTCACTAACAGAATTAATCAGTCACTTATTGAGAGATCAGCAAACATGATCCCGAAACACTGAGGCATTTCCCTCCCCTTCTCTGGAATGGGAGGAAAGGGAACGCCACAGCCTACATGGACCAGGAGGAAAGGCTAGAAACAGGAGGGCTTCACTCAGCCTGCAGCTGGTTAGAGGGAATTACTCCTTTTGTAAAGCAAACATGATGCAGGTGGCTCTTTTTTCCACATTATCTAGAGGGGCCCTACGCTCTGTTTTCACGCTGATACTGCCTCAGACTCTGGTCTTGAGAGATAAGCAGGGCTGGGAATGGTCCCTACTTGGACTGAGACAGTCTTAAGCAAGGATTTGTTGTTGAGCTCAGGTCCTCTTTATTTTGAATAATGCAGTGGTTTTGCCAGGACTGATCTTTAGTACCTCAGTCCTTCATTTACCAGAAAACTATCTTCTTACTGGACTCAGCCTGCCGTTCTTGATGGATAAGGTCTTTTGTTGTTGTTGTTTTAAAGCTATTCTTATTTCAAATGGAGATGGTAACATTTCCCTGAGCCCATTACCAATGAAACTGGTCTTAGTGTGCCTGTCTGAAGCTGTACACTCTGCTTTCCTTAGCACTGGCTCTGAAAGGGATTTCCTATGATGTGGTACCAGTGAACCTCCTGAAGGATGGGGGGCAGCAGGTAAGGATACAGCTACCATTGCTCTTTCCAGGGGTAATGAACTTGGGGATCATTCGGAGAATTGGGATAGGCACTAGAAAGTTCACAGGCGAAGTCACTGAATTCCTCACCTCTCCTCCTATAACTAATAGTTGCTTCCAGCCAGTACTGTGGCCTGATTTCATAAGGCTGAAGATCTTTTGCTCCTGCTTAGCTTGGTATAAGTGAATAGATCTGACACACAGACTTCAGAGAAGCTGCACTGTAATTTAGACATAGACTTGACCTTACTCAATTGGCACCAAAAAAGTATGCGTGGCAGGGGATGTGTGTCCAAAAGATGCTAAATGGTATAGCAAGGGTCTGCAAAGGGCCTGCCAAAGGAAGGGGTGGGTTACCAGAAGAGATCTTAACTGAGAACTTATTCGGGGGCATAGGAGGGAATTGTGCCCCTGGTAGTACCAGCAGCTCAATGTGCCAGTGTGGGCTAAGACAGAGCTGGAGCACTAGAACAGGCATAGTGGCACTGCTGCAGTACCACCCATCCTGGGCTTTGTAGTGAGGGCTTATCAAGAGGTAAGGCAGTCTGGCTCTGGGTGCCCCAGTGAGAGCTTGCTGTAGGTGAATAGTACAGCATAACTTCCTGCAAATATTAGTACTGAGGTAGAGGGAAAAGCCACGTAAAACAACTAAAATAGTTTGGTAATGGGGTTCTAGGGGAAGAAAAACAAGGAAGACAACGTTATTGTTGCAGTAATATCAGCTTTGTTTCCACAGTTTTCTGCTGAATTCAAGGCAATGAATCCAATGCAGCAAGTCCCAGCCTTGAAAATTGATGGCATCAATCTTTCTCAGTCGGTGAGTTACCAGGCCAACATTCCTGTTAACCATTCACTCAGACTGCTGCCCAGTCTGGAGGGTATGGCTGTGCCCCATCTTTTTCCCCAGAGATCTCATCTGTGCATTGGAAAAGAGACAGCATTAGTGATAAACAATCTCACTTGGGGGCAGAAATAGCACATGGTCTCTGTGGTGAAACTGCTGTCAAGGATTTAAGCTCAATTCAGCTTTGGGCTGTAACTCCACATTTCACTGAGCAGTTTGTAGGCTGACTTGAAAGGCTGTGCCAGGGTTTGCCTGAAATTACAGCTGGGCTAAATGACAGCAATGTCCCAAGCAGACATCGAAGGGGATATTCTGTTGCTTGGATTGGTAACAAACTTCATTCAAAAGCTGTTGTACTCTCTTGGATCAGCTCCCCTTTCCCAGGTGTTCAGGATGTGAAGTTTTCCTTAGCTCTCCAATAACCTCCCCTTATCTCTTTGCTCATTACAGCTAGCTATAATTCATTACCTAGAAGACACCCGACCTAACCCCAGGCTCCTGCCCCAAGATCCAAAGAAGAGAGCCCAAGTCAGAATGATTGCCGATCACATTGTCTCTGGCATTCAGCCACTCCAGGTACTGCCTCATCATATCCATGCAAATGAGAAAACCAAATGGGTTTCCAGGAGTCTGGATCTCTGAAAAACTCAGTCTCTTTAAATTGCTGCCAGCCAATAGAGTGGCTGACCTTAAAAGTGTGTGTTAGCAGATGAAATTTCTGCCTAGCCTCTGCCTGATCTGTTAATGACAACAATACAGTATCTTCTACAAAAAATATCCTATAACACTTCAAGGTTCTTTCCAGAAACCACTGAATCCATATGGTTTCACTGCTGGATTTAGGATGTTTTAGGAAGAAGACAAATGAGCAACCCACAGGGCAGAGGCAAAGCAATACCCTCACAGCTGTTGCAGAAGGACAGTCCCAAGAGAGAGATAGAGCAGGGTGTGTGATTAGGTGATGGTGAGGTCAGGGCTGACCCATCTGGCTGAATTCGGGTGGGGGGTTCAGGCTTGGTAACTCCTCATTCTCCCCTGTACTCCACTGGATGAGGCAGTGGGCAAGATCCAGCCAGCAGCAGTCAATCTAACCTGGGGATTGCTTGCCTTTGCAGAACCTGAGCGTCCTGAAACAAATGGGGGAGAAAAAAACAGAATGGGCTCAGAAATGCATTGCATCTGGCTTTCAAGGTGCGTCCCACATCTAAAAGGATCAGCACTTCGACTGACCTTTCAAAATGTTGCACCACTGGGCTCCTACTATCCTCTTCAAGCAGAACAACAGATCTCTCATGGTCAGGGTGCTGGGGTCCTGCCCTGCAGGCAGAGACAGTGCTCTTCCTGCCCAGAGTCCCTTGTCCATGACTGGCAGGTCTCCAGGGTCTCAACGAAAGTTGCTGTCCACAGAGTGGTTTCACTGCTGCACGTGGAAGAGGGGAAACCTGGTGCCATCCTGTACACTACAGCAGTTGATTCACCCTGAAGCATGAGGGCTGACAGCACGTCTCCTTTCCACCCAGCTGCTCCCAAACTAGCGCCTTTTGCTTTAAAGTTCTATCGATCTATATTTATATGCTTTTGTAACCAGACAAAAGATATCTGCCAGATATCTCTCTGGCAGATAAAGATAGATGGCAAACTCCCACAGGATCTAGCAAGTAGCAGAGTATTTCTTTACCTCCCTGGCAGAAACAGGGTGCTTTTTACTTCCTGAAAAGCCTTTCCCCCATGAGCTGGAATGGTAGGTCCATCTTCACTTCTGGACCAATGCAAACTAACTGAACCTTACCTTTACATTTTTCCCCTCTCCACTCACATATCTCTACATCGTCCTCTTAGTATTTCAGGTGTGTAGCCTGAAGCAGCTGAAATCGCCCTGGGTCCCCAAAAGTTGAAGGACCCTAAAGACACCCATAACTCTACTGCTGTAAGATTTCTGTTCCTTCTAGGTTCTGTCCCACGTTGATTCCTTTTCATACTCAGCTCAGGGTCAAAATGCCCTTGTTTGTAATTCCCAGTCTAAAAGATCTTTGTTGTCCCTTTTAAATGAGTTTCCAAGGCCTCACTCCAGCGTACCACCTCTCTTGGCAGCACTGGAGCAGACTCTGAAGCACACTGCTGGGCGCTACTGCGTTGGGGATGAAGTAAGTATCTGAGAGAGTGTTGTGTACCATTAGAGAACTGAAAACCTCAGTATATTCCATAAAATAGGAAAGGAAATTAGTTGTTGAGATGCGGCAGAATCCCGTCCTGTGACAGAAATTACATGTGGTGCCTTCACCATAAGAAAAAAAAGCAGCATGGATCCTACTTAGGCCATTACTGACCTGTAAATCATTATGGAGATGTTTACTTTTCCCTGCCCATAACCCGCAAGCTGTACCTAGGCTTTGGCTGCTACTAGAGGACGTGGAAACAGATTATGTATAATGTATTATCTATAAGAGATCTGGAATTCAAATGTCATGTAATAGCTTGGCTCAAGAAACATGGGCCGAGTTCTTAGCTCTGCTCTGTGGAACATTTAACCAGGTTGTATTATATTTTTCTGCTCAGTTTGTCCAATGTTAACACAGACAGATTTCAGAGAGCTCACAGAAACTGTTCTGACCCTTACCAAACTAAAGGCCACTCAGGCCTCTTCCATTTAGCAGTCCTGTTTGGCAGGCAATCGGACCTTCCTATAAACAGCTGGCAAAAAGGAAGGCTCCTGCAGTATCCTGTGATGCTGTGATATCCTGTGATTACGGGATCACAGACTGTCTAGTAGAAGGAGCCTTATAGAACTCGAGCCCTTGGTGGGCAAAGGCTAGTTACAAGATCTTATGCTGGAGAATAGTGAGTGCCCTGAAAGGCACACAGAGCTTTGTGAGCTGGGGAGTGGGGTTGTGCAGACAGGCACTGATCTGCATTGTCCTTGAGTCTTCTTCACAGATTGCAAGTCCCTGAGCCTGTGTGCAAAGGCCCCATAGCTATCAGCTCTTGACATTGGCAGGAGTTGCTTGATACTCCTGCAACACAAACAAGCAAAATTTCCACATCTTTCCCCTCCCTCCATCGCCTCCCTCTGCATCTTGCCAGCAGACTTGTTTGCTCAGAGGCAGTTGCCATAGAAGCAACGTATCCTTGAGGTCATGGATCTCCCTAAGGCTGATGGCTTCTTCTGTTAGTGACTCCTACAAAGTCCTTTCCTTGTACTGTCATCATATTATTTACGCTGGATTAAAGAATGGTATTGTTGTGACAGCTACTCCTAAAATAATTTCTGCCCCAGTGTCAAAACCCACCACCACAGTGAAGCGTGATGGGACGAGATCTGAGTTACTCTGACCCCCTTTTCTTTCCTACATTTGCAGGTTTCCATGGCTGATCTCTGCTTGGTGCCTCAAGTTTTCAATGCTGAAAGGTAATTGAGGCTAAACTCCATGTGCTTTTCAAGGACACCTACTCCTTGTGCTGGGCTGTCAGAGCTTATCTTCTGCTGTTCTCGGGCCTGTTAGGAAAGCATACCTCCTGCCTGGCCTGTTTAGTTACAGATCTTTCTCTGCATGAATTCTCCTATATCATAAATACTGTCTGTTTTGGAAGCTCTTGGAAATAAGGGGCTAAGCTCTCTTCTCAGAGGCCCCTGGAGGAAACCTGACCTGTGTCTTTAGAAAAGCTAAGGTTGCCCGCACTCCCTCCCTGTTTGCTACACTGCACCCAGGGGGAAAGGATTAATCTGACTACATTTGTTGAAAGCCTTAAACCTATGCAAGTAGTGGCTGCATGATTCCCGGGATATCATAGTGCCTCCTTACCCTGTGCTGCACACTGTAAAAACCTAGTAAAACCAGAAAAACTAAATAACCTGTCCTCTAGCATTTGGTTTTAAACCTACAAGAATGAACCTTTTCTCTTAATGCAGAAGTGCTCCAGCCTGTGAGATTCTCTCATGCTGGGCAGGCAAAGCACATGGCTCTGCCCTTCTGCTCACTGCTGCACTAGCTGCCTGACTCAAGAGTACCTCACATTCTTTTCCTTTTTACAGATTCCAAGTGGACATGGGTCCATATCCCACAATAACCAGAATAAACAAAGCTCTCCTGGAGTTAGAGGCATTCAAAGTAAGCCACCCATCCCGGCAGCCAGATACTCCTGCAGACCTGCGAGCTTGAAGCCCTTCTACTCATTTAATCAAGTAAGGTGAAGTGTCAAAGAGGACTACAGCTTGAGTAGGGCTTCAGTGCCAGCAGGAAGCCCTGGCACTGTTGTCTGGATGAGAAGAAGGACAGAGGACATGGAATTAGCCTGGATGACTTACAGGAGCTATGCCCGTGTAGAAAACTTGCAGCTACTTCTGACTGTTTTTTTTCCTATCTGACCTATCCCTGTGAAGCAGATTAAAGCAGAAGTATCCATAATTATCAGAAGTCCCCTTTGTATGGCTTTCATTGGGGAATCTGGCCACAAACAAGTCTTATGAGGAGGCTGAGGCAGCTGGGGTTGTTTAGCCTACAGAAAAGGAGACTGAGGGGAGACCTTATTGCTCTCTACAACTACCTGAAAGAAGGTTGTAGAGAGGTAGGGGTCAGTCTCTTCTCTCAAGCAAGAAGTGATAGGACAAAAGGACATTGCCCCATGTGGCACCAAGGGAGGTTTAGGATGGATATTAGGAAAAAAAATTACACTAAAAGGGTTATCAAGTATTGGAACAGGCTGCTGAGGAAAGTGGTGGAATCATCATCCCTGGAGGTATTTAAAAGACAGGTAAATGTGGTGTTTAGTGATAAGATTTAGCTATTTATTTTTTTGTCAGAGTTAGGTTGATGGTTGGACTGGATGATTTGAAAGATGCCTTCCAACCTAGACAATTCTATGAAACAACTGTGAGGCAATAAGCCAATTCTGGACTCCTCACAGGGGCTTCTTTCTACCACCTACAGACAGAGCATCAGGGAACCAGTGTACACAGTGCACTAGAACATAGCAGGCCTTGCTTGTCCTTGCAGCTGCCTCAGAACTATGGCACAATCAGCAAGAGCTGGTCTCTGACAGAAAACATCTTAATCATAATCCTTGTTGGGTCTCACAGGTCTTGCAAGAGCCAACAGTCAGCAACTCTGCTACCCCTTGCAATGACAAGAGAATGACTGTCTGGGACAGCTGATTTGTACCTCTTCCTATGTCTAGCAGCAGTCTTGCAGAACTTGTTATAAAGGTCTGTCTAGAGCAAAGCTAGGTCACTGTGCCCTAGTCAGCAAGACAAAACCCGTTTTCTCCCATATGCTGAAAATGACAGTGCTCTCTTTCTTTTCCCATCCTCAAACACCACTCTTGGTGTTTTCCCAGTCCTCAGCTGCAGACTATTTCCCAGGAAAATCCTACCCCAGATTCCCTCCAAACCAGAATGACACTTGTACTTTCACTGTGAGGACTTTCCAAGTACAGGATTAAATCCCATTCCACTCATCCCAAATGAAACCCAACATCTGAGTCACCTTTGAAGCTGAAAAAAACCCCAGGAATTCCAGCCCAGAAACCTGTAGGGCAAGAAAGGGAACCCAGAAGCCTGTGAGACTGTGTTGCCACACAGGCTCAGTTCAGATCTCACTGAATCTTTTGGCAGCCAAGCCCAGATACCAAGCCAGGGGCAGAGGAGGGAATTTCTGCCAGTCTGGTGCTGTATATCAGCTGCCTTAAGAAAGTGATACCCATGGCCTTCAGAAAGGCTTTACAAACCCATGATGTCTTGTGCCAAGGCTGCATTCACCTACATATAGATACTTGGACTGCCATGTTGCTTGGACTCATTTATTGCCATCCATGCCTGTATTCAGGCTGGTGAAGAGCCCTTGCTGTTCCAGGCTCATTCTGAGTGTCGTGCATTATCCTAGGTCCAGCTGAATCTTGACTGTGCTGTTGTAAAAGGTGCCCGCACAGTTGGAGCCCCCAAAGACCAAAACTGTGTGCAGACCATGCTTCTCTCTGTTCTCCTTGTCCACATCCATCAGGTGGGCAGGAGTCAGGTCAAGTAACGTGTGGCCAGCTCGAGGCACAGAGCAGAGGTCGTGGTGGATCACCGTGCTCCATGAAAGAGTATCTGAAGTAGAAAGCAGCTATCAATATTGATGAACCCATTCCTAGTGCAAGGGATGAAACAAATAGACCAGACTAGGTGTTCAGAAACACTACTGCAATCCCATAATAACCTTCAGCTACGGGAACTGGGAGGAAGAGTCACTCACCTAGGTGGAAGATAAAGGCATCCTGCAGGGCTCCCTTGGCATTACAGCCTCCACTGATCAGAACCTTCTGGTCCGACACAGCCAGAGCTGCATGAAAACTGCAACCAAAGCAAAGCTGAAAGGTGACTGCAGCAAAAGCTGCTGGGGTTGCCTCAGGCAGCAATGGGCAGAGGTGGGCAAACCTCAGCAGGAAGCTAGGGGCTTAAGATGTGAAATGGAAATTAACTTCTGCATCTCTTCTGCCCTTACTTGCTGAATAACACTGAAAGAGCTGTTTGTTTGCCTCTGCAGGTCAGACCACAATCAGGCCTGAAAAGCACCTCATTATTTCAGAAGGCGCTATCAAAACTCCTATGTTTTGCTCTATGGAGTGAGAGAGGAGGCAAGCTGAGCTTTGTGATGATTTAGGTCATAGTGTCCCTTTAGGAACAGCATAATCCCAGTACAAGAATTTCTTTCTCTCTGTGTGTCTGTTGTACTCCAGATACTGTGGAGACCAAACAGCAGGCAATACAGTTCGCTAGCACATGGCAGAATACTTTCTCTAACTTGAAAGGCAGATTTCCAGGGAGACTAAGAGGTCTGTACTCCTACACACACCCTACAAGCACCAACTAGCACCACACGGGAATTTCTGGTCCCACAGCAGAGGGGCCATCCACTGCATTTTGAGTACTGGGACAGAGCTGCACAACTGCATCTGCCTACAAGCACCAGTTAAACCTGACTTCCAAGAGAAATGTCAGAAAAGGATACCTCCTGGGTGTCCACTAGGATCTTACCAGCGTGAGGAAGGCTGTCCTGCGAGGAGGGGGACTGGTGTGTACTCCATGAAACCTGACAGCCAGAGGAAAGGCAGGTGAAGTGACCAAAAAGCTCAGCCTCATAACTAGACAAAAACTTTCATACTCTGTCACATCAGCAACATGCATTCCCTGTTACCCAGCTTCTTCCAAAAAAGCAGTCTCCTGTTTTTCCCCATTCCCTCCCCTCTTACCTCACAAAGGGGTTGTTTTATCCCATAGTTTTCCATCTCCATCACCTAATTAAGTCTTAATTTACACTTGATTGGCTCTCCAGCTAGATCTTTGCCACATAGCACATCACCTAGTCAGGAGTTTTTATAACATTAATGCTACCTTCCCATTGAGCAGGCCTCGTTCCCCTGTCCCTCCTTAGAACAGACCCTCCCAAAGCACCCGCCTGGAACAGACTTTCTTACCCAGATCCAGGATGTGCATGTCACTGAGGTAGATAGAGGTCCTCCGACCCCCAAAAATCAGCAGCTTGTTCTTCAGTAGAGTAGCTGAATGCCTGGGCAGAGAAGCAGCAAGTGAACAAACTATCTTCAGCGAGCTCCCAAAACTGACTTTTCAGCCTTTGCCCCAGCTATTGGGCTGCCATAGCTTGAGTCTACACCTGCCTCTACCCCCAGCCACTGCAGCCCAAGGACAGAATCCCATCAGAATTTATGACAGGAGGTATTGGGAGGGAGTCACATTGCTCAAAACATAGCCTTATCTTAAGTGGCAAACTGGAAAACAATCACCTAATATTTAGGAAATTACACTGGACTGGGAGGGGAAGGTGATCAGAGGTTTCTTGCTCTGTTTTAGAGAGCTAGAATAAAAGCACTCTTACCCAAGCCTAGGCAGAGGCTTTTCCCCTTCTGAGATGGGCTGATACCAAATTTCATGCTCTGGATTGAAGACATAGAGCACATTGCTGCAGGGTCCAATTGCCTGTGATGCCTTTTTGGGGAAGGTCCCTCCAAAAACAAAGAGCTCCTTCCGGTAGATAGTTGCACTATGGTAGGTGAGCACTGGCATCCTCCCTTTAGCCTGGAAAAAGTTCAACATACATCTGTTATGAGATGCGTATTATTTGCTGCATAGCCCATAGGAAAGGGGCCCACATCATCCAGTGAGTTCAGCAAGTCTTAATTTACACTTGATTGGCTCTCCAGCTAGTTCTTTGCCACATAGCACATCCTTTGTGTACTCTGCTCTGCTGAGAGAACAAAGTCAACCTCCTACCCGAGCTTCCTCAGAAGACAACAGAGAGCAGAGGGGTCTCATCCAGGCTTATTCTGTAAAAGCCATCTTGTGACTTAGCCAGAAGACAGACAGACCCTCACTGACAGGACCCTCTGCAAGGACACGACAGGCAACTAAAACACTCAGATCTGCTGTGTACAGAGCAGTCCCCCATTTGAGAAGACCAGCTCTTCACCTCAGCATCCAGTACAGCTCTCAACAGCATCATACAAAATGACACCGCTTGTACAGTACCCCCCCACCCACAGACCTTGGTCAGACACAGCACTCTGCAGAAACCATTTTTTCACCTTAATTGATTCATTGTGGGCACAGCCCTTGGTTTCTGCTAAGCTTGTGGCCTTTCAACACAGCCTTCTTAAATCTGGCAATCCTAACTAAGCAGCTGAGACAAACTGCAGCAACAGTGGACCAAGACTACTGGAACAAGGATTTAGGCACATTGATTGCCACATTCAGGCAGGACCTACCACCTCTCCCGTGCTTTTGTCTTGGAAGAGCTGCTGTACTTACAGCCACGAGGAGCCATTTCCAGGTAACTGTGTCCAGAATGTAGATGTTGCTGTAGTCTTTCTCCTTCCTTATGCCTCCAAAGATGTAGATACGCTTGGTGTCTGGGTCGTAGGTAGCTGTGTGACCATGCAAGCACAACGGCCTGGCATTTTGTAGCTGGAAACCCACTGGAAGCCAGAAATCATTGTCTGTGGGAACAACACCAGACAGACTATACAGGAGTTCAAAGGTGCTCTTGATTTCTGCAGATTTAAAGAATATGTCATAAAATCTTTACTTAAACCTTGCTCCCTTCATCTCCCCCTCTCCTTTGATTCAAGGCTAGAGGGGACTCATACAGAAGTGTTTCTGTGTAAGGAATGAAGGGGAACACTAAGTGGGGAATACTAAGGTGGAAGAGAGGATTGGTGAGCTACAGAAAGCTGCAGGTCACTGGAATTGCATCTCACACTTCATCAACAGTCATCACACACTGCAACCACACTGTTGCTTTTACCCCTTACAACTCACACAACTCTTTCCAGAACTTACACCTTAGCTCCTGGAGGGCTCTCACACACAACCCCACAGCCTCTCATGGCACCCTACACTCACAGTGCAGCCTGGTGACCATGCTAGGAGACAACATACCTTTGTTGTCCCCTCCCTGTGCACAGACCTCTGAGTACCCCTGTCCCATCTGCATGAGTTGTCCTTGAGTCCCACTGCCCCCTTTGCCTTTGATAGCCCTAAAGTCCCCACCAATTTCCAACTTCCAGAGCGCATCCTTGCAGGACTGCTGATCAACACCTTCTCCACCGATCAGAACAGCTGTCCCCAGGTCACTGAGGCACATGGCATGGCACCACCGTGGGCTGGGACTGCCTGGGGAGGGGAGAGCACAGGGCTGTGAGCAAAGTCAGATGAGACACCCCCAGCTCCCTTCCCTGCTGAGGAGATCAAGGCAGCTGAAGGTTCAGAGGGGAGAAATGGAAAGGTGAGGGTGGCAGGTCTCTTCCCCTGGGGTAGCGTGAGACACAGCTCCCTGAGGGAGATTTTCTGTTGTCTTTGGGTTGTAACTGCTGTACAAAGAGAGATGTTGCTAGCAGAGGGAACTAGCAGAGTCTGGATAGGACACATACAGGCTGCCACTTCAGACAGGCTTGGATGTCCCTTATTGATTATCCATGCCCAGAAGGAATATCCCAGTTGTGCTATCCCCCTGTGATACTCCCTGTGAGGGAAGGCTATCCAGGGACAGCTTTGTTAGTGCCTAATATACAGCAACCAGAAGCCTGGAGCTGCTTCCAGAGATATTCCTTGTACTGATCCATCTCTCTTCCTTTCCCAGCTCCCTGCAGTTGGCTGAGCAAGCTAATAAAAACTTTTAAATCAAAGTCTATTCCACACCCAGGCCTTTGCCTCAACGGGCTGTACACCCAGAGTGGTGCCCAAGATTTAAGGGGCTACAGAACTGTATTGAAGAGCTTGACACTACAGGAAGCACCTATAGTGAAGGCAGTCACATGGATACACACAACCTACTTGTTATTCTTGATCACTGGGGAGATAGAGGATGAAGCAGGAGAGGCCTGTGACATTAAAGGAACTGGCATCACCAAGTAGCTGAAAGGACCAATCAGGGTCTAGGAACCAGATCCTCACCTTGCAACTCCTTCACTGCCAGATCTGCAGAGGAAACACAGAGATGGCCTCATAAAGAAAGCAGCCAGCTGACATACACTGGGAAGTGCTCAACTCTGATTTAAGAGCCCTTTGACCTTTCTTCCTCCAATCCCCCGCACAAAGCTACCTCACTGCAGCAAACAAGGTACAAGATCAAGCATCCTGCAGAAAGTCTCATCAGAAGAAATGCAGAAGAAAAGCATGGCATACTCGTAGTGCCAGCACTCCCTACCATGTTCTCTTTCTGGCATTTTCCCAACAGGCAAAAATTCATCAAGCAGTTTATCCAGGACCAAGGAGCCATTCTCAGCATTTTGCAAGCCAAGATAGACAAGCCCATCTTGCCTTGGAGGTACACACAGAAATGGGCTGGGAAGTTGTTGCCCAGTAGAACTGACCAGTCATTCAGACAAGATCTGTAAAATAAACATGGAAGCTGCCAGAGTTACCTTCTTCATTGAGATCTCGCTCAGATGCTGTGGGTTCAAATAAAACTTTCCTGGGCTTCTTAGGACGGACAGGACTCTTCTTCCAGTCTTCCCTGTGTTCCACCTTGCCAGATGGTGACTTCAGGCCACAGGGTACTGCTAGGGTCCTCAGCGGTGAGTGGAAGTCCTTCTTCTTAGGCCTGGATGCTTTATCAGACACTTCTGAGCTCTGGCTCTTAACCTGTGACAACAGTTCCAGTGAAATCAGCACTGAAAAAGAAAGACCTGAGGATACTGTGAGTTGTCTATTACCAGGCCAGACACTAGTTTCACACAGTGACTGTTTTCAGGCTCATCTTTCTGTTAAGTCTTAAGGGCCAGCAGGCCAACAGTATCAGCTGCCAAAATTATGCTGAGCAATGCTGCTACTTGCCCAGTGGTCTACCTTCTAACTGCTGACACCTAGCACAAGGCAACTGAAAAGGCAAAAAGGCCAGTAGTGCTAGGAGTTAACCAGGCTGACCAATCATCCTACCGTGGGCTGTTAAATTCAGACCTTCCAAAGGTGTTTCAATGGAGAGAACCACTGTCATTAGTACAAGAGAAACTTTGGCTCCAGAACTTGCTTCGCCAGATCTCTGCTAAGAGAGAGGCAGCGAATGTTTCTGCTAGACATCAACTGAGCAGCTAGGAATGAGGGAGAATCATAGAAACACAAAGTTGGAAAGGACCTGCAAGTTCATCTAGTCCAACCGTCTTCCTATCACCAGTACCACCCACTAAGCTACTAAATCAAGTCTTGTAGCACCTCATCCAGGTGGTTCTTGAACACTGCCAGGGACGGTGACTCCACCACCGCCCTGGGTAGGCCACTCCAGTGCCTGACCACTCTCTGGGAAAAAACGTTTTTCCTGACATCTAATCTAAATCTCCCCTGGCGCAACTCGTGGCTATTCCCTCAAGTCCTAGATAGAAGATACTATGAAGATAGTAGGAAGAGATAAGATACCCGAGAGAAGATACTAGGAAGAAGGTGAAATAATGAGATGAAGGCTCCAGGATACACATACCACAGTAGGATCTTCCAGGTCCCGGCCAAGGGGCATACCATCTGCTGGGAGCACTGGTGACTGGGTGGTCTCCGGGATAAGGAATGGGTGAACGGGTGTACTGCTGGAAACACCTCGGAGCAGCTGTGGCAGCAACAGTGAAAGTGAGAATAAAAGGACACGCCAAGTGCACTGACCTCCATTCACAAAGGGTAAGCAAAAAGATGTCTTGCAAGGGACAGATTCCCTCCAAGGGAACAGCCCAGCTTTCATCTCCAGCACCAACAGAAAAAGCCAAGCCAAGCACTGGGGGATGCTAAACTCAAGGGCTTCAGCGCAAGGTGAAACAACTGCGTAAGTACCACAGACCCAGGAGAGAGTGAAACTGGAAGTGAATGCTCTCTGCTGCCCATCTCCCGTAATACAGGAGGTATTTTGGCAAAGCTGTGTTTAGGCAATAGGCCTGGAGGATCACAGAGGATTTAGGCTCAGTGCAGACCTGCATTAACAGATCCACTTGAGGCAGCTCTGCCTCAGAGTAACAACATGAAGGAAAAGGAGAGGAGAGGATGGGAGAGGAAGTTCTGTAGCTCAGAAGTGACAACATTTGGGACCCAGGGTAGGGGTCCCAAATGGTCTTTTACCTGTCCATTGACAGTCAGGACAAGCTTCAACAAGTTGCCTTTGTCCATCTCTTCCAATGAGGCCACAAAAATATCTGTCCTCCAGTCACCTTCCCACACCAGAGACCTGCATGGGGGACCGCAGGTTTTCAGCCCACAGGTGACACTGACCAAGGAAAAATTCCTGCTCCCACACTAGCTGGTATCACCCTAAAACTGAAAAAGATCCAGCCCTGAAAGCAGCCAAAAGGAAGCTGAAAACACGACTGGAGAGAAACCACGATGGAGGAACAAAAGGTCTGAGCAGTTTTGGGATGACACCAGCAGAACCGGGGAGCACCACAGAGCTTTTCCAGGACACCCCACCAGACACCTCAGCAGTCCCAGATCCCACCGTGACCTGCAGGTGGGGTCCAGCATGCCAACCCGCTGTGGCGCAACACCTGGGGACACAAACACATCCACCGTGACACTTGTGTCCGGAGAGTAACAGCTCCAGTCTCCCAGCCCAAACACCACCAGCTGCTTTGGCAAGGGCAGGGGCAGCCATGCTTGGAAACCCATCTTGCTGGACTGGCTGCAAGGGAAGAAAAACAACAGAAAGCAGAGATAATGATCAAGGAGCCAAATGGACAATCCAGAAGACCTATGAAAAATCTTGAAAACACATTTATGCTAGGAGAGGGCCAGAGGAGAGGGCTTGCGACTAGATGATCTCAAAGGTCCCTTCCAACCTAGACAATTGATTCTATGATTTAAAGAGGGGAAAGCACAGGGATGCAAAGAAGAAAAGAAGCAATAGCCTAGGCAGGGAGTGTAGCCATGGAGCCAGGGAGGCACAGCCAATGCGGGCTGGGCAGCTCTGGGGAAGCGAGAGGAGTCGTGCAGGTTTCCCCCGGCTTGGGGGGAGCCAACCCCTGGACGGGGACAGGCCAGTCCCACCGCTCCCCCGCAGGCCCTGGGGCAGCCGCTGCCGCAGCAGCGCCACCGCTACGGGGGCCGGTCCACACCTGTCGAGCCGCCGTGGCGGCTCCCTTAGCGCCCACAGCACGTAGAAGGCAAGGCCGCTCTCCTGGGCGTTACCCCCCGGCCGGCTCCGGTAGCCGGCAGGCAGCATGGCGGTGCAGAACGATTGACTAGGCCGCAGGGCGCCACCATTAAGGCGCCGCTGCGCAGCTGGGGGCGATTGCCGACCATCCGCCCTCTTCCTCCGGCCGCCCTGCGGGGCCCGCCCCGACCGGCGTTGGGAGCGAGTACCCGCTCACGGCAGTGCCGGGGAGGGACGCCCTGGTAGCGGGGAGGCGGTCGGGAGAGCTTCGGCTGTCTATAGCCAGGCCCAGCGGCTCCTCCGCAGCTAATTACACCAATTGCCACACACCGCTTTGCGGCAAGGGGCAGTTTGTTTGCCAATTCCTAAATGATGGCACCTGTGCACCTTTCTCATAGCTCTCATAAAAAGGAGCAGGTGTGAAACTTGCTTCTCTTACTCCACAGCCAGGGCCATCACCAAAAGAAGGCAGGATGGCAGCAGATCCGCACTAAACTTTAATTAAGTCAGTGTGTGTGTTACTACAGAAACTCCACTGAGTATCCAACACCACCTGTGGAACAGCGAATAGCTCTGCTAAGCTCACAACAGCTGTTGATAATCAAACACCAATAGAAGCAATGGCTGGGCTTCATCAGCCCAAGAACGATGCTCTCTGTCCACAGCTAAAATAGACGAGGGTCACTTCCCAGGCAGGGCCACCGAAGCCTCCTGTGAGACCTTCACTGGGCATGAATATATGCATGATCAGAGTGTTTCTGCTGCAGCTAAACCTTCAAAATTACAGAAAGGGTGGGAAAGAACTAGTATGAAACTTGACATCACTTCCTTGCATCCCCATCGCCCCCC
>VXBJ01007792.1:1015410-1085000 GCA_013400055.1 Nycticryphes semicollaris | reverse complement strand
TTGCTTAGTTTTCCTCTTGGCCACACCCAGAACCAAGTACAAGGTAATGAAATAGCTCTAGTGCTGTTTCACTTTAGTGGTCATAAAACCTTCAGCTCGGCAGAGTCACCAACCCCTTTGGTCATCTTGCTTTACGATTACTCCTGCCCATTGATTATGTTACGAGTGCTCCATGAAAACGTAGGACTACAACAAAGACAATTAAACTTCTGCAGCACTTGTCCCACCAAACTCTTTAACGCACTGAGGAATCACAGAACGGTCAGAGTTGGAAGGGACCTCTAGAGATCATCCAGTCCAACTCCCCTGCTAAAGCAGGATTGCCCAGAGCACATTACTCAGGATGGCATCCAGGTGGGTCTTGAAGGTCTCCAGAGAAGGGGACTCCACACCCTCCCTGGGCAGCCTGTTCCAGGGCTCTGTCACCCTCACCCTAAAGAAACCTTTTCTTACATTTGAATAGAACTTTTTGTGTTCCAGCTTGTACCCATTTCCCCTCCTCCTGTCACTGGGAACCACTGAAAGGAGTCTGGCTCCATCTTCCTTCAACTCACCTTTTAGTTACTTGTAAGCATTAATAAGGTCTCCCCTCAGCCTTCTCTTCTCCAGGCTAAAGAGTCCCAGCTCTCTCAGACTTTTCTCATAAGGGACATGCTCCAATCCTTCAATCATCTTTGTTGCCCTAGGAAAGATGGCCCTGGCTGCAGGTATCATTCTTCATTTTCACCAGTAGGTGTGCTTCCCCCAGGCCATATAAACAGTCTTCATAGTAAGATAAGGCAAGCAGCTATGAGGAGCTATGAAGGGCAGACACTTTTCTCTAGATAATTTAATTGACACCTGGTAACTGAAGAGACCATTTTAATCCTTCAGATTGAGAACTGAAGTAACAGAATAGCTGGCTATAGGGGATCTCTGCAAACGGAGCTGAAAAGTACCAATATGAAGCACTGGAGGATAAAACATTCAAACTCTACCCATGTTCATGATATGAGCTTGGCTACTTGTTGCTCTCTAATTCTTCAGGCATTCAGGATAATCTCAAGCATTGCAAAGAATTTGAAGAATTAAAAATAAATAAATAGTCTCAGCAAGTCATTTTAATGGACAGAACATTTCCTGGCTGGAACCGGCAGCAGCAGCTGCTGAGTATTTTTCTATCCATTTCCAACCAGAACATGCAGTACACTGCAAAGTACACTTTGAGTATGTGTCTCCTCTTTGCTTATAAAACCAAGTTTTATTGTATTCTTGGTGGGTTTTGTTTGAGATTTTTTTTTTTTTGAAAGTCCATAGTTCAGTTTTTCATATCAAGACACTCATTTGCTTTAAACAGGAAACAAAGGTCTTGGTTGCATAGTGAAAAGTTTATTTAAAGGGAGTAAGTTCCAATATACTATTACAAATCAGCCACAATACATCAAATATAAACAATACAAACCAAGTGTAGAAGGAATGCAAGCACACTATAGATACAGTCTTCATATGTGCCCTTCAGCAAGAGGTTCAGTGCCAAATTTTGTTAAAATACCCTCTCCTCCATTTAAAACTCCTATCGTGGGAGGACAGGAAAAGCAAACGGTTGGCACAGAGAATTCAATTTTTAAATCACAGGACATCAAAAAATATTCACACCACATCCATAAGGACTAACAGACAACCATCGCTGTTCACAAGAATATAGCTCTGAGAGAGATATGATCAGCTACTGCTTGGAGCAGTAGGAGGAGAGCAGATAAGTCTCCAGGGCATCCTGGAGGTTGCAGGGAGACCCTCTGCAGCTACTTAGAATTTCAAAACGCAGCTCCTAAACTTCAAGGTCATTACTTGGCAAAGCCTCCTTAACAATGAGCTTAATGGTAGGCATCTAGCTTCTTGCCCAAGGGATGTGACTCACCAGTTGAGATGGGCTTAAACCAGACAACCCTCACTGATGGATCACAAAATTCGTCCTCTCTCCCCAGCTGATAACGTGTACATTTCTTGTGATGAAGCTTCTGAGAAAGCAACATGTAAAATCTAGAGCAGAAAGCAGAAAAGCCAAGGGGAGTCAGACCCAGCGTCTCTCCAGCCCGATGTTGCGTCTTCAGCTGCAACAGCACCAGTGGTTCACAATAAGTTGTCAGAGACACTCTGGAGGCAAATGTGGAATAACCCCACGGAAAATTCTCCTCCTGGTAAGATGTATTTGCACTCTGCAGTTTTATATACCTTCTAAAACTTTATTTAGTTGGTATTTACTGCAAATGAACTCACTTAGATAAATGATGTAGCACTTGGATTCCTGCTAAACTCCTGGCTCCTCTCACAGTTTAATTAGCAATGTGTTTAACACAATCAGTTCTTTTCATTCTACCAATTGAGATGGTCTGCTACATCAACATGACATTATTTTACCAGGTACAAGAAGAGGAGAAACAGTCTTTTCTTTCAAATTTGTAGATCAAAAAAAACCCCAACATTGTTGCTTTGGTCTCTTATCCAGCACACACCACTCAAAACGCTGGATTCAGACACTCTTTTTAGAGAAAATGATGAATGGTCACAAGGAATGCTCTTCTATATCTATCTAGTGTTCCTCTCGTCCTTAGCATATCAAAAGGAGTTCTCCTCTGGTGTTCCTCAGTATCTGACAGCAGCATATGATTTTAAAAGGCAAAGATGTTACGGCGCCAGGAAACTCAAACACTATTCTACTACTCATCTTAGACCAACAAGGCAATCTAATGAACAGCTTGAATCTCCAGGAACAGCCTACAGGAGCTGTCCTTGCCTGACCTCAGGAAGTGCCTCCCCTCTACCCAAATAGGCAGAGAAACAAGGAGAAGGAATCCCTTGGATTAATGACATTTATGGCTCATTTCAAACATGCTCCTTGTTCTTAAGGCACCTTGTGATAAATCCTCTGTGGAGTGGCTTTAGTAAGGGTAGTGAGACAAGAAGGAAGGGTATAAGCAGCAGGGATAAAAGTGAACTCATTTAGGGCTTCATTCTCTACCCTAATTCCTCACAAGAAGGGCTGTCTTTCAGCGACTAGAGATGTGCCGAGGTTCACCTCTAACCCACCTCCCCAGGCCCAGCACCAGGACAGCTGGCCCGCAGAAGAAAGAGACATGCACACACAATTACAAGATGACAAGTGCACGGGGTAGAGCCAAAAAGGTAGGTGTGGGGCTGTCTTTGAGACTCGGTTGCATAGTAACTCAACTTTCTTCTTAGCATCTGCAGTCAGACCACTAAGCTCGTTCTCTTACGCATCTTACCTCTTCATGAACATGGCTCATGACCAGTAATAATCTACGTAACTATTAAATGGGACCCAAGCGTTAATTTGCAACTAGCCTGTGTCTGACACTGATAACCTTTCACAAGAATCTGTTACAGGCCTCCACAGGGTTTATGAGTAAATTAAATCAGTACAAATGGTCCCTGATTGAAGCCAGTTTAACTCTGTGTCCTCAGTAAAACATGTATTTAAACTCTTGCTGCTACATTACACCTAAGGGGGGAAAAAGAGAAAACAATGGAGAACATATAACCTTCTTTGACATAAAAAACAAAAATGCCCAACAGATTGTTATAAATAAACAACTATACAAGCTAATTTTTATACAAGTCCTGCACTACAGGACTGTCTGAACACATAAATCTTATTTCTAGTTCTAAATTATATTTGAAACAAAATGGAGAACAACTTTGTGCTTTGACAAAAGCAAACCCAAAATGCAAAACAAGTTTCTTCCTTGATTTAGCTTTTTGAATTTCTAGACACAATTTACAGGAAGAAGAAACACATTTTAAAAACCTATCTGAAATCTTCCTTTCACAGAAACAAAGAAGGAATTTTCCTTCCTCAAGGATTTATTTCCTTCTCTGAAGTGCAACTGCTTTTTGAATTCATTTGCCTTTCTAGACCCAAGGTCTAGTTCCAAAGGTCTCTAATTAAAATTATACGAGTTTCCATAATTGCCTCAGCCAGACTGCAGGATCAAATACAAATCCAGGAGATAGTTCAAACTGAAAAAAAGGGTGCATGAGAAATGAGACACTTCCTTGAACCAACTACAGGTTCTGTTTTGAATAGGAATGGCTATTGTTAATCACTAGCCACATAGCCAAGCTATGGGATTTATCAGAAAATTCATAAAGACTATATATATACTTCCAAAGAGAAGATGTCACTTGGATAATGAATGCTATTCGAATACCTGAAACTGGAGAAATAACACACCGTGGCAGGCCCATCTACGGGCATGCTGCATGTGTAGATCAGGCACACGCTGATCAGGTTCAATGCTACTGTTGGGCTGAAGTCAATGAGCTGAGGAGACAGGCACAGTTCCAAACAAGCGAGCTGAGCCTTGTTAAAGGTTGGTCCCCACTTCAGAAAGCTAAAACTGAGCAATAGGACCATCATCTACAGTGCAACCTAAAACCATCAACTAACTGCTTGAAAGCTGGCACAGGACATTTGTCAGTCAGTGATCAAAATGGGTTGTGGGCCACACATTATTAACTTTTTACAACATGGCAAAATGTATTTTGAAGCTTAATATGAGCAATAAACAGATAGGAAGGAGAAGCAGCTGTGAGGTAGCAACAGAGAGGCCACACTAGAAGGGAAACAGTTTTCTAGTGGAGATAACCCACCAGCCTGCAATAAGCCATGCAAGGGAGGATCAATAATTCTGAAATGTCTAATGTGTGTACAGGTCAGAGTTGCCTTCATTGTAAATAAATCCTAATTAGAAAGTGGAATGGATGAATGACAGGGCATCATACATTACCCAGCAAGTGCACACAGTGTTCTGTGGATCTCCCAAGCAAAGAATCAAAGGCAGTCATTGAGTGGGGCAGCACTGACACTGTGATCAGACTGAAGAGTCTTCTCTACCTTCCTCTGTTTAGTGTCTAAGGACTTGATAGACAAAGGATGGAGTGAAAAAGAAAAAAAAAAGGGACAGCCTTACCCAAGTTGTTCAGGCCTGATTCAAGTGTTGTACAAAGGCCACAGGATGGTCCTTCACCTTCTGCAAGAGGGGCTAAAAGAAGGAATAGTCCTCCCCAAGCAGCTAAATGAAAGAACATCTTAACTCTGACAGATACCAAGCCTGTTCTCTTTACCTGCAGGGTTGTCTTATTGTTGCCTCTGCTTCAATAAGGTGGCTTGCAGTTCCCCCCAAGCCCAGGTGTCTGCTTGCTCACTCTCTCTAGAGAAAGGCAGCTGTTTTCTCCCCATCTCAGGGTCCAAAGCAGCAATAATTCTGCTCCTTCCCCTGGGCAACTCTGTTCCCTGCCTACTCAATCCAGAAAAGCCACCGTGCTCCAAACAGTGTTTTTTGCATTTCCGCTCCTCCTGCTCCCAGCTTGGCCTGCTCTACTGCAGACTGACTTCTCTCTCTTTCTGTTTTTGACCTATTAAGTGCTCTGGGACAGCAAATAAGTAAGCAGAGATAGTTAAGAGCTTGAACGTGGAGCAAATTGCACAGCATTACAATACAGCCTTAAAAGGAAATACATGGCCCTCCTACGAGAGTGAAATCTTTGGCTTTAACTACCCCAGAATCATTTTGTCCATTATTTCCTCTCAAGAGAAGGAACGGACCAAATAGAGGCGCTTTTCCTGGAGGATTTAAAAATAAAACTCAAAACTCTGCTAGAATCACCATGCAAACAGCCATTCTGTGTCTCTGCAAAGTGGTATCAAAATGTAAATACAGCAGTATTCTTAGAAAAGAGAATGATTTCAAGTTAAAAATATTAAAATAAACAACAGATAAACACGATTTAAAATTCATCTCTGAAGGATTAACTTAATCCTTTATCAGCTCTGCCAGCACTTGAGCAGAAGGTGATCACTAATGCCATCGCTAGCCACCCAAACGTGCCAAGGAACTCCGTCCTTTACCACGTGGTCAGGGTCAGCAACAGCCTTGCTGATTCTGGTTCACAGAAAGGACTGATTACAGCCCATACCTTCTGAGTTTCTGAGCAGAGATGTTCTTTTCTAACAATACCTATGCGACAGCAATAGCAGCTGACAAGCTACACTTCTCTGGGGAGCTTTTTCCTTGCTACATATGGTATTATCCAGCCGGCAGCAATATCAGTGAACCAACATGCTGCTTCTAGGAAACATTTCCTCTATATTTACTGGTTGTACTCCAATTTTTATCCAGCACAGCAGTAAGCAATTTCTTGTGCTTCACATCTGGATTATGGGAAGGAAAAAAAAAAAAGCTTTTGGTGGTCACTGAAGTTTTAACCATCTACGTATCCCTACAACCAATGGGTACAGCATCCGATTCTTAATCTGTAGGAAAACCTTCTTAAGGACTTCTAGGTGTGCATCCCATCCCCTGTTCAAACACATGCCATGGCTGCCGTTTGAGGCCTGCCTGTCAGAGCATGGCATAGCCACTGCAGCAGGGGCTGCCGCTGGCAAGCTGCACTCCCACCCACACCCGTGAGGGTAGTCACTGGCTGCTAGTGACACGTAATGGTGGTGAGTGACAAGATTATCAGTGGCTAGGTGACAAGCCAGCTGTGCTTTTGGCTCATTGCAGCTGACAGCTGCCCTCTAGTGATGCAGATGCAGCAGGAGAGTCGGAAAAAGTTATTCACAAAAATAGTAACAGATCAAGAATATTTTCACTTCGTTTCGTACCAGTGCAACAAATCGAAACCACAAGCACCTGAACCTGGCCTCTGGGCATTTACTGGCTGTGACATGAAGGCCCAGCCTGATGCCTGCACAGAGCAGACCTCTCAAAGTTTTACAGAAAGCAGCTGCCCGTGGACAACCAGGCAGTCACAATTACCTTTCTCCACTGGGACAGCGGGCAAGAAGGGTGTAGGGAGAAACTAGTTAGTGTCTGAAGAGGAGCTGGCAGAATTGTGCCTTGGTTTCGTCACACAGCAGTGCCCATCAAGTGGTACCAGGGCTGGGTGGCAGCCTGCTATGCTCACCATTACCTGCCTGCCATCCCTGCCCCTTCCCGTTTCTTCAGCTGGTGTAATAGACGTGAAAGAAGAGAGTCTTATTGCGGAGGAGAGAGTACGAATTATCGAATTTCAGCAGGTAGATGCCCTCGCCTGGGTACTCGTGGCTGCCTGCCTGCACCTCCCGATGGCTGTTCCGCCGATACACAGGCATGATCTCTCCGTAGCGGTTCCGCAGATAGCTTTTGGAGCCCCTTTCCACATCACCAACAGGGGCAAGTCCTGAATGGGAGAGAGGAGACAAGCAAGTAGGCCAGAGACTGTTAAGCCATTAGGTACTCTAGAAAAAGATCAACAAGACCAGAATGCAGCAGAGGCATGCGGATACGTGGAAGGCTACCTATGGTAGCATTACCCACAGCATCTGCTCTGACCTTTCTGCAAGTAATACCCACAAAATCCACCTTTCCTTATCATGACAAAGAACACAACAAGGTTCTCTTGGGAATATCGATGGGATGGTATCCACTTGCCTGCCAGCCTGGTCTCCTCCCCCTGAACTTAATTTTTAGACACCTCACTGCTTTTATACACACAACAGTGGTCCAGTGATATAACCTCACTGTGTATATGTCCTCAATTCACTTCTCCAAGAGAATCTCTCCTATAGGAACCTACCCTCTTTGGAGAACCTGCAAAACTAATTTTAGACACCAACTCCCAGTCACACTGGTCACACATACACTGAAGCCACAGAACAGGCAACATCATTGTGTTTCACAAGTACAAAGACCCAGGTAGCAAACGTATCAAATGCACTCAGCAGGAGCTACTGATGTACTGAGGGGCAGGGGGGGATGACAGACAGACACCAACCAACCAGACAAAACCACCCCAGAAACAAACTATTTTTGTTCCTACTCACATCCAGAAATTTCTCAGTCTGAGAGGCTAAGAAAAACAGTCAAGTTAAAATCTCAGACCCTAATCTTTTTTATCAGGTAGAAGCTGAACAAGTGAATTCTGATTTTATTCTTCAAGGTGCTCAATTTTAAACAATCCTCTTGGAGAAGAACAGCCGTTGACATACGCTGAAGCAGGAAGGGAAAAATGCTTTCTCATCACAGCCTAACCAAGAACCCAAAAGGCTGCAGAGATAACAAGTGGGCTGAATAAACAAAGTAGATGGAAATTACAGCATCTGACAGACACTCTCATCGGCATGGCAACAAGTGCCACAAATGAACCCTTATAAACTCTGCACTAACCTTCAATTTCCTCCTCCTCCTCTTCATCCTCCTCATCACTGGATTCGCTGACCTGAACAGTAATGGCAGTGCTGGTAACCGTGGTCCAGTCAAAATAGACTCCAAACCCTATGTCATAGTCATCTGTAGCAAACTCCCAGCAAATGCATTTCCCATCAGGATGGGTTGGCACACGGACTGTCACCACTTCGCCGCGCTTCACCACCATCCGGCCATTCTTCTCCTTTCCCATCCTGGCTTTGAATTCCTTCATCTTCTCAGTGGTCCACATGGTGGGTGGAGCCAGAGGGGGAGGCTGAGCTGAGACAAGGGAAAAGATCTTGGGCTCACCTGACTTTTCGCTACTGACAAATTGTTACCTGAAAACAGTGACACTATTTCCGATAAGGTTTTTGCATTCTGGAGCCTGCTTGGATGTGGGGTTTTCCGAATCACTAGCCAGAACCCCAGATTTCCAGCAGGAATTAGAATGTCTCCAAGAGAGCCTCTGCTCTTCTCTAGCCAGGGCAGGTACTTAAATAGTGTCCTCAACACTTGCTTCTCGCAAAAGTGTTTTTCTTTCAGGACTCACCTTTCCTCTGTTCCCCAAGGAGGTCTGCAGTCTCCAGCTCAGCTGAAAGGATATCCACAGCACCAGTGTGATCTGACTGAATCATTACTATATCCCCTGCTCCTTGAGGTACATTGTAGTTGCTTATCCGAACAGCAGCCTCCTGCACAAAGCACATAAGAGACATTGTCACAAAGACCATTGCAGTAAGCAAGTCCCCAGCTGGATTTAAAGCGAATCATTAAGCTTCAGAAAGATGGCTGAATTACAAGTCAGACCCTACAGAAGCTTCTATTAGTTAAAAATAACTGGCTGGCTCCAAGACACCTCTTTGCATTATTTCTCCCACAGTAGCAAATTCATGAACTTTGAAGTCAAATGCTTCGTTAGTCTCACAAATTACACACCCCCTGGCCTCGCCGAGAGTCCCTGGGCAGGCACATCTTTGCATCTGCCTCAGAGTTAATTGTCACCTCTCAACAAAACAACAGCCTTACAGATTTAGCTGACAACCCTTGGAAAGAATTCCCAAGACACAATCTATCTAGGGAGAGCTTTGCAGCTCTGTGTGC
Source organism: Nycticryphes semicollaris (assembly GCA_013400055.1). Taxonomy (NCBI): domain Eukaryota; kingdom Metazoa; phylum Chordata; class Aves; order Charadriiformes; family Rostratulidae; genus Nycticryphes; species Nycticryphes semicollaris. The sequence continues at coordinate 1,075,668 of VXBJ01007792.1, read as the reverse complement.
ATCTAGACTACAGCCACAACCCAAACGTCATTTGCTGCATCCTAGTTAAAAGTCCATCTGGTTCACCAGGGCCAGGCCTCTCTCCTCACATATGCAAGTTCCTGAGCTTGGTGCCACTTGCAGAGGTTTTCCTGACCGTATCTGTAATGCAAATGAATTGGCTGCTCACCAAAAGAAACAAAAGATGGCAGAATCACTTTCAGTACCCTCTTCCATAAATCTGCAAGGAGGGAATTCCCAGAAGCCCCAGACAAGAGGCAGAAGGTGAGAATAACCTTGAAGCCTTAGCGAGCCAAAAACTGCAAGGAAGCGAGGACTAGCCAAAAGACATAAGAGGGATTTTGCAAATCAGACAGATAAAGCTTACCTTCCACTAACAAATAGAAAAAAATGTAACTGTATCTATTTTAATACTACTTTTGTCTTAACACAGCCCTTAAAGCCTCAGTCCCATAGCCACAGCAGGGTGGAAAAACTATTGCTGTACCTCTATCCTTGCTTTCAGACATAAGAAACACACACCTACCTCTTTGAGGGACTGGATTTGGTCAGGCAGCTTCTTTTCTAGTTCAGCCACTTTCTGGTCCTCCAAAGTGCCAGCTTCTTCCTTCAAATCCTCTGTCACGCCTGCACTCACAAGTGAACCAATCTGCGACCTTTAGGAGGAAGGGAGCACTACAATTCAGCAGTTGCACCCAGGACACAGCCAACAGAGGAATCACTCTGCCCTGGAATTCGAATTCAAATGAACTGAAGGGAACAAGCTTTCATGGTCAACACCTCCACAGTGCAAAAAGAGCCCTTTGCACCCCAGTCCTGCCTTCATTTCCATGTGACTATCTTCCATGAGGGACAGAGGGAACAACTACAGTGAGATACTCCATATTTACCATGCTTTAGACAGCAGTAATTCCCTGCACTCACCCCACAGCATGCTGGCTCGCCAACACTATACCAAGTGCAGAAATCAGTAGCAACTTTTATGCTCAAGAAAAGAAATTTTATGCCAGATGCTACATAACACCTGTATAATCCATCAGAGGTCAACCAGATCAATGAAAGGACTCAAAACGGTTTTGAGAGCCACCCTGAAAATGCCCTCCATTTATGTGGCCCATTATGCCTTTCCTCTTAGCAATCACAAGAGATACAGGGAGCACCCAGGTGTCTGCCACATTCAAATATGCTGCACAGACAAGCAAGTCGTAAGACATACTATGGCAGCACAGTAATAGCAAAGAAGCCCAAGTACCCACCATGACAAGGGGAGATGGACACGTTAGAACAAGAAGATGTGTACATAGTGGGGAAAGAACAGACAACAAAGGAAACATCTTGGCATTCATTTTCTGTTGAGGGTTTTCTTCTAAATTGTATTTAAAAAATGCTACATATTGTCTATAGCTTCAAAGAGTTATCATCCCAAGTTAACTCAGATGGATGCCAGAAAAGCCTTCTCTGTTATACTCTCAGATATTACATGAAGCTTCCACGAGAAGCAATCTAGTCTTTAATAAGAATAGAAACAGTTGCCCTTTTGAAAAGCAAAGCCTTACAGCTCTAGAAAACCAATGTCAACTGCCTTGGTCTAAAGGAACAGCAACATAAGAGCACAGCAGTGATGGAAAACGTGCACTTCCTCCAATGTCTCCTTTTAGAATTGGGAAATATTCTTATTAGCAAGGGACCGGACTATCAGTATAATGGAGAATTGTTGAAACAAAAAAAATTTAAAAAAACTCATACACTGTTCAACTCAGACACATTGCTTGCTGTATCCAGAGAGAAGAGTACAACAAGGCAAATGGGGCTTTTCTTTCCAAATCTTTACTCCTATGAGGGTACAGACTTTATCTAGCCTCCCCACTCAGCAACACAGCCAATAAAAGAGTAGTTCCACAGAGGTCATTTTGCCCACAGGCTATATTAATCTCTTTGAAGAAAATTAGAGGCCGTAATAAAGAGATAGAAGAACACGTTTGGAGTCAAGAAGGCTGATATGTCATTAGTATCAAGCCAAGATGGCATCAAACTATTGTTTTAGAAGTAAGGTGGTTTGCTTGGGGTTTTGCTGGAATTTCCCCTCCCTCCCCTCTTTTTCAATGAGCTTGTGGTTTATCTGCTGATGCACATGTCTGAAATTGTCTGCTGTGCAACAAATGTATGATGGCAAATGAAGCTACACTGCTTGTGGTATTAGTGCTTGTAACCGACACAATGACTCAGGCACAGGCACCACACACCCAACAAATACAACAAACCAAACATCTGATAACAAGGTCCATCAACAGCATTAGTGAAGAAGTGACACAGAAAGCAAAGGGTGAAGAAAAAAACCCAAAACGTCATCAAGAATACAGCAAAAGGTGTTTTCTTGATCAGCTTTCACCAGAACTATAGACAGTGGGAATGCTTAAAGTATCCTTCAGACAGACAGACAAAAATTCCTGCTGAAATTTTATTGGCTTTTACAATGGACTACAAAACCTTGCAGTGTTCCTTCCAAGCTGAATGATTCTGTGAATTTAATAGCTGAGCCATGAACTACGCTTCATCATTTCATAAACAACCTTAAGCCTGTAAGAACAGCCCCTCCTATACCCATTCTGGTATATACTGTCCCAGCGCAGACCATTCAGTCTCCAGTTCCTTCTCTTCACCAGCAAAGCATCAATTGCCATATGGAGGAGGTCACAGGGGTGAAACAGACTGTCACACGTGTAAGCCACAACACACAAAAATATTTTCCTACCTGCTCTGTGAAGTACTGGCCTCCAGAGAATCAACCAGCTGATCCGCAGGCTCTGTCTTTTGCGGGGAGTCTTCATTTTCTAACAACAAACAGAATATACAGAGAGAAGGTGAAACAGACGTTGCTCTTCAGAACAGGCAGACAGGAGGAAAAACTAGAGCCAGCCCTCAAATGTTGACAAAGTCACAGGGCTGTGGAACAAAGAGCTGTGCCAACCAGTTTTTCACGTTATGAGCTGTGTCTGGCACCTTGCAGAGCAAAGATTTTTAATCATCTCAACCTTAGGAAAAAGAGAACAAAAACCCACTAATGTTTTCGGAGCAGAACCACTCTTCGAAGCAGGGTTTGTTAAACCACCAATCCTAGCTTTAGAAGGACAGAACAAGGCCGAATTTCATCACGTAAAACTGGACTGACAAAGCCCTGGAAAAAGCAATCACGCAGCAGTTCCCACAGGGCACTGACGAGATGGAAATTCCTCGGTCACTGCTAAAAGGACTGTCTGTAAAGATGGCTCCTGGTCTCCCCTGAGTCTCCTGAACTCTGGGAAAGCTCTGTCCCCATACGACTGTGGTATGTGCCCCAGAGTCCCGCTGTCTGATCACAGCGGACAGGACGCAGACAAGCTGCAGCTTTTGCAGCTCTCTGACGATACGCCTTAGAGCCGCCGGAGTCAACCGGGAGCTGGGTTGACACCTCCAGCCCACGGCAGAGACCCTCGCCCTTCCCGCCGCAGGGAAGAACCAGCGGGAGCTGCTGCTGGAACTCCAGGCGCTGGAGCGGAGCGGCGGTGAGCGGTGGCGGGAGCCCCCTCCCTCAGCGCGGGTGACAGCCGCACAAGGGGGACGCCCAAGCACCGCAACTCGCCCCTCTCGCCCAGCAGCCACCTCAACCGGGACGGTGGCGAACGTTAGCCGCGGACTAATTCCCGATGCTGCTCTCCGTACGTGCACCGAAGCCAACTATCACCGTGGAAATAAGGCTTCTCTCCGGGAGAAACGAGGGAACCCACCACGGAAAAGAAACTCGCGGCATCCTCCCCGGCCGTAAGGCCAACGATAGAACAGGCGCCCCCCCGGCCTGCCGCTTCACCGCCGGTAGCCCCGCAGGCATTGCCCGGCAGCCCGCCCCGCCGCCGGCCGTGCTCCTCCCCGGGGACCCCAGCCGGGCTACGAGCGCTCACCGCCGCCGGGAGGGCAGCGCGCAGGCGGGGAGCCGCTCCCGCTCGCCACCGCGGCCAGCCCGGCTGCCCTCTCCCCTGCCGAGACCGTACCTGAAGGGACCTGGCACGTAGAGCCACCCGGCGCCCCGACGGCCGGGGGCTGGAGGCGGGAGCCGGCTGCGGGCGGCACGTCCGACATGGGCAGGGCTGAGCAGGCGGGCGCGGAGCCGAGGGCGGCAGCCCGCCGCGGCGGAAAGAGCCGAGCGGGGCCGAAGCGCTGCGGCCGCCGGCGGCGGAAACAGCCGAGCGAGGGGATGGCAAGAATCGAGCGGGTGCCAGCAAGCCCGGCAGAAGGGAGAGGGCGGTGCCTCAGTGCTCGGCCCTCAGCCGCCCCCCCCGGCAACGTAACGTCATCAAAGAGTAGTTCCGCAGAGCCCCCCGGCGCGAGCGGCGGTGTAGGCTAGCAGCATGAAGGGGGTGGCGGAAGGGAAGAGGGGGTGCGCCTCCAGGAAGTGGCGGTTGCTATGGGGACAGAGGCCCGGAAGGACGCGTTACCTGAGGACGGTGCCAATGGAGTTGAGCTCGACGCCCGCTGGGTCGGGGGCAGCCGAGGGGCTGGAATCTGAGCCTGAGCCGGAGGGTGCGGAGGAGCCGCGGGTCGCCCTCCCTTTTCTGGCCTGGAGCGCCGCGGAGGTGGCTGAGTGGGTGGTGCAGCTCGGTTTTTCCCAGTATGAGGTGCGGGGCTGCTGGCTGGAGCGTGGAGCCTCTGCCTAAACGGCCGGCTGAACCGGGGGTGTGTGTGTGTGTGTGTGTGTGTGTGTGTGAGAACAGCGAGGGGGGTGGTAGTGGCCGAGGGCGACCCGCTGCTGGCGGCCCACCCGACTTTCCCTCCGCTTCCCTGCCCAGGAGTGCTTCAAGGCCAACGGTATCACCGGCCGCCGCCTCATCCTTGTGAACTGCTCCAGGCTGCCCGCCATCGGCGTCACGGACTTCGGCCACATGCAGGTCCCCGAGCTCCCTCCTCAGTCCCTCCCAGCCCAGCTCTGACGCTCTCTGCCTGCAAGCCAGCTAGGCTATATCCTGTCCACCCAGTCGGATTGCTTATTCCAAGAGGGAGCCTGGAACTGGGCAACCAAATCTGTTCAGCCAAACAGTTAGGTTTCTTGAGTATTTTCATGTATAAATCCTTAGCCAGCTGGAGATTGCAGGCTTCCTGTCTGGGACGCCCTAAGTGCAATGGAAGTGCTTAGCTCTTCTTTAAGCCTATGTTGCATTTCTTGACTCATGAAGTTGCTTAGCAAGACACATGTGCGTTTCATAGATATGCCCCAGAATTTCTTTTCAGTAATTTTCCACTTACTGATTTGTATATCTTCTAAAAATCTAGTCAGTTTTAACCTGCAGCAGTTGAGTCACTGATCTCAAGCAGCAGAAGGGCAACTCAGTATTACTTCCTTGTTTTACACTTTACTCAATATAAACAGCATCTCTGTCTTTTCCTCATTTTATAAACATGTAACTGTGTGGTAATTTTCCTTTCAAACCTACATATTTTCTTTAACATGTGCCAGTAGTTAAGGTAACTAGACTAAAGTTTGGGGCTACAGTCTGGCCTTCAAAAGCTTCTTAAAGGTTCAGAAAATAAGCAAGTTGACTTAAATTTTATTACTCTCCCTCCCTTCCCTAATCACAGAGTGACTTGGGGCTGCATTTACAGAGCCAAATAATTTGTTACATGTAATGATTTAAAGTTGGTTTCCCCAGGGGACACAAGGTAGCAGTTCAAATAACTGGGAAGAGAGAAAAATCTTTATGCTGCAATGACCAGAGTAGGGCACTATCTGTTTTATTCTAGAGCACCAAAAAGACATTTGACCACAGTTCTGTCTGCACAATCTTAACTGTTTGTTTGAAACAAAATATGCCACTAAAACCATTGACTAGTGCCATGACTTTGCTTGTTGGATGGGGGAGAAGGCACCAAATTACAACTCTTAGTTTTTCAGACAGCAGCCCTTCAGGAGTATTTCTAGTACAAGCAGGTACAGCCCTTATAGTCACTTGCACTTACTGAGGATGGCAAGAATTTTATAGAACTTGTAAGCCTCACCCTCGTGTGGGGATGTAGGTGTTATGTATGGTTGTAGTTTAACTGCTGAGAAACACTAAGCCATAGGTTGCAGATATTAACTATAATCTATTCCTCCTGTAGAAACTGAATTTCCTCAGTGCTAGGATAAACAGCCAGCATGCTGCAGCAAGCTTGGAAATGAGACTGTCTGTAAAGTTTTCCAAAGCTTGCAAGCGAATTGGAAACATCTCACAGACTTCAGTGGAACCCAGGTATCCTTGAGGATTGTGCCCTATCCTGCTAGTTATTTATGTTTTAAAGAACTTTGGTAGAAATCAAGCCTGACCTGAGGAGTTCCCAGCAGGATGTAGCCCTCTAGGTCTTTCAGAAAGCGTGTATTAGAGCAGGTGCAAAATTAAGGCCATAGCCCTGGGCACATCAGCTTCCCAACAAGAGGCTGTGAACAGTTGAAACTGAGATAATTACTATAGAAATAAATGTGATAGTATCAGCTTAGTGAGATTGAAACTTTTTGCAATTTAGGGGAAATGGCAATTTGATAGAGAACTACACAGCGAATTGTGGAAACTATGCAGCATGGACAAGTACATTATTGCTGGTTTTAATTCCTCTGTAGTGGTATTTTAAATATCAAGGCTACTGAAGATGCTATTTTGGTGTTCCTTTGCTATTACATAAAGTAGGGTAACTGCTCCTCAGAGTAAAGCCAAAGCCAGGGGAAGGTTTTGAGGAAATGCTGTGAAAGGTCAGTAAAACCTTGTGAATTGTATTTTGAAGCTTCAGTCAAATCAGAATGTTACATTCTCAAAAATTACTTCAAAAATAATGGCAAGGCTCTGTTCACTCACAGGTCCAGGTCCAGCTGGCTCAGAGAGCCATTCACCCATCATTTTCTTAATAAGCAGTATGGCTGATTGGTTTAATTAGTTTTTTCCACCTCTTCTGTGTATGTTGACAATATAACTCAGCAAACAGCCATGGTTTTGCATTAGGCAGAATAGACTCCAGCTCATTCACCCATAGCCTGTTTGTTCTGCAAGTGCAAAAAGGAAAGCGGAGGTATTTGTGAGAGACCAGATGTGATGCCATAACCCACAGCAGAGCTGGACAACGACCAGTCTGCTCTGCTTTTACAATGTCACTTGAGCTCACAGGTTCAGATCTCCCTCAAGTTGCAACTTCAAGTATGAAACTGTTCCAAAATTCAGAAATTCAGTTCTTTTTCCTGCTGCTCTGACACAGATTGAGTGGTATTAACTGTTGCCCCGTGACTGAGAATTTCTGGTATTTTGTCTTGTATTTCAGGAGATTTCACGACACGTGCGAGAGCTGCTGGGGACTGAGGAGCCGCTCTTCAACAGATCCATTGCCCTGCCATACAGAGACAACATGGGTCTCTTCCTGGAGCAAAAGTCCCGATCAGGAAAGAAAGCAGATGCTCTCACCTTCTCACAGTTTGTCCAAGAAGCAGGACTGGAGCCTTATGCTACGAACCCAGGCTGGGGCAGAAGCAGACGCTCTCCCTGTATCGCAGAGCACCCAGAGGCAGGATTAGAGACTCGCATTGCACGTCCACCTTTGTAAGAAGCCTATCAAGGACAGCAGAACAAACTTTGCAGTTTGCCCAAGGAGGTACAGTTCCGCTTTGTCCTGATTATAGAGAAGAACCGTGGCAGCTCTTAGCCTTTTGATGACAGCAAACACACCCTCACATTGGCTCTTTTCTGCAATCCTTCATTTGCTTCCAGGAACTAAGCGAAGCAGAAGGTATAAATCAGATTGTACCACTGTCTGTCTTTCCCTTCTGCTTCACAGTTCGTTACAAAGACCAATAAACAATTGTAGACATATTTTAATTACCAGCAATTGATAAATAACAACTTCCCTGCAGCTCAAGTGAATAGATTTCTTACAGGCTTTAGTGTCTGCAGACTGGGCTCACTGTAACACCCAGATGTAAGATCAATGGCATATACAATAACTGGTGCACAGGTGTGGTGACAGCTGCTGCCGGTGATTGTAATTAGGTGAGGGGCCTAGTTACAACATGCACAACTAAACCCTGGCCTCGCCACAGAAATTATTTCCTGTGAGGCAAAACCAGGCAGTGGTCTGTCATAGCAAAACTACAGAAACACATGATAGATGATGGCAGGAAGTATAAGAGAATGCTATAGGCTGAACTAGAGGTTTTATGAAATAAAAAATGCTTTGTCCTGAGTGGATTTAGACAGATTATCCAGTTAGCTCCTTTTTCCTTGAAAGAAGTATCACATAGTCTGTGTGGTGGGGTGCTTTATCACCAGCATGGAAGTATGAATAAGTGCTGATTAAAGCCTGGCTCAACAGAAGACTTTCTCCTGACTAAATTATTACTATTTTGTCTGGTATCAGTGGCTTCCTTGAGATATCCCATGGAACAATTATTAAAAAAACTCAAAACCTAGACCCAATCCTATTTAGTGGCTATGCCAAAGCTGTAGCCACTAAAAAAAATAACTGTAATTTTTGGTTTGTAATTCAGTTTTCTCTTGAAACTGCAACAGAAACCAAGTGAAACTGAAGGAGTTCGTAGGCCAAGATGACTGTAATAAGCAAACTCAGACCTAAATAAAGCAAGACTCAGGCAGCCAGGGAGAAGCAAGTTTGCTGAGAAGTGTAGAGAGTGAGACCTGAAGAAGCAAAGGTGTATATAGGGTTATAGGCTGGAATATTTTGAGGAGTCCAAGAGCAAACAGTGCCGGTTCTTGCACCCCTAAGTCCTAAGAGCAGGCTGGGATGAGATCTCAGCAAAGCATTCTGCTGTGGGCTTTGTTATTGTTTATGAGGATTTAGAATCACAGCCAGCAGTTTCTCCTGGGATTTCTGAGAACATGTTGGAAGCAGCTGTAGATAATGAAGACTTGTCATCTAACGTCACACCAGGCTCCACCACAGCTGAAGTAAGAGGTGTCCTGGTGCTGCTCAGCCTGCATTGCTTTGTAGACCAGTCTCCAAAGGATGCCTGGTATGGTGGAGCAAGGTAGCACCAGACAGCACCTTCACCTGAGTGAAGGAAGATGCTCAGTTGTGCAGCTGTCAGGTCAAACCAGGAGAAAGTTCTGGAAAGAAAAAACAAGTGGAAATATTTATGGGCATTAACAGTCCGAAGCAGCTTGCTAGTAATTTAACAAATAATGGTTTTCTTCCATGAGTCTCTTTCTTGGGTCTTTGAGAAACAACCACACTCAGAGACCTGAATCTGAAGTGTTCCAGGCATTACTCTCACGCGGAGCAAAACTGAGCCTGATGGCTCTAGAACAATCCAGAACAAGCAGGAGTCCTTTCCCTGGAGCAGTGTTCCCCTGACTAAACATCCTCATCAGTCTACTCCGTCAACTACCACAAGTGTCCTACCTGTGAGAACTGTCCTCTCTAGATATTCCCATAGGTTTGGGGTTTTTTTTCCACATCCAATGCTCCAGTCCTGATCAGTGGCCTCAGGCAACACTCATAAGGGACAAAATAACTCAGGCATGATAGTCCAGGTCTTTTATTGCTAATACATGATCCAAGGTGATCTTCCCTGGTAGGTATGAGTTCCTAAGGGCAACACACCGGTCGGTACCTTCCAGCTGTGGGATGAGGTAAGTTTCAAAGCAAGGAGGAAGCCTGGACAAGCAAGGCCTCAGCATTCAGCCCTTTACTTACTCCCTTTGAGTCACTGAAGAGCCAAAACCTCTGCTAACAAAACTCTTGCACAGCAGCTGTGGGCAGGAAGTTTTCTGCTCTGCACAGACAAGACAGCATTCAGGAAAAGAGAGGTCACTGAGTGATTTCAGTGTCCTTCTGGTGAGGCAGGCTCTGCCATGTGCTGCTCTTCAGGGCTGTGCAGGAAACGGCCACCAGCCATTCAGCATCGACTCTTGTTTTCCCTGCAGGACAAACGAAATCAAATGTCAATTACCAGTGTGCACACAGGTGTGAAGAGATATTCTCATCTCCCACTCCTGTGGGGAATCACACTGGCAATCAACCTGAGCTGGTTTATTTAAAACCTCTGATATAGGAGCATTTTAGGTGAAGGATGCTGAAATGACTAGTAACTAGTCTAGTATAGCCTGCCTTGGCTGTAGCTCCTTCTCATCAAACAGGATTCTTTTACAAGCTGCCTATAAAGTCATGTACCCGCTCAGCCATCATGGCATGATGAGCATCACAGCTGCTTTTAGGAGCATTCAGCAACTGAAGGATCAGAAGGGCTTGCAGAAGTGTGTAATGAAATCGCGATGTTCAGAGGTGGCAGCCAGCAGGAGGAACAGCACGTTCATGGAAACAGAAGTTGTGCCTGAGGGAAGAGAAAAAGATTTTGGACTGTGTTCTTGCTCAGGAAGTGTCCCTCAGCTCCGGCTCACTGATTTAGCCTCAGAGCTACTCTTGTTTCACGAAGGGAAATGATGGCTCTTTAGAAACTGGTGGCAGGTACAAGCAAAGCAGTGGTCCTGAAAGAAGGGGTGATCCCCAGGGTGTTAATTGGAGAAACTGGTGAAGGAGACACAAACAGCCTCATTTTGCCCATCTGCTTATTGTGTGTGACTACCCCCTTCCACGCACGCGATGTCGGCTCCAGCTTTAGCTGTCCAGTGGCAGGATTTCTCTAGGAGGGTTTTCTACCCCACGCCGCCTTCCTAAGAATATTATCACAGCTCAGACCCAAAGCCCTGAATCAAACCGGCAGGGAAATGGCCGAGAGCAGCTCCCCAGAAGAAAAGCTGCCAAATTCAAGGGGAAAAAAAAAACCAAAACAAAAAAACACCAGAGCGCTTCTACCTGGGGAACTGCAAGGGCGCGTTGCCTGCACCAGCAGCAGGGTCTTGCCGCATCCCCAGGACTGTCTCCCTCGCCCCCCCGCTCACCGATGGGCTCCTGGCCAGAGCGCTGGTACTGCGACCTCATGATGGCACTGTCGCAGAGGAGTTGCTTCCACCTGAAAGCGGAGACAACCGGAATGAGCGGTACCGGGAGAGGATGCTCCTGGGGAGCCCCCGGGCTGCGCTGCGGCGAAGCAGGTTCCCGGAGCCCACGGTAGGTTTTTTACCTCCTGCGTGAGGGAAACTCGGAGGAAGCCACAGGGAATAAATGTAGTACTGCATGATCCATGGCTCAGTCCACAGCTGCTGGGATTCATCCCATCAACTGAAGTTCTAAAGGCTCCTTTCCAATAGCCCTCTTAACCAGCTAGAATTGTTCTTCTTGTTTGATGGATCCTCATTACCTTGCATTGAAGTTAATCCATGGGCCTTAACGCTGCCAATGGCAAGATGGTCACAGTAGAATTGTTAATTTTGCCACGTAGTTATCTGTCTTAAAAAAGAAAGGGTGTGTGGGGATGTGTAAAAATAACCCCTTGCACTTTCTCACCCAGTACACATAGGTAATAGCACAACTGCAGCGGTACATGGACATGTGGAGGTCTGAGTCCCTCCTCACTGCAAGCAGACTCCCTAAAGCAAGGTCTCTCCTGTCTTTTCCTCTCCTCTGCCCTCTCCACCTGGATCCCCACCACTTGACCGCCCAGCCTTAGCCCTGCAATGGACAGCCAGCACCACCCAGGTGTAGCTAATGGGGCAGAAACTAGATTTAGCTGGTAAGGAGGAGGAAGCAGTTATCTTTCGCAGGATCTGCAAACCTTTTGCTATTAAACAACCTTGCCCGTTGCACGAAGAGCAGTGTCACGTTTTGGCCCCTCACTGGTCAGCTCAGCAGAAGCCCAGGACAGGACCGGCCTGACTGCAAGGGCTGTGCAACCCCAGGGGTGAGGAGCAGAGGGTACAGCTCATACCCCTGCACTCAGAGCCCTCGGGAGAGCCACGGCAGCAGCAGCTTAAAGTGAAACACGATGGACTGGGTTTGCTTTTTCGACCGAGGAGGCCGCAGGCTGCTTCTTGGCACCTTGTTTCCTGTGCTGTCTCACAACAGGTTATCTCGCACGGATAATGTGAGGTCCTGGCAGCACTAGGGTTTCAGCGCCAGCGTTGTGTTTGATCTGGGGCTCCCTTGACTCCTTTTGCTCGTGTTTTCAGGTTTATAGCCGCAAAGTCTACAACTTCCTCTAGACAAAGAGAAAGCTGAAACTGGAAAGTGTTCCCATGACTCCAGCAGCTGGGAACTTGGGGAAGTGACCAACGGTGACAAGGTCTGCAAGGACATTTCACAATAAACTTGTGAGAGGCAATAAGAGCTGTGCTCTGTGCTTGCCCTGTGAGGTCCCAAACGACAGCAGCATGTCCAGGCTCTGATGTGGTCTGTTTTCCCTGAGGAGGGGGGACAGCGGTACAATGCTGGGTTTCTGGATGGGAGGCTGAATGATGGACCAGTTGGATGGCACATGCAATGGGAGGCAGCAGAGGAGCACAACATCTGCTCGGGTCACCAGTAAAAGCACCTGAGCCCCTGCTTCTGCAGGTCTGCTGTGATAAGCAAGGAGGAAGGGACTGAAGAGCCCACAGAAGCAGCACTAGTGACCAAGCAGCACCTCCAGGCACCAGCCACTGCGTGGTTACCTGTGCTCTGCCACACACAGGTGAAGCACAAACCACTGCTCCCAGGCTGGGCCCTCTGGCTGCCAGCCCAAAGTGGCACAGAGGGACTTCAGCTGCTGCCCATCACCGTTCCTACATGGCAAAGGGCAGCAGCAGAGTGACACGGAGGAGGAGGTGGCCTCTCTGCCAGGAACAAACATGCAGAGAGCTCAGCTGCCCCGGCCCCAGTTCACGTAGGCTGATGTGAAGCCTTTAGCTGAAACAGTCGAGCCTTGGAATCTGGCTAGTTTTCAAAATCTATAAAAAGCCATTTAATAATCCCTGCTTCCTCTCTGCCCTGAGATGATTAGAATGAGGATTTTATTGTTCCAAGCATCTCCCTGCAGGACCGTTCTCCCCATGTGCCTCATTTTATATAAGAGCTGGGGCAAGTTGACAGTTTGTACACAAAGCTGCTGCAACACTGCAGGCCGAGCTCCTCTCCTGGCTGGACATTTGGAGCCCAGGGAGAAGCTTCTCTGCTCCAACTGACCCTACAGCCATGAAACAAGGAGAAGGACGTCTCTGTTTCAGCACTGTTGCTCATCTGGTCACCTTTTCTCTGTTGGGTGAATATTTAACAACCTGGAGTCTCAGTCACAGACCAGGCTTTTGGCAAATGACAAGGAGAATTTTGAAGACTCACAAAAATAAGAGGGACTAAACTGCAACAGGCCTTAAACTAGTCAGCATTCAAGGAACAGAGTTAGTGTCTCCACCACACTCAGATGGGACTGGTAAAAAGAAGCAAAGAATTAAATTAATGTTTGGTGGACAGTGGGTTTCCAACTACATAAAGATCTTTTCTACAACAGCATCCTCTGCTTCCCAACTGAAAAAATAAAAATCCTGGAGTTTCCACACCTCCAATATTTTTGGCAGAAAAAGATTATTCAGTGAGTTCAGACTGAAGAGCTATGAAAAAGGTGCAGCTGAAAGACCCAATAACCAGGCCCAGGCTGGGGAACACTTACCCAGGGATTCAGGGTGCCGGGTGGAAACTCAACACACTGGAGCAGAGAATCCAGCTCAGCATCAGGAGCTGGTACATCACTACATACAACCTTCACCTTCACCTTCGTGTGACCTTCGTGTGACCACCCCTGCGGCAGCAAACTCCCCAACAACATTAAAATTAATTCACTTGTGCTGATGTCATTGAAGGTGTGAAATAAGGTACTTCTGCAAGCAAAGCCACCCCGTGGTGACAAGCACTGTGCTTTTCAGGACATGAGAAAACACCCTGCATGCTCACTTTGTGGGAGGTGTGATAAATTGCTCAGGATTAGCAAACAGAGTGACAAGGTGCTCAGTGTGGGAAGGAAATAAATAGCCCAAGGAGAAAAAGACAGCTTTATTTAAGGAACTGAAGTGAGGTCTGGAAGGATGAAGCCAGCAGTTGCCTGAGGAGTTGTGTTTCTGAGAAAGTGCAATTCAATCCAATCCTTCCTGGCATAACACTCTCAGACAAAAGAGCTGCTGCTGGGACCAGCAGCAGGTTTGGGCCAGCTGAGAGGGGTCCCTCCTTGCTCTCCATCCAACCCAGCAGGGCTCTGACCAGCTCCACACTAGGTGCTTGTTCTTCATGGAAAAAGGGATCTTCCAAGAACTGCAGAGTGCCAGCACAAGGACACCTGCAGAGGCTGCTGTCGTCCTGGCTCTCTGCAGCAGTTCATACAACACCTCTTTTCCTAGGGTGAGCCAGAACAAACCAACAAAAACAAACAAACAAACAAAGAGCTTTAAGGTGCAGCTGGTTGTTTCTCCCAACACAGTGTGGCGCAGGGAGAACACAGTCCAGAAGGCTTTACTCCAGCCACAGCCACGACCGATGATGCTCAAGCCAGCCTGAGTGTTACAGGGACTGCTCAGCACTGTCTGGTGGAGACCCCGCAAGTCTGACTGACCTGCTCCTCTGACCAGGTACCACCCAGAGCACACATAACCTTGCTGTGCCCAGCTACTTCCCTCTGTAAGGGACAGCCAAGTCAAAGAGAACCAGATTCCAAAAAGAATCATCCCTGGTGGGTCAGTACCATGGTTTCGCTGGCTACATTGGAACAGCTGCCTTCAACCAGCCTGAATGTCACTGTCCCACAAGCCACGGGCACCCACTGTCACTGACGAACGTTGATCATGCAATGAGTAGTAACAGAGTTGCTCTGTTGGCACCACACTGGGTTTTGCAGTTTCCTCTTTCAGTGGCAAGGCAACGGCCAGGCAGGCTGCTTCACAGGCGCTCAGTTCTTCCATCGGATTTGCTAAAAGAGAGAGCAAGATGTGACTGACACCGGTGCTGAACACAGATCCCTCAGGAGCCAAGTTAGCAAGACCCAATCCCTGACAAGGACTATTATGGCCAGAGGGTGTTATTTCTATCTGTTTCACCCTTCATTCCTACACTGAATGCAACTCCAAACCTAAGATTAGCTTCCCAGCAGGGATAAAAAGTACGTAAAATAGCCATGACCTTATACCTAATCCATGGCCATTTCTGATGAGAGTCCCTGGAAGAAAAAGCAGGTGTTTCTTACCATGTTGTTGAGAATGCTGTTTATCTTCTCTTCTTCTGCAGAGCCCCGCTCCACCTTGCACTTATACGCCGTCAGCTGGATGCGATCCTTTAGATCCTTGTACGTCTAGATAAACAGCAAAACCAGCACCCAGTTTACCCAGTTAGGTGGTGCCCTGTAGATTAGCTGGGCAACTCTTCAATCCCTCCTCAAGTTCCCACCACAGCACAACTCCACAGTACAAAAGCTACAAGCCACACGCTGGCTCAACTTGGTTTCCCCTGGGAACCACATCATTGCTCCCAGGCCACAGGGATTAACAAACCCCAACAGGCATGTGACAGCAGTGGCACATAGCAGAGCACAGGAAGGCCAGGGAGAAAAGCAGGTTCTTATTCCATCTCTTCACACACACAACTGAGACCTACCTCAATGACAACATCATGGCACTTGTATTTGGTGGCAAGGTTCAGCCGTGTCTCCACATCCTCCACCAGACGCACATACTCCTGCAGCACCTGCAAGTGAAGGAAAAGCATCTCAACTGCCTTCCACAGGTACCTCCTGTCTCGTTCTCTCACTCCAGTCACAAAAACATTTCAAGGTCACTGGTCACGTAGACTTGACCCCTTCCTTCCTAAGGCAACAGGTGTCCAGGACAAGGCTGCTCAGGACCCCAGAGGTGGTAAAGCTTTTCTCACAAAGCTCAGAGTCCTAGGCTACCTTGTTCCTGTGGAGCAGGTTAACCATTGCCAGCCAGAATAAGCATAAGCAAAGTTAACGTAGCAACGCACCGTGGGGAGAAATCCCCCAGACAACTCTTGCAGTCAGACCTAGGCCCCAGCCCTCACTGCCACCCACACTTCCTGTGGATGTGTGGGTCGCTCAGCTGAGTGCTGCGCCCACCTGGCAGAGCCATCAGCTTGGCAAGCTGTTCTCCCACTCTCAGCTAGGAAGCAGCTCGCTCGGGGAATCATTCATCCCATCAAATCCCAACAAAGAGCAGCAGGACACAAGCAGCGGTTCCTTGCTCACCTGCACAGGAGCATTGTTCCTCTGCAAGATTTCCACCACCCGGTGGAAGCCAATAGGTGCCTTCTTCTTGGTGTACCCCAGCCAGTTCTGAAACAAGCACCAAATCCTATCATTAATCTTAAAGGGCAACCCCTCCAGCACAAGGAGCTGTTTTTCCCCAGTGCCAGCGATTTCCAGCACACCCCCAGCTACCACATGCACCACTGGCACAGCCCTTCGTGCAGGGGCTGGGTACAGGTTGGCTGCCAACCCTTTGGTAACAGAGCAGAGGGGCAGCCCCCTTCTCTGACCTTGTTGCTGCAGCCAAGCCAGGCCCAGCAGAGGTCTTAAGCAGGGAGAAGAGGAACCTATTGCAACACCCTCCAGCAGAAGTGCTGGGCCCTGCTGAAATAAAACCAGTCTGTCCAGGAACTCCAGAACAAGCCAGCTATCAGTAGTAGATACCAGTACTTAGAACTGACTACCCAGCAAGGCTTTCCACAGCTCACCTTGGTGGTGAAGAGGGCATCCACATCATCCCAGGCTCGCAGCTTGGCACGGGCAGCCAGGGCAGTCAGCACATACTGCTTATCAGGAATCTGCAAAGCAGGAAGCTGCAGTCAGAGTGCTGGCACCGCTCAGCACTGTGTGGGTTGGACAGGAATGGCATCTGCTCTCAGCCCCCTCAGGACCCACACCAACAGCCAGGCAAAGAGGTGAGATGCTGCCTGAGGCCAGAGCCACCACTGCAGAGAGCAGGAGGCAGGGACTCCAAGTGCTGCTGCAGCCAGGGTGCATCAAGTGAAAGCCTCCAAGTGGCTCCCTCATTTTCCTTTCCAAGCCTCTGGAATGGCCTTGCTCAAGGAGGACACAGTGCCCCCCTCCCTGTCTTACTGCTGAGCCCCTCAAACCCCTCCTTATCCACCCATCTCGCTAAACACAATTTGGCTGCCCACATTTGCAGCCAGTGCTGCCACAACAACAGGAGACTCACACACCTTGAATGTTTTCTTCAGGTTGGTCGGGCTGCTGAATGTTCCCTAGAGAGAGCAGACAAGTCAGAGCAGGGCTTGGGAGAGGTTCAGACACCTGCAGTAAGGCACATGCTTCACACAGGGTGAATCTCCCCAGTTTTTTACCACTTTTTGCTCATGTCAGTGCCACAGAAGGAAACAGCAGGCAGAAGAAAGCCACTATCCCACCCCATTAGCTCTCTGCTTTGGTTTCCCCTGCATCCTCAACTGGTGCACTTCCAAGACCACCTCACCACTACGGGCCAATATTCGGCTCCTTGGAGCCAGAACTAGAAGACAGTGGTTTCTAGGAGGCAACTCTCTTAAAAAGCTGTGCCAGGTTGAACATCTCATCTTAGAACACAAAGGAAAACTACAGATTGGTCCTGGATGGAGGGACCAGGGGAGCTGGTTCCTCTAGGTTTCTTGGAGGGATGAAATGTGACCTCCCTCTCTTTATTTCCTTAACCTGCCCCAGTTTAACTACCCCATATACTGAGGGCTACAGGGATGAGAAGTAACCCTTTCTTTTCTCCCACATCATCCTCACCTCAGCCTCTGTGTAGTGGTAGAAACAGGAATAAAAGAGGGTGGTCACTAGTGGCATGTTGAGAATTGAAGCCTTACGAGGATATTTCCGAAATATCTCTGACTGCCCAGCGGACTCCAAGTGCCGATCATTGGCCTGTGGAAACAGAAAGACAGTGGGACCAGGGCAACTACCTGACCTTCCTGAAGGGTAGAGACCTGGGGAGGGTGTTGTGATAACAAAGGACAAGCACAGCCTCTACGTGCTATGAAGTCCCAGGTCTGGTATTTCACATGTACCTGCACAGTAGTTAAGCTACACTAACCAAGGCAGGCTGGTTAGATCCAAAGCGGTGTAAATTAGGGACAGATAGAGACTTCACAGCTAGTCCCAGTCATCTCCTGACCAGCAGGGAAGATTTCATACCTCAATGATGATCTGTCGCTCCAACAGGGTATAATGGTCTTGGATGTGGGAGGTATCCTCAGCTGAAAATGGTAGCCTGGCAGGACACGGAGAAAGGAGACATTATTGGCAGCTCTTAACACAGGACACTTCGAATGATGTTCTTCTCTACCAAAGATGCCCCACACACACAGATGTGGGGAACACCTCCCATTCTCCTCAGCCTGAGTGGCTAGTAGGTACTCAAGCTCCTGCCCTGCTGCCCTCTCCAACTGGTTTTCTCCTAGACAGGCTCCAGAAAAGGAAAAATTATGTGGCTTCTCTCATAGAACAACCTAAAGCCGATGCTACCAATTTCCTCAAGTATTCAGGCACCCAAGCTTTGATCCTTCACAACCTGAAGGGTCAATGATGAGAAGGTCCCTTATTTGCCTCTAAGCAGCAAAAGCTGCTGGGCTAGTTATCACCAGATTCTTCCTCTCTGGACTACATTCTGCCCACAACACTCCACTCCTACTCAACAACCCAAACTCAACATGGGTTCTCAAACTACATCAACAGGCCACTGGGACAAAGGTCTAATTTTCTTTACTACCACCTTCTACAAAGCACCCACATCCCTCCCACCCTCTTGCATTTTTTCTTACCCAATGCAGCCTTTCAGAAATTCCCGCCGTTTTTCTACATCTTGGATGTTCAAATGCTCCCGGTACTGGGACAGCTGGAAGGAGAGGGAAAAGAAACACAGTCTGTTCTCAAGGATTTGGGAGAAACAGGACTCCAAAAGGCAAAATGGGGATGCAAAGCCCTTGCCTGACTAGCAGACACCCTACAGCCAGCATCTCCTTGCCCTGCATTCCCTCTTCACTGAGGCAAGGGAGCTTCTGCTCCTGGGAATACTCACAGCAACTTCCTCAGTCCTGTCCAGGAACCTGCAAAAGGGAATGGGGAAGCATTACCTGGGAGGCAGGTTCCAGGCAGCCTGCTCAGCCCTGCCACAAGGCTGGGCAAGAGCCTCACCTGAGCAGATCCAGAAGCAACTTCTGCTCACCCGTCTCTTTGAGGAAATGGATGAGGTGACACAAAGCCACTTGCCGCACCTCCAGCTCCCGAAACAAGATCTCTACAGGAGAGAGAGACATGTAGGTGTGGGTAAAGTAAGTTATAACTAGCAAGCCAGAGGGGGCTAAGCACGGTGCATGGAGTTGGAAGCCACTGGCAGGATTCAACAGCCTTATCCCATGTCAAAGCACGATCTTGGAGGCTAGAGCACAAAAGTCTATTCACCAGGCTGACAGCTGAATTCACAGCAGTGTGCTACCCCTACAGATTTTTTTCATTCACCCCATCATCACCACCACCTCTCCACTGCTTAAAGCTCCTCTCTAGGCCTTTTGGGTAATTATCATCCCCCTTCCCATCTTACACTCGCTGCAAAAATATTTCACGCTCAGTAAAGCGCCGATACCCAAGATGCTCTCTTGACTTGCACCCGGTGAGAGAACTCTGCCCTTAACTGAAACACACTATAGAAACACCAGCCCCAGTCACACTTACCTCTCCTTAGTGTCCGTTTCAGGAACATCAGGACCTGTGAGCACAGAGAGGCAGCTTTCAGCTGACCAGATCAGTCTTCACCAGAATTAAGACAGACAGACAGCAAACTGGTCAAGGCCTGAGGAAGCTTTTGCAAAGAGCCTCTGAAGACATAGCTGCCTAAACTCTGGAGCTTAGATAAGTGAGACCAAGTTGCAAAGACATGCCTTTCCAAGAGAGATCCAAGGGCTTAAAAGACCTGGATGAGGTCTTTTAAGCCCTTGGATGTGAAACTCTGACACAGCCCCATTTGTCACCTGATGCTTTGGAAGTCAGATAAACTGGAAAGGCCCTTTGAATCTTCTGTGCTGCAAAGAGCAGATTAAACCTCAGCCTTCAAGAAGCTGCTGCAATGATCTGTAAGGCTGAAGGATCAGGTTCCTCAATATTAACCTGACATGGATCCTGCACAGTGGCAGGAAAGCCAGCAGGAATATAGAATTTCCTAGTCTTAAGCTTTGACGCTTTTCATGAACTTCTTTGTTTGAAGTGAAGAACCCCCACCCATATTGCAAGATTAGGTGGCCAACTGACTGCATTCACCCAAGCACCCTCTGTGGGACCACCCAGGAATTCCCAGCCCCATATGGCCCCAGCAGGACTCACAGCTGTAATGACATTCCCATCATGCCCTGCCACAGCTTCATCCAAGAGCACCAGCTTATCCTGCAGGGAGCGAAATCTCTCTAGAGAACAGATCTGGAGACAGAAGAGGTACAAGTAGGCATATGGGACATCAGGCAAGCCCCAGGCTGAACCAACCCCAAGGTACTACCTAGTCTTCCCCCACAAGCCCTTAAGCGACACGAATAACTGTCCTGCCAATCAGCAGAGAACTTCTAATTTAACTAAAAGCACGTGCTGCATGATCCCTGTGAATCTGTCTGGGGCGGGTGTTGCAGAATTAGCCCTCATTACTGCCCAGGCAAGGAGAGCAGATGTGGTACATGCAGCACTAACACCTGTGTAACAAGGCAAGACTTCCCTGCACACCACAAACCACCAGACCTGACAGGAGGAGGGAACGCTGCAAGGCCCCTTCCACAAAGGAAACCAGAAAAGTAAAGTTGTAAGATTCTCCCTCCCTCTTCTTAACCCGTAATTGTGGCCTCTCTTGGCCTCTAGTTCATTTCAGCCTTTGAGGAGACACACACAGAGTAAAACCACAAGTTCCCTGTGTGCTTACTGCAAACCAAAGCAGATGAGACCAAGATTCCAGCTCCAGTGTAACCAAGATTGTTTCTGTCTTCTGCTCCCCATTTGTCACCAACCAAGAAGGGAAGTAAAGCCCCACACCCTTGGATTTTTTCCACAAACCCAGCCCCAGGGAGCAAAAAGGGTAGAGAGGGACACAGGAGTGCAGATACCTCCTGTCAGAGCCTACCTGAGGGGACAACTCAAGTAAATAACGCAACAAAACCCTCAAGGTCTACTGCTGCTCCTGAGCTAACATGGTCCCAACATTCCCACCTGGCAAAGCACCATCCCCACTAAATGCTGCCAGCAACACAGATCCCCCTCCCTGCTCCCAGAACACCCAGGAGCATGGGCAGAAGTGTAAAGCAGTTTAGGACCTCCCACCCTCTGTCTCTTGCAAGCAGATGGGAGCAAAAAGTCCTTACCTTGCCCCTCTGCATTCGCCTGACTGTATCTTTGGGGCTCCAATCACTGCTGTAATCCTGTCACAAGAAAAATAAAGAGCTCTTGAGCCTCAAGAGGCCAGATCACACCAGCAGTCCCCACGCTGCTTTCCACTTGTGCTAGATCAGAGTGGTGGCCCACGTGTAGCTTCTCAGGCTGCTATACTCAGCTGCTCCAGGGTGGCTGATAGCAGGATGTGTCCCTACAGTGTTCAGGTGCATTGGTTCAGGTTGTTGGTGGAGAGGGAATCTAGAGGCTCAAACTTTAACACAGAATCTTTCTATTGCCTCAGTAAGGTCTGGCATCGCATCCTGTATAAGAAGGGCATTTCGACAGGTTGTCCTCCTTGCAAATTAAAGCTCCAATATTGCTTGAAGAACAAACAAAATACATGCAAAACTGATAAACCCAAAACTGAGGGGGAAAGAGTCAGTTTCTTGCCACAATTCAAGCAGACTTCTGCTACTGAACCTTCCACAGCAGCGTGGAGAGCACAGGGACAGCAGCTTCAGGCAAGTGCTTGGAGAGTTGCACAGGACTAGAACAATATGACAAAGGCACTGAAGGCTGTAGTGAGACAACCTTAAGGTAATATGCGACCGCTACTGCAATGATCAAAGTTCTTCTCCTGCAGCCACTACGATCTGGAAGCACTGGATAAAAAGTGACGATGGCCTGAGCCCCTCCTGAACTCAGACTCCAAGAAGGCATCTAAGTCTTTGTTAGGCATTCGAGCCAGCAGTTGTGACTCAGCCTTCTGCCTCAAAAAGGCCAGAGAAAGGGAGTAACCAGAACCAGCTCTGAGAACATTGAATTTTAAATTTATCGAAGATTTACTGAAAGCCCAAATCTAAATTAAAAAAAGACTGACCCCGTCCTACTAGGGGACCACTGTGTATGAATCTCTCAACTAAGTGTACAGCTGAGTGTCCAGGTGCCCCGAGCACCAGGGTTCCCACCAGCAGCACCTGTGGCCAGAGGCAGCTCCTCAGCCTGTCACTGTCAGGACGCCGGTTGAAAGCCGCCACTAACTTTTCCATCTCTGTTCCACCCCACTTACAATACTCCTGCCTGCTTTTAAGGGGCTGTACAACCCTTCTCCTTCCCACTTCACTGCTACTGCAGGGCACAGAACAGCACACAACTGGGCGCATCTATTTCTCCTGCTGTGCTTTCAGCAAGTGCTGCTTGTTAGGTTATGTGATTAACGACTAATCAACATAAACACACTAACCTGGTGAAGATCAGGTGGCCAAGGACAGGTGGAGGAAACCCAGTAACCTAATCAGTGCAATCTGAGCACTCTGACTTGGCCACTCCTTGCCACCATCCAATGAGACAGATTTAGGTCATTATTCATTGCATAAAGCCCTCCAAGATGAGTAAACTAAAGAAACTTTCCCCAAACACCATGCAACCCTAAAGAGGCACAGGGCTTTGTATGAGATGCAGGGGAAAGAGAATCCTGGCATGTTTTAAGAGGGCTGTGTAAACGTGTGAGGCTTATTACAGAAACTTACAGGAAAGACAAAAGGGGGGGATCAAAATTAATTGGGCAGGAACAAGCATGGGAAAAGAGAGAGAAAAGGGGCCATAGGGTGCCAGCCAAGTTTAAACAAAAGCCTAGTTAGTCTGCCTGTCTGACTAAACCCTGCAATGGAGCACTGCAGTCTATCTTATATTCTCATTAAATTCTATATTTAACCAGCTGCTGTCTGGGTAGGCTCTCTACTGCAAGTGCATGTGTTTGCCCAAACACTAGCGAATTTCAAGTTCAACCAGCCAGTGAGTAGGTTAAGCACCCTGAGTACCATGAACCAGAATGGGACCATGAATCCTAGGGGCTCAAGAGTCCAGTTGCCAGCAACTGGAGGAGACTGAGGTCTGGGATGTAGCTATAAAAAAACCCTGGATGTCTACGACCAGCTACTGGAGACACCCGTAGAGTGGGTGTATGTTCCACTAGTGGAATTCAATCCTGATCAGACAGAAAGGAGGCTCAGGATCAGGCTTGAGTGTTGTGTGTTTACATGTCTGTTGGTAAAGGCATTAGTTTCTGTCTGTGTTAACAGGTGTGGACAGCTGTGTTAGTATTGTGCACATCTGTATCTATCAGGAATATGAGCTCAGTCCCATTACCAGCTGGACCTGGGGATATGGAACCACAACCTCACACCTAGTAGAAGAAATCCACCCAACCCTCAAACCCACTATATTCTGCAACACCTAACACTGCCTATCTGGGAGAAGAACATTTCTGCCAACTGGAACTCCACCTCTGTGCAACTCCCTCTGTGCTGTCCCAGTGATTCACGAACAACAAATTTAGAAGCCTTTAAATTTAAAAAACTTTAAAAGCACACATGATGCCAATTCACCTGATCCAGCACGAAAGCAGCTTACAGGCAAAGCAGTATTTAGAAATCCTTTTCACAAAGACTGCTGGGCTATTCAGTAGAGTAACTAAAAACCCCAGCAAAGCTCCCTACTTCTGAGGAAAAACAGAGACCACCTAAATTACTGTGAGGCTGCATTTTGCAGGTCCTGTCCTTTTCCCTGCATTGCCCTCTGCTGTCTGAAGTAGCAATTAATCACTTCCAATGAAACCAATAGAGCAAAAAGTCCTCCCAGCTGTACTCCCATCTCAGCACACTACAAACAGGCTGCTCACCTTGTACTCAGCTTTTGGTCTGCGTAGCTCTGGGGCATAGTTTTTAACTCCCGTGTCAGAGAGGGCTGAGAAGGAAAGGCAAAGGCACATCAAAATCCTGATTCACGCCCACTTCCAAAACCACCCTTTTCTTGGTTTTCATGGCAGAAGACCCAAAATCAAGCACCAAGTGGCAATACAAGGTTGCTC
Organism: Nycticryphes semicollaris; assembly: GCA_013400055.1. Classification (NCBI taxonomy): domain Eukaryota; kingdom Metazoa; phylum Chordata; class Aves; order Charadriiformes; family Rostratulidae; genus Nycticryphes; species Nycticryphes semicollaris. The sequence goes on along the minus strand of VXBJ01007792.1, from coordinate 1,051,531 downwards.
TACACCCAACAGTCATCATCTTCATAAGAAGATTACCCCAAACCATCATGCCAACTGTTTTGCTTCTTTGCTGAATGACTGTAAGACAATCCATGATTCAGTTTCCCTTTTTGCAACTAAAGGAAGGTGACACTTCCCTTTTTTTTTTTTTTCAGAAATGCTTTGGTTTATGAAAATCTGCAACCCTCTCAAAACGAGGCATGGATTCAAACACTTACCATCTGAAAGGGACTGAAAACTTGGAAGTTTGTTTCGCCCTGAAATCAAAACAAACACTCATAAGAGACTTGTCTTTTTGTCTTTTCACCAGCAGTATCTCTTGCAGAGAGAACACAAGCCTTGACTGCAATGCCAGCACACTGCAGCTCTGCCGCTGCAGAACAAGCCACTCTGTACAGTGGTCTGTGCCACACCAGCACAGCTGGGGCTCCCCTGCTGCAGTTAAGGCTTTGAAGTTGTCTGTGGCATCACGAGCTGGCCCTATCTGCCCACTTGTTGCTGAGGCCAGGGGAAGTTAGAGAGCTCATCTACTTGCAGAGCCCAGGCTCAAGCACACAGCACTGCTTAGGCCGTGGCAGCAGGGACAGCTTCATTCCCCAGGGGAGCAACATGGATGCCTTTCACTATCACTGTATTGTCAAAGTTGGGAGTATAAAACCAGCCCAGAGAAAGAGAGACAAAGTAAAAGCTGGTTTGTTGTCTGACTGTGAGACAACAGAGCTGAGTTTCTGCAAACTGCCTAAGTCTCTCCATGGCCTGCTGTGTAGTTCCCCCATAACCAGCTATGCTGCCACTGCTGCTACTACATCTTTGCTGAACCAACTATAACATCAACAGCAGCCAGCTGAGCTCCAAAGAAAGGATAATAACCTGTTATGTCTACAGCACTTAAGATCAAATAAGGGCCACATGGGTCAAGCCAGTCCAAAGAGCCTGCTCTTTGCTCATGCAAACAGATTGCTGTACAGTGCTGTACTCCACCTTGTTGTTCTGTGGAACCTGGCTTTGAAGAAGCCATAGTTTCCATAGACCCCTCCCATACAAGAGCATGCAATCTTCTGTACAAGCCAGTAACCTGTTTCTGACCAGTGAGAGACACGCTCCCACACTGAGGAGAGATCAGGCCTTCCCTGTTTTGCAGTAGACTTAAGAGAAAACCATTTACGAAAGATAACACAATTGCCTCTTGATGCTTTTGAGGGAAAACTCATTTGTCCACATTGTATACAAAGAACCTCACCTTTGAACAGGCTGCTTAGAGAGTAGGAGGAAACTTGTTTGGGAAAAGCAGCATAGGAGGAAGAGCCCTTCTGTAGACTGGAGTCTCGGCCCTCCAGTGAGCTAGTGCTGCCAGAGGATGTCTCTTTGATTGACCAGGAGATACCTATGTGCAGACAGAGGTCACTTATAACAAAGAAAGAGCAAACCAATAAAAAAATGATCTTTTATGGCACAGCAGGAACATTATCAAATGTGTCCTGGTCAGTTCAGCACTAGCACATCCCGATAACTTTGTCCCTCAGCACTAAGTAGATGCAGCGCACAGAATTCCAATCTCATGTAATACTGCTTGTTAAACAGTTGGGCACTCTCCTCCAGAAATGGTTGATTTCAACAACATTGTGCAGCATGTTATGGTTTACCAAAAAAAAAAACCCAACAATAATGCATAGACCACCCAACATTTATACACTGTTGCATGGAGGAAAGTATAAGCCTTGCTCTAAAGGTAAAGAGCAAGCCAGAGGATCTCTGCGTTACGTCAAATCACAAAAGCATAAGAACATACCTCCCCGAACAATGGAGAACTAATACAGTTTTCACACACACACAGACAAAACAGCTACCAATGTGCATATGCTGCTGGCAACAATCCATGCATATGTCTCCCTCCTGCTTGTTCTAGGCACAGTTTTCCCATCTTTTCCCACAGCTGCACAACACACACATTTTAGGACAGGCACAAAAGCCGACAGGTGGACTTTTTGGATGGGAAAAGAAATAGCCTGAACCAGAGGAAGGAGCTACAGCACAGGACAAAAACAACACACAGAATCACAGAAAGATGTGGGGTTGGAAGGGACTTCTGGAGGTCATCTAGTCCAACCCGCCTGCCAAAGCAGGTCCACCTAGATCAGGTCACACAGGAACGTGTCCAGGAAGGTTTTGAATATCTCCAGAGATGGAGACTCCACCACCTCTCTGGGCAGCCTGTTCCAGGGCTCTGCCACCCTCAAAGCGAAGAAGCTCCTCCTCATGTTTAGATGGAACTTCTGTTCAAGTTTGTGCCCGTTACCTCTTGTTCTGTCACTGGACACCACTGAAAAAAAGACTGGCTCCCAAAGAACAGACTCTTTGAAGGTTCTCTGGGTGATTGAAATGTAAATTTTCACATATTCTGTGGGTCCTGAACTCCAAAGCACAGCAGACAGCATTGTGTGTGGGTTAGGAGCTCACTCCCATTGTCAGTAGAAACACATTTGCTTGATGCTTACAATTCCCTTTCAAACTTCAAGCGTAAGAGTCAGTCTATAAACACACACTAAACCTTGAAATATCTCCTTAAAGTGCTGGGAGAACAAAGCACAGAGAACTTTAAATGGTGTATCTGCACACTGGATAAACAACCCCACTTTGGGATAACACTATTTCAGGCATCAGGGTGAAGGAAATGATCACCTAGAATCCTGCAGGCCAGCTGAATATGATGAATATCAAGCCACAATCTCCAAAACATCTGCTCTAGGCTGGGCTACATATTGGAAAAAAACACAGGGATTTCCCTCCACTTGTCTGCACTCCTCTTCTTTACATAATTTGGGCTTCTGCTAGTTCTCTTTTCAGTGGATCCACACAGGTAAATCAAATGGCTGACAATGTGATCTGAGGAGACCAGAAGTAGTACTCCTGACCTCGACTAAATGCCATGACTTAATTGGTAATTTTAAACTCTGTCTCAAGGATAACTTGCAGTACTTCTGCACTTACTTCCCACAGGTTCCCCGCTCCAGCTGACCCTCTCAAGGTCATCATCATCATCATCGACGATATCCCGGAGGCTATTCACTGCTCGTTTGGATTCCTTTAGCTATGGACAAAAGAAAGAGCTTGTATAAAGACCACCAGTGTTGCAAAGTGTGCTTTGTTTCCTATTACCTTCACACTACACACACACACACACACACACACAGAGCTCTGAATACAGCTTCTTTGGCTTCCACTGCCTCTTCTGAAGGAAGTATTTTATGCCCGTAGGCCAGAATCACAGAATCATGGTTGGAAAGGACTGCTGAGTCCAACCCTACACACACAAAACCCCCTGACAATCTCGTCCACTAAAGCATGCCCTGAAGTGCCACATTTCTTAAATACCTCCAGGGATGGTGACTCAACCACCTCCCTGGGCAGGCTGTTCCAGTGCCTGACCATTCTTTCAGTAAAGTAATTCTTCCAAATATCTAATCTGAACCTCCCCTGCCACAGTTAATTTTCTCTGGTCCAGTCATTTGTCACTTGGGAGAAGAGGCCAGCACTCACCTCTCTACAACATCCTTTCAGGTAGCTGTAGAGGGCAATGAGGACTCTCCTCAGCCTCCTCTTCTCCAAACTAAACATGTCCAGTTCCCTCAGCCTCTTCTCACATGACTTGTTCTCTAGACCCCTCACCAGCTTAGGGGCTCTCCTCTGGACACACTCCAGCACTTCAATGTCCTTCTCGTAGTGAGGGGCCCAGAACTGAACACAGCCCTTCCTCACCACTGGGAATCCAAAGGTCACTGACACCTACATGGACTCCAACAGCTCAACCCACAGGAGATGCAGTTTGGTGCACGGGTGAGGAATCACCTAAGATTTCGGATTGGCGACCACAGGGGCGAGTGGGAAACCCAGGGCGGCCTCCACACACAGAGCAGGAGGACACGCATCCACCCCACCCACGAAGCACAGACCCTCGGCAAAGCGCAGGGCGGAGGCCTGGGCTGTGAGACGGCCACGGGGGGAGCCTTGCCTGCGAGTGGGGTGTATGGGTGTGGGCGCTTCACGCCGGGCCGCGGCGGACCTGGGGCCGGACCCTACCTGCGAGAGCTCGTCATCCTCATCGTCGAAGGTGAAGGCCCGGAACTTGGAGCTGTGCCAGTACTCCTCCTCGTCCGCCCTCGCCCGGCTCATCTGCAATGGCACCGCGCGCCGGCCTCAGGGGAGCGGCCGCCTGAGAGGAACCACCGCCCCTGCCCCTGCTCCTCGGTCCCCGATCCCGCTTCCCGGCCCCGCGGCCGCCTCCCGGTCCCGCTCACCTCTCCCGCGCCAGGCACCGGCAACGCAAAGCAGAGAGAGAAGGGCAGGCGGCTACCGCGCAGAGCACGCCGGGACATGTAGTCCCCTCACCGCGGCCTGCTCTGCTGTTTCCCTCCTCGCGCACTACGAGTACCGCCGTACCTCGCGCTGCCGCAGGAGCTGGACTACAAATCCCAGCGGGCCGCGCGCAGTGGCACGGTGTTCGGGTTGGGCTGCCGAGGGGCCGGACTGCCGGTTCGGTTGGGCTGATGAGGAGCCGGGCTTGAGGTGGTGATGACAAGGTGTGCGGCGGCAGGCTTCGGGAGCTGCCCGCTGGTGGGGGACGTGGGGGGAGTGGCAGCAAGAGGCGGCACGGCGGAACCAAGAAGCCCGGCGAGGCGGGGAGAGGGCGCCGGAAGGGACCGTGCCGGTGACGGAAGCCGGGAGGTGGTGCGGCGGACGGTGGTTCTAGCAGTTTCCACGGACGGTCGGCGCGGAGGAGGCGGCGGCGGTCCCGATGGCCAAGTGGGGGGAGGGAGACCCGCGCTGGATCGTCGAGCAGCGGGCGGACGCCACCAACGTTAACAACTGGCACTGGTGAGCGGGGCGGCCCCGTCGGCCGGCATCGAGACCCGCCCGGGAGGCCTCCGTCCCCCTGAGTGGAGGGAGGCTGCTCGGCCGGTGTCCCGGGAAAGGGGCTCTTTCTTCTTCTATGAGAGGTGCTGAGGCGGGGGTGTCCGGGGTGATACCCCGGGAAGGGCCTCGCCTCTGTGGGGGGTGTGAGTGGGTGCCTTGGGGAAGGGCCGGCTGTGTGTGCCCGTTGGAGTGGGGCAGGGAGGGAAGGAGACGGGGGAAGGCTCTGTAGTCCCAGTGTCTGCTGGCGGTGTGCCCCCGTCCCAGATTCTCAGGCCCCTCGGGCTTCCCTGCAGGACGGAGCGGGATGCCTCCAACTGGTCCACGGAGCGGCTGAAAACTCTCCTGCTGCCTGTCAGGGTGGAGGGTGAGGAAGGGGCTTGTGAGGTGACAGAAGTGAGCAAACTGGATGGAGAGGCCTCCATTAACAACCGCAAAGGGAAACTCATCTTCTTCTATGAGTGGGCCATCAAGCTGGCATGGACTGGTGAGTGGTGTTCTCCCCTCCTGTTTCAAGGCCAAATTCAAGTGCAAAGTAAAGGATAAGGATACTAATTTCTTTCAGTAAATAGTAATAAAGTGAAGCATTGTATTGTGATACAATAAAAGTTTGCTTTTACCACAACCAGAGTAAGAAATGTTGATCGGAACAATGTAATTGTAATTGCAGGCACCTCAAAGACAGGAGTGAAATACAAAGGTTATGTGGAGATTCCTAATCTCTCAGATGAAAATGACATCGATGAAGTTGAGGTGAGCATAGCTACAGGCTAATACTGCTGGCTGGCTGGTTGTTCTAACAGGAATGCTCACAACATTAATATTTCCTTCTGTGTTACTTTTTTTTAAAACATCTGTGGAGAACTTTTTTCATGTAAGAGACTGCTTAAGTTAGTAGAATCATAGAATAGGTAGAGTTGGAAGGGACCTTAAAGATCTTCTTGTTCCAACCCCCCTGCCCTGGGCAGGGACACCTCCCACTAGAGCAGGTTGATCAAAGCCCCATCCGGCCTGGCCTTGAACACTCCTAGGGATGGGGCATCCACAACTTCCTGGGGCAACCTGCTCCAGTGTCTCACATCCCTCATAATATGGTGGTGAATAAAGAATTTCTTCTTTGTATCTAATCTAAATCTCCTCTCTCTGTTTAAAACCGTTACTCCTCATCCTGTCACTCCTGATAAAGAGTCCTTCCCCATCACGTTGTATCTTTATCAAATTAATTCACGTCTTCTAGATAAAAGGGCTTTATAGCCCATGAAGGTATTTAAATAGGCTGAGAGAGATGAAGTGAAAGATGAATAAAACAGCACTGCTGCTTGTGAAAGTTTAGCCAGAGTCTGTGATGCTGAATTGGGTAATAAAAGGACTGTGCAAGTATGGCTTTGTTAATTACCACTTGTCTGTATTGTGTAGATCCATGTCAGCCTTGCTAAAGATGAGCCTGACACTAACTTGAAGACCCTGATGAAGCAAGAAGGCACAAAAAAGATTAGAGATGCAATGAAAACTTATATCAGCACTCTTAAAACAGGTATGTACCCGAAGGGGAGAAGTGTTATAGGAACCCATATGGGCTAAGGCTAAAGAAGGGATGGGGGTAACAAGAGGTGTGAATATTAGCTCCTCACACCATCTCAACAAAAAGGTGTCAGAGCAAAGCTTTTATGTCTGTCATGAAAATGGTTAGCATTTGATCAGAAGCACTTCTGTCTCTAGATACTGTAGCACAGCCCAGAAAGATTATTTCTGGTGATAACCCAAATGTTATGTTTTAAAACTGAGAATGTTCTTCACATTTTCTGTAGCTCAGCTATAGAGAAAATAAAGCCAGTAAAGGTACCTGGTGTTACTTGGATTTGAGAATAACCGGCAACTGGAAATTGCTCTGCAGGTTTTGTTGGTGTCATTGACTGAGCTGTCTCAGCATCTGGATTAAAATTGTTTTTTTAGAAGATAAATCTGGTTTCAGCAGTTGGAGTTAAACCAATGTATTTTGTTTGAGTTTGGCTTTGCTCTCTAATACAGGTCAGGAACATTACAGTGGCTTTTTACGTCCATTTATCTGTAGTACACTATATGGGCTAGATTTTCAAGTTTTGCCGAGTACAAACTGTCACTGGTTGCTGCTTTTCAAGGTCAAATTTCTATACCCTCACCTTTTTTCAGGCTTTTCAGTGTTCAGAGTGGAGATATGGCCATCTGGTGGAAGGGGAGAATGTTATTCAGAAAGAACCTTATGATCTTGTGGGCTGGGATAAATAAAAATAGGTGGGAATTAAGAATTGTGGGATACAAGATTATACACATACTATGTAATGGAATTTTCCCAGTTTGAACAGGTGATGAGGAAAGAGAAGGAGCAAACTGGTAAAGGCAGAAGCAATAGAGCTGTAGAAAAAGCAAACATGATGCTGAAAGAGGCTGAAGCTTCTGGTGGAGTATAACCCAAATGTGGTGCTGGTGACCAGGGTGCTGGTGGGACCACACCTGGGTTTCTGTGTGTAGTCCTGGCAACTGGTGTCAGAAAAGATAAACTGAAGATGGAGTTACAAGTTCCTTCATTCTGTACTGCAATGATATGAGAAATGGAGAACCAGAGTCTGAAAAGCAATGGAAAAGCTTAGTTTCGTTTGTCTACACCAGTAAGATTAAATAGCAATCACATCTCAGATACTTCTTATTGGAGGGTGAGAGAGAAAAGAAGCTACATAAGTGTAAGGTTAATGTGAGAGAAACATGTGGAAAATAGTGATCTCGATGTCTAGGTGAGGAAGAGGAGGTAAGTTCCTGACTGTTAGTGTAGGCAGGTTCTCATTACGGCCTTCAGTGGAGAGTAGTGAGGGTGAGAAGAATGAATTGCACATAAAAAGAGGTCTGTTTACTTTTTTTTTAAAACTATTTCAAGTCATGGGTGCTAGCAAGAGCAGGGGAAAACCAGGAAGCCCTGTTTGATTGTGCATTTCAAAGAACAGTGAAAAGGTTTACTTGATGTTCTATTAGTTTCATGGGCGCATTCCTGTCTTTCCAGAATTCACCCAGGGCATGATTTTGCCCACAGTGAATGGTGAACATATGGAAACAACACCTCAGGTGGCTCCTAAAGCAGAAGACCGCAAGGTAAATAAAACTGTGCAAATGTGCTTTTGCATCTATGAAAGAAAGAAAACAGTACTAGATTCTGGGGCTTACAGGAGCAAACTAGGCTGTTTACAGGAGATAGAGATATATATCTTTATATATCTATTGAGGGATTGGCAATCTGTAGTGTAGGCCTGATTGTTTCCATCTGCAGCACATGGTATTTCTTAATTCAAGCAGAGTGTTAAATTTACTTTTTACACTCAAATATGTTAGTACCTATATACATCTTTAACGAAGGCCTTTGTTTTTTCTCTTGGCAATGTGAACCACTTCTTAAGGGTTTTTGTGGGGAAAAAAACCAAAACAAAACAAACCCACCAAAACCAACATGTGTTTGTTTTACTTGGTTTTTTTAGACCTCTGCTAGCAGCAGTACTGCCCCATCGCAGTCCAAATCCATAGGAGTCAAGATCCCTACATGTAAGATCAACTTGAAGGACACCTTTTTAACATCTCCTGAGGAGCTCTACCGGGTATTCGTTACTCAGGAGGTAATGCCAGGCTTGTTCTGAGAGTTGTTCTCTGCATGTAGTAGGTTGTTCCTAAGAAGCTCTTCGAGGCATTCTGTAGGACACTTGCAATCCCTGAGAAGGGAATAGGAAAACTGCTCTGCAGAACAATTGCTTAAAGCTCATGTGTGCATCTTTTCACGCTGTTTACAAGATAATGCCGGAGAGAAGCCAGTTCCAGACTACTGTCAGCACCCGTCTGTAGGTGTATCCCTTACTGCATGGGCTTTGGTTTGCTTCTTTTTATTTCTTCTTTTTTTTTCCTTTTAAGGCTAGGTGGTATCAAAGCATACTCCGGGAACTGCTTCCCCTCTCCTGCATACTATTATATAGTTTAAGAAGACAGAGGAACATTGTACATAGAGCATGAAAGCAAGGGATTCTTTTCCTTTGGCAGGCAGAATGCTGCTCTAGTGGCTGTAGCCTTGCTCTTCTGGCCAGATTCTCTTCTGACTCTTCTTGATGAAGACTTTACGCTTAGAGGAGGACTTACCTCCTCTTCTAGAACCTTTGTAGCTGGGTGGGAGGCATTAGGCAACAAGACTGCAAGCAGATAATGTCAAGTAATATGAGTCTCCTGAATGCTTTTTAGATGGTCCAAGCTTTCACCCACGCACAAGCCGCCTTGGAAGCTGATAAAGGAGGCAAGTTTCAGTTGCTGGATGGCAGTGTCACAGGAGAGTTTGTTGACCTAGTAAGTACTAACTGGTGCAGGTGTATCTGGCTCAGGGGCAGCATTTTATTTTTTGAGGTATCAATTCCCTAACAACGCTCCAGCTGGCTAATTGTGGAGTTCTGCCTGGTGGCCAGTAGTTATCTATAGTCCCTGTGGCTATTGAAGTGTTCCTTACACTGTGGATTAATCTATGGTACTTCAGCTGGGGGAGAAAATCTGATCTGGCTTCCAGTCATGCATCTGCCCTGTCTCTGTGTGATTTTACTTATTTATTAGGGGCTGGAGGGGTGTAACTGAGAGTAACTGACCCTTTTTAGCCTGCCTGTCACTAAGGTATTCTGGACAGGGACACTCTCAGTGTTAGGGGCTCTGCTATGCCCACCTCCCTAGAAGAGGAATAGAAAGAAAAGGACACTTATTTTATTAGACTGCAAGATTTGTAGAAAATCTTTCTTGTCTTTTTTTCAAGGTCCCTGAGAAGCAACTTGTTATGAAATGGAGATTTAAATCTTGGCCAGCTGGTAAGTAGTCCAAAAGCGGACTATCCTATTGCAGCCCTTGCAGGTGTTTGAAGAATTCCAGGCCTATTTGCCACACTGTGCTGTGCCTTGCGTTTTGGTAGCACATGGTGCAGGGGAGCTGAACCAGCTTTATCCCAGCTTCACATCCCACATGGATCAGGTCAGAATCATCAGCCGCTGCTTAGAGCAGTGGCCAGGGATTAGGAACGATGAAGTAACAGCTTGCTCAGTTGCAGCTGCAGCTCCTTTGAACCCCATGAAGAGGGAGCCCTCCCCTCCCTCAGTTTCTGTGGAAGACCTACAGCTGTCCTGGGAGTAGATCCTCTGGGAAGGATCCTGAGGAGCCTTTTAAGTGGTGCCGTGTGAGAGGAGACGTGGAGCAGCTCCTAGGGGCAGCGTGTACTGTACTCTGCACTGCTGACAGATTTGCTTTGCTTTCTCTAGGGCACTTTGCAACAATTACCTTGAACTTCACTGACAAAGGTGGCGAGACAGAGGTGTGCTTGGAAGGCAAGGGCATTCCTGCCAGCGAGGAGGAAAGAACAAAGCAAGGCTGGCAGCGCTACTACTTCGAGGGCATTAAACAGACATTTGGCTATGGCGCCCGCTTGTTCTAATACTGGTTGCTGGGAAGGCTCTGGCTGAAGACTCTGCCACGTGGACTGATAAATTTCTCACCTGTCCCTTTCTAATCTTGGCCCTGCTGACGAGTAAAGCGGGATGACAGGTGATGAGGAAGGCCATCGAGCAGCACCACTTCCAGTCCCTCACTGCTTTCTGCATGTCTCGTGCTGCAGGGGGTTCTCTTACATGTACATACTTCTATTGCTAAATAAACCTAACTTAAAAAAAAAAACCCACTGTGGAACTGTGTCCTCAGCTCGGCTTGAGTTCAAAGGGTCGGTTGATAGGCTGAGGGAGGGATCTGTGGAAAAACGCTGATCCATAAGGAGTGCTGATCCCAGGGTGATTTACTCCTTGGTTCTGAGGGAGCAGAGAGCATGAGCTTGATGCAGTTTTTAGTTGGAGCAGCTGCTCGCTTTCTCTGCTTTTGATCTGCCGCTAGTAAATGTGTCAAACCCTTCCCATTTCTGAAAGATCCTGTTCAAGCTATTCCTCTCCTCCCTTCCACATCCCCTTCTTCAACACCATCCTCTCTTACACTAGCCTGCTCTACAAGAGTCATGGCGTCACCTGGTGTCCAGGGTAATCAGCAAAGCACTGCTAGGGCATCTCCTGCCTACACAACAGTCGTACCAGGTTGTGGGGCCCAGGGTCAGCTACCTCCCAGAGCGTCAGGCCAAAGCAAACTATGGACTCTTAGTGGGGTGGGATTTACTCCTGTAAAATAAACAAGGTGCAGTACTTCTGGCCGACCCCCACTTCAGCTGTTGCTTTGACTGGTGAAAAAGGGAAAGCCAAGTTCTCTACACTAATACAGTTAGTTCCCAGGGATGTCTTCTAAAGCAATAAACTTGTCTGTAGGATAGTGGGGGGGGAGTCTAGTTCTGCTCAGAAGGGTCGATCTGCTGAACCTCAAGGGTGACTGAAATGCTTGGTTTTCCCTTTGGGACATGGGCTTCTTTTACATACTTGGTTTTCTGCAGAGCACCTTTAGTAATCTAGAAGTAACATAAAGTGGGGAGAATTAGTGGTTTGGCTTGCTTTATTTTTTTAGTCTGAAGGGCATCTTGTAGCCACCCCCATCAGTAGAGGAAATGGGGGGAAAAAAAAACCCACTTGAGTGCCCTTTAAAAAAAACACAGCCTAACCCAAATTTAATTAAATGTGTTGCCTTTTAAGCTGCGGAGAGCACTTTGTCACCTCCTATTCCAAATGATTATTCATGTCAAAGTACAGACAGACAGCTGACAGCGTGGTATGAAACGCAGTGCTGTACCGTGTGCTCAACCCTGTGCTGGCTTGTGACCGTGAATGAAGAAGCTGTAGGAGGACCAAGCACCTGTAGATTTGTCAGGGGATTCCCTGTGTCCCACAGGGCTGTCTTCCTTAAAGCATTGCCTGGCTGGTGTTTGTGCCAGGATTCTTACGCACAGAGGACCTACAGTGCGTATCTGGTTGGGCGCGGGACGGTGAGAGAATGTAAGCACATGGACGTCATCGTGCGTGTTTGGCTTTCTGTTTGGGAAATACAGACAAAAACATGGGGCAAAACCTTAAAGAGCAGGGCCAGCACATGTGTTCACAGCCAAGGCAAGAGCTTCGGTAAGAAAAGAGCAAAATTATTTGAAAATTGAAAAACAAGCCCCCAAAAAAAAGGTTCTCATGCCAAGTTACTGTGAGGCAAACTCAGCAGCTGACTGAGGCTGTCCTGGTGGTGGCTCGGTGACTGGCCACGCCGTGGCAGCATCGCTCGCTGGCAGCGGGTCTGGGCTGGCACAGCTGAGCCAGGGCAGCAGAAGGCAGGCCCCGCTAATCACCTGCTGCTGGAAGGTTAGGAAGTGGGACAGGAAAGCAGCTGAAGTGGAATTTTAATTGCCTTCCTTTCATCACAAACAAGGTTTACTTGAGGCATCCTGCTGCTACTCTAATAGGACACGCTTTGGCCTCAGCCAGCCTGGGCTCATGGATTCGGGAGACGTTTGAGGGCTCTTCATCCAACAAAACGGACGGCCTTGAGCCGTGCTGGTGCCACTCCAGCTGGATCCCTGCCCCCCGGGCTGGAAATCGCCGTCCCCACAGCAGCAGGACAGGCTGTGTAGCCAACATGCCTTGGCTGCTGTTCACAGCTGACTCCATTGGAATAACCCACTGGTGAAGAAAAACTTGTGCCAAAAGGCCAGGCTGTGAGCTAGGGCTTAGCCTGAGGCACGGAGCATGGCAGGCTGTGCTGGCTCTGACAGGGGCACAGTGGTGGTGATGCTTTACGCCACTTCAGCCGCTCACTTGGTGAAGGCGATCTGAGCCTTAAAGTCACTGTGTGCTAGTGAAAGTCCCTGCATCATGTCTGCCTGCTCTCAGCAAAGAGACCCGTGCCTTCAAGCTGCAGCTGACATCTGCTGCACCTCTACTGGTGCTCATGAGAAACCCCAGACTTTGGCTTTACTTGGAAGTGTCAGGAGAGCCGGACAAGGTTTGTGGCTATTTGGAGGAGAGAAGGGCTATATAAGATGAGGACGAAAAGCAAGGTCCAGTATACTCCTCCCCAAAGGATCTTCAACAGTCTGAACAAATATAGGATAATAGAGAAAGTCTTGTGAATGAAAGAAAACAAAGGTTAAAAAAAACCCTTAGAAGACACATTTAGGGTTTGAAATTATCTTGACTAGTGGAAAAGTGATTGAGGAGAAAAAAAAATTATATCTGACCTTACTGAATTCTGAGGTTTTACACTGAGGCAGAAACCCCCAGTAATGTGTACAAGAGGGGAAGCAACAGTCTCAACAGCACATCTGTAAAAGGCATTTAAGCTGGGCAAGTTACGGTGAATTTTCAAATGAACATAAATTTAAAACATCATGGAAGAGAGCAAAAGCTGCTTGCAAGGCTGAGCTTTGTAGGTCTTGTGAAGAAATCTTTCCATAGAGCATTATGAAAGCCCCAGATAAGATCCTGTATGTTCAGCTTTGGGCTCCACACATCAAGAAGGATGTGAATTACCTGGAGCAAACCCAGTGGTGGGCAATGAGACCAAGCAGAGGTCTGTAAGTACAGTTTCTAAGGAAAGCCTGAAATAATCACATTTGTTTAGTCCAGAGAAGGGAAGATGGTAGAGATGGAGGGAAGGAGGGAACAAAATGATAAAATTCTGAAATACATGAGAGGCAGGAGCAAATAAGGCAATAATATGCTCTCTGTGACCACTGCAGATAAGATGCAGTGGGCTTAAAATAAAGCAGGAAGGATTTAGATTGGCTGCTTGGAAAATATTTCTCCCTACAAGAACAGTAAAGCTGAGGGTTACTGTGGAATCTCTGTCACTGGCGAGCTTGAAGCCCAGGAGGGAGCGAGCAGGACTCATTGGGAAGGAATGATTAGTCCATGTCCCCATGGTGGGGCTATATAATTTCTTGAGACCCCGTCTAAATCCATTTTCTGGGGTATATCCCCATGTGTGAAGGCTGTAATGCCTGTGTGCCGAAGTTTCTCTTGGCTCTTCAGAAACCTCATGGCCACCTTGCTGTCTGCTGCTCAGCTCCTCCAGCATGGACAAGCCCAGCTGGGGTCGGGGCTGGCTGGGCCTGGCATGGTGGGAGATGCTGGCTGGTGGATGGGCTCTTCTGTGGCTCCTGGCCTGTCCATGAAGGTCAAATTGCTCAGGGCTGTGGTCCCTACTGCCAGGCTCCCATGCAGGGAAAGGAGAATAGCTGACATGCAAGCAAGGGCTGGACCCCACCATCTGGGCTCCTCTCAGGCAATTCTGAGGCTGTTGTGTGGCAGGGAAGGAAGGTGAGACATTCCTTTCCCGACTGCAAACGTGGATCCATCCTCTATTGAGATGGAGGGAGTAAGTTGCATCCCATGGACACATTAGGCAGGGCTGCCCAGTGTGATTTCAGCATCCCTCTGCATAGCGTTGGTGAAAGCAGGGAAGAGGGTGAGCTCTGCCTAGTGTTGGGGACCTGCTGGGGGTGATTCTCTTCACCAGGAGACCAGGTCTTGCCACAGGCTCCTGTTTACCCAGGGTTCACACTGTGGTCAGCAGTACTACTGCCAAAAAATTGCAGCTAGTGTGATGACTTTTTTTGTTAACGGGATTTCTGTTGCTGTAAACATGTTTCTATGAAATCTCATGTTCATCCCTGAGAGATGGGCTGCAGGCACCCTGCCTGTCCCCCAGACAGCTGGACACACACCCATGCCTTGGAGGGGGTCATTCATAGTGAAAAGGACTTTGCACAGCTTGCTTGCGACTCATCTGGGGCCAACAGGGGAGGTCAGCAGGGACAAGCACATGCTGATTGTTGTGCCAAGTAAAAATCCAGACAGGGCTCCTTCTGCGTCCAACCTAACTCTTCTGCAATTCGGATGCCAGGGAATGAGTACAGCTGAGCCACACGAAGCTCCAGGCCAGGCTCAACTGGTCAAGAAGTCTTGCATTCAAAGCAGTGGGCAAAGGTGCAGCTTGAGACTGTCACAGACTCACTCTGTGATTTCAGGTGACATCTCCAGGCCTTGAGCACCTGCGGAATTAGGGCAGCCATTCCTCCTGCTTCCACCCCCTGGCAGTGGGATTCCTATAGCCCTGGAGTTTCGGAGCAGCACTCAACATCCAGCATAGCAAGGATCTTGTTGCAGAGGATAAAGGCTTGTTATATACACAGTGGTATCTGCTGACTGCCTCTTCAGGGAAAGTGTTTTTCTCTGCTGCTTTTCCTGCAGAGCAGAGCTCAGCCTGCTCCCCCTGGCTTGGGCTAAATACAACTATGTTTTTGATGTCGCAGACCAGCGGGAAGCTCAGAGCATCCTTCACAGAGAGGAGCCGTCTGCTCCCCCTAGGCAGAGGCCAGCAATGGCGCCAGGCAGCTGCAGAGCAGAGCCCCATGCTGGAGGAGCAGATAACCCTTGACAGATGTGCAGCCAGCAGAAAGCAAAAGGCGCAAGAGAGAAGGAGAGAAAACAGCTGGAAATAGCAAGAGTTTGGAAGTGGTCACGATTTATGTGGCAAATTAACAGCAACAAAAAGTTGTGCTCCCTGGAAAGTTTTGCAAATCCCCCAGCTACCATTGGCTGTCAGCTCTGGAGGTGGTTTGCCAGACCAGTTTCGCAGCTGGGATGGTGCTGGGTTGTTTTTTTCCCACCCACTCCCATGCTCAACACCTGCTTAAAGCTGGTGTAAGGTCGGCTGGCACCCAGCTCTGCCAGGCTGAGGATGGAATAAAGTCCAGGGTCAGGGCTGAGGCACAGATAAGGCACTTGCTTCTCAGCACTGACCTTGATGGTCTTCTCATAGGAGGCTTCTGTCCCTGTGAGCAGAACTTCACAATATCCCATGGCTGTGGAATCTGGATAGTCTCTGTTTGCTGCAATTCTTGCAGCCAGACACCATCAAATGCAAACGCTAAGGGAAGGAAGCAAAGCCACCAGGGTGTTTGCAGTAAAACTGGGGCTGGTGACCCAAGACACGTAGCATCAGCATAGTGTCATCCTTCTCAACCAAAACATACGCTCCAGTCCCAACTGAATGACATCAGCACCACATACATACATAAAGTGCTTTATTGCAGCATCAGAATAAAGAATTCTCTATGTGATTTTGTAGGAATAAAAGACATTTTATATATATTATATATAAAAACCACAATAAACTTAAGGAGTGGAAACTTAGAGATTCATCACTTAAATAGCAGTGGGCTGGACAGACTCTTCGATGGGATATAAAAATAAACGCTTGCTTAATGTCTCCTTTTCTCATGGTGCCTCCTGGTGTGTAAGGTGCTTGTGTGAGGAACAACACTGTTTCTTGTTTCTCACGCTCCAGTTCATGCCCGTATCATCTAAACCACAGAGGCAGTGAGGCAGAACAGCCACCCGGCTTTCGACCAGCTTTTAGAGGGGTGGGGGGGTTGGTGGGGAGCCGGTGCTCGGTGCAAGAAATGTTTCGACTTCCCCTTGGATGGAAACTCCATTTATTACAGAAATTAGAGTTTCTTTTTTGGGGGTCAGACTGGTTGACGTACCCAGTTTAAAGAGGAGGAGGGTGCAAATCCTGGGTAACTGTCCTTATTATAAGAGCACTTCCTCAGAGAGCAGCTGGTCTAACAAACTGGCTGAGCGATATAAAATTTCCTTCAAAGAAGGCTGTTTGCAGAGGTCTTGCTTCCATGTGTGGGTCCAATACTGGACACTAGGCACGTTTAATGGGAGGGTGTTTTAAAGAAGTCTGTGCACTGATGGTAAATAAGCTCCTCTGAGAGTCTGCTGATGTTAATGATGACATATGATGTGGGAGAGGAAATATGAAGATGTTCTGCCAAATGACAGAAGAGAATAAGCTCATCCTTCCATGGTCGTGGCTGCTCAATTTGTCTGCTTCCGATACAAATGCTTCCATACCTGTTGCTGAACCTCCACACACACGTTTCAGGCCACCCACTCTTGATCACCCCTTTATGACCTACCTCTTTACCAGATATTAGTGAGCAATGGACCATTTGGGCTATGGAACAGGTAATGGTCACGAAAATTTACCAGGGCCTGCATATCTGTCCATGCTTATCTGCTTGTGTCTTCCTTCTCACCCTATACATAACACTGGTCATCTCAGACTGTTGGGAAATAGACAGTGTCTGCCTGGGTTTTAATAACACCCATAACTGGAGTCTGAGGATATGAGTGTGGAATAAAATAGGAATAATTAAATAATAGAAATAATTCAGTGATAACTTTGATAATACTTTTGTTTTGCCAGCAATGAAGTCTGATGTACTGATGACCAAGGATGTAATATTCTATCAGTAACCAAGGGCAAAAGGATCAACACACACTCAACATATATAAGACAATCCCAGAAAGACTCCCCAAGGAGATATCAGACCGTGGATATTCACTAGCCCTGGAGAAAGCTCCTGCAAAAAGGCTAGATCTACCGAAGGACTATCAACCAAGGGCCTCTGCACCCAGACAGATGGGGGTTTTATCCAATGGTGTCCTGCAGAAAAATGGAGCAGCCAGCAGCCTTGGGTGAAACCTCTAGTTTAGAAATTACTCCATTCTTCTTTATGTGTGCTTGACTTGCTCTTTTATTTCCTCTGATACATAAAATTTGCTAAATAAAAGCTATGAACAGCTTCTGCCAGATTCAGAAACTGAATGTCTAGGGATAAAGGAGCTCAGCCTAGTTTCTGTGCAGAAAACTTGGGAGCTCCCAAAACATGCTGGGAGAAACTGCCATGGACCTGTGAAAAACTGAATAAAACCTGGTCAGGACCAAATGGCCAACGGAGAGTGCATCATGATCCATGAGCTGCAGACACCAGGTATTGACACTATTAGCACGTGTGTCTTCCTCTTTTAGAGCCACATGTGCTCACCAGACCCAGAGCCCAAGGACTGCAGGATGCTCCCACAACTTACTTTCTCTGGCTCTTGCCGGGGACATAGGTAGACACAGCATGGAGCAGGGCCCAAGGCCAGCAGCAGACCAGACTGGGGCAACGCTGGGTGCTCCCAGCAGCACCTGACGTGTTCCCATCTGCAGGGAAAATTTGGCTCAGTGCTTTTTGCTCCTCTCCAGCAATGGCACAAGTGGTGATCTCCTGCTCCCAGCAGGGCCATGGGTGGGAAATGCAAGACTTTCTGCTGGACCATGTCATGGGTGCTTTTGAGCACTGAAACCTGCTGGGGAGCTGAGGTGTGGAGGCAGGCTGGTGGTGGGACTTGCATGGGTGCTGCCACCCTGCTCCCCCAAGCATTGAGGCTGAGGGGCTGAAATGCACACAGATGGTGCCCCCCCGCAATGCTGTCATCCTCTGAGGTCCACCCCCATTTGGCTTTGGCACCCAATGTTGCCTTTCACAGCCAAAACCATAGTGGGAAGGCAATCTTGCCAGGGGACTCCAGGGGACCCATCTCTTCCTGCCCCACTCTCCCCCTAGACTCCTGCTAAGCCTCTCCCTGCTCCTTCCCAACCATGCATGGAGGAGAGGGGACGCCCCACACTGGAGGCATGGCTGGGACAGCCCTGCCCCTCTCTAGGAGGACCACCGCCCCTTTCAGAAGAAGGCCAGTGTGTGCCAGGGCAGGTGTACAGGCAAGAGCAGACAGCTCTGCCTGCAGCAGGCCAGCTCCTCAGATGCAGCGTGAAGCCAGCAGGAGCTGAGGCCATTTCCACCCTGTAGATGCTCAGCTTTCAAGGTTGCAATAAGCAGATGGGAGCAGGCCCTCCATTCCCTTTATGCCTCCCATCCCTGGTGGCTCCCTGTGTGCCAGCCCAGGCATCCCAGGGTGTGGGACCACCCTGAGTGGCATGGCAGGGATCGCACTGGGATAACCTCCAGCACCCCTGGAACTCTGAGGGGTGGCCAACGTACCCCTCCGAGGGGACAAGATGGACACCGCATCCTCCAAGCTCTGCCCGGTGCCAGCAAGGAGCCCATGAACAGGGCTGGGCCTTCGCCAAGCTGGCCTGGGTGGGAGCTGGCAGTGGCCATGGCTCCTCTGAGCATGGCTGTGGCTAGTACTCCTTGGCCTCCTGCAGCTGGGAGAGGTACTCCTCCTCGGTGGGGTTGTCAGCACACCGTCGCCCATTGTTAGGGGGCCGGACAGCATGGTAGCGGCTCCAGTCGCCCTTGCAGAGGATCCAGGGCAGCATGTCCACCTTGTAGTGCAGCTCTGGGGAGAACTCGGTGCTGATGAGGTTGGGGACGCCAGCCCCCTTGCCACGGGTGATGAGGCGGGTGTGTTCGTCATAGCAGCAGTGCTGGGCAGCCAGGGTGGTGCTGTCGAGGGAGAGCATGGAGCGCAGGCAGAAGCGTGCCGTCGGCTTGTAGATGTCCAGGCGCTCCTTGGGACCACTGGCGTCCCTCCATCGGAAGCTCTTGCCCTGCCCCTCATCCCGCAGGTTGACAGCGCTGTAGACGGCCTCCAGCGGGTAGGAGCAGGGGCAGCTGGGCAGGTCCGTCAGCACCTTGCTCAGGTACTTGGTGAGGAAGTCACTCTTGCAGTTCAGCCACTTTTCACAGCTGTCCACCTCTGGGGAGGAGAGCACCAAAAGGGTGAGGGCACACGCACCTCACACCCCACTTTACCCAGCTGCCATTTGCCCATGGCCTCACCAGCACCACCAGCAGAGCCTGCAAGTGCCAGGCAGGAGCAGCTGGGCTCCTGGGATGAGCTAGAGCCAGGCTCCATCCCCAAGGCAGTGACAGAGGGTAGGGGTCTCATGGTGGGACAGAGCCCCTGCAAGGGCACCCATGGCTACAGGGACTGGGCTGGCAGGAGGAGTGCTCCCCCATGGCAGAGGGCACGTAGCAGGCTGGCCTCAGGCACTGCACCGTAAAGCAAGACTGTGTTGTACCAGGGCAGTGGGAGGAACTGGGATTCCCAACATTATTGTTGAAGTCTACATGTGGGCAATAGTTTGGGTGACTTGGGTCAAAAAACCAGATGTGGAAGCCCTTGGTAGAGCCCTCCCAACCAGCCAGCTACACCCCCCTATAGGGTCTGGCACCGAAGTCCCCAGAGAAAGGCAGAGGCAGAGGCTGACCTGAGTTGAACAGCTCTGTGGTGTTTTCGCTTTTGAAAGGTGTCTCCTCTGTGGGGAAGAGCATTTCCCCCTCTGCTCCTTGAGAGGGAAGAAAAAAACAACCAAAGAGACAGTTTGAACACCAAGAGGAGCGGTGGGGCTTTTTCCTCCATAAGGAACATCCTTATGGAAGAAGACCATCCATCTTCCACTCCCTCTCCTGCCACTGCTTTGGTGACACAGCCCTGAGCTGGGAAGGAAGGGATGGCAGCAAGACAAGCAGGACAGACCTGCCCAAGGCTGTGGGTTATGCAAATCCCAGTGGATGGTGCCAGCTCTCAACATGCCTCAGGAGAGGGTTTCAGAGTTCCCAGTGTTAGAGAGGTGCAGGGAGTCACACACCCAGCTGGATACAAGCTCTACCACCCTTGGGCACCACATAACTGCCTGGGGAGCCATCAAGCCCCAGCAGAGCTTCTTTGTGGAAACAAACCCCCATAGCCATTAGCCCAGATCACATTAAACATAACTACTTCTTGAAACACAAGCAATACCCAAGCCTGCAGTAGTGGGGGACAAGCCCACAATGGGGTAGGACAGTGCCCAAGCACTGGTATGGCCAAGGGCTCACCAGGGCAGCGCGGCAGGTCGCAGGTCCTTGACTCTGTTGCTGTGCAGGCGTAGCCACAGGACCGGGTCCTCTTCTGGTTGCCACTGCCACAGGTGATGCTGCAAGGGGACCACGGGCTCCACTCTTCCTCATCTTCATAGTCTGCACAGCAGGGGAGAAGGAGAGAGTGGTAGACCTGAGCAAACCCTCAGCAGGAGGGAAACAAGCAGCTGCCTGGGACTCCCCTCAGCTCTGCTCTGTCCCTGGGATGTCCTTTACAGGGACAAAGGGCACTGACCAGGGCCTGGCCACGTGATGCCAAGGGTTAACCCTGTCCTCACTGGCAACCCCAGAGAAGCAGCACTGAGTAAAGGCTCTCATTCTCACAGCTTTGCTCATGGCTGTACTGAACCAGACAGGCATTGCTGCCCATCCTCATCCTCACCGAACCTGCCTGATGCACTGCCCATGACACTGAAGCATGTTAGCAACAGTTGACTAGTTTTGGGCTCGTGGCTGGGAAGCTGCAGGAGGGAGCTGATGCCCTGTCTGCCCACTGGCATTTCCCATTTAGCCCTCTGCAGCTCCTCTCCTGGCGGGGGTGGGTACCCAGGTCTGTGGTAAAGGCTTCTGGCACCGGTGTCACCACAGGGACCAGAGTCAGTGGCAGCAGCACTTGCCATTAAACAATTACACTGTGATTATTTAAAACATTTTAATAAATATTTTTAAATATTTGATAAGCATTTAAAAATATTTTAAACATTTACACTGTATTGCTCTGCCCTGGCAAGGCCACATCTGGAGTACTTTGTCCAGTTCTGGGCTCCCTGGTTCAAGAAGGTCAGGGAAATACTGGAAAGGGTCCAGCGGAGGACTACAAAGATGAACGAGGGAATGAAGCACCACTTAGAAGGAAAGGCTGAGAGACCTGTTTAGCCTGGAGAATTAAAAACTGAGAGGGGACCTCATCAATGCTTATAAATATCTAAAGGGCGGGTATCAAGAGGATGGGGCCAGGTTCTTTTCAGTGGTGCCCGGTGACAGGACAACGGACAACAGGCACAAGCTGGAACACAGGAAATTCCATCTCAACATGAGGAAAAACTTTTTTACTTTAAGGGTAACAGAGCAGTGGAACAGGCTGCCCAGAGGTTGTGGAGTCTCCTTCTCTGAAAGTATTCAAAACCTACCTGCACATGTTCCTGGTCAACCTGCTCTAGCTGAACCGGCTTTGGCAAGGGAGGGTACCCTAGATGATCTCTGAAGGTCCCTTCCAACCCCTACCATTCTGTGATTTCTCATCAGAGCATGCCTTCCAGCTCCAGCGTCCATGCTCCAGTCTGATTACATGGAAGGGCAATTCTCACTGGGACACTGGCATGACTGACCACTGGCAGCCCCCAGCGAGGTGTTGGCCTTGCTCCTTGGTGTGCTTGCTTATTTTCTAAGCAGGAGCTGAGCACCAACGTGCTGTGTTCCCCCATACAGGGCTGTTCCCCCTGCAGCGAGACAGGGGTGGGGTGAAGCAGCGCAGGGAGGGTAGTGCCAGTTTGCAGGGCAGCTGTGGGCACCCAAGGACTCACCATAATTATATTTTTCTTTAAAGATCCAGTTCTTCTGCCCAGGCCACTGTTGATCCCAGTCACCTCCCACTCCACTGAGTGTGGACTCTTCTTCCTCATACTCTGCTGTGTAAGTGTATTCCCAGAAGAGGGGCCAGAAAAGGTCCTTGTGGGACAACCATTCAGAGGATGTCAGGGACCAGTCATTGCTTGTCTCCTTCAACAGGTCCATCTCCATCTCAGCCTGAGGATCATCCACCACTTCGATGGTCACCTGGAGGCCAGATATGAGGCAGGGCAGTGAGCCAGGGCACAGCCCTGGGACAGACCTACCAGCTCATGCACTGGTTCCCACGAGGTCAGAGATGCTTTGAGCTACAGGACCACACAAGAAAAGCAAGAGGTCTTGCCTCATCTGGAAGGACTGAGCAGGGGCAGAGCAGGAGGTAGAGAGGGGTGGGCTGGTAGCGACCCACAGGGACTAATATCACCCTCAGAAACTGAGAGGTCACCCCTGTAGGAGTGGTTTGTTTCTGCTCTATGGAGAGGGGCTGGAGCCGGGAAAATTCCTCTGGCAAAGAGCTTGTCTGTGCCAGCTATGTGCATCTGGTAGTTACCAATAAGACAGAGGGCAGTGGCCACACAGATCCTGCTCACAAAAGATCTTTCCTCTTAGGGGACCAAATAAGGCTGGGGACCACCTGCAGTACTTGCCCTTATCCCCCCATAGCCCACCCAGACCTGCTCCCCACCTGAATGTTGGGGTTCTGGGCACTCAGGTCCACATTGGCCAGCCCCGGCAAGCTCTGCAGGTCCAGCACAAAGGGCAGGCTCTCCTCCTGGCTGCTGGGATGGGGCACTGCTGGGCTGCTGGAAGCCTGCTGAGCCACACCACGGCGCCGGTGTCGTCGCAGGCCAGCTTGCCCACCCCGTCTCAGGCCCCGCGCCTTGCCCAGCGGTGGCAGCTCCTCGTCCCTCGCCGAACGGGGGTCAGACGAGGCAGAAACCTGGAGATGGAAGAGGTGGTAAGGACATCTTCCCAGGATGTCTGTGCAGGGAGCAAACTGCTGCCCAGCAAAGGGGCGTCTGGTCTCCTACACGACATGCAGCATCAGGGCAGCAATTAACACGTTAAATAATTAATACCCAGTGGCCTGTGCTGTGCCAGTGCTCAGCTCCACTACACCTGAACAATGTGCAAGTCTGCTCAGGTTGGTGCTTCCCATCTCCGTGACCATGCTCTATCTGTCCCATTCTGCTTCTCACTCTCACTTTTTGTCCATTGCTTGGTAATAGCAAGGGCTGCTTCTGATCACAGAGTTACCAGAGCTCACGTTTAATAATTTTATATATTGATACAAAAGCTTTATAACAAGGGCTTTATGACAAGGGGGAAAAACCTCACCTACATAAATTGTTCTGTGGTGTGGGTACTAGGGTAGATGACCTCAAGCAACACAGGTTGGAGATTTCAAATGCTGGCCAAAGGCTACCACAAAGATGGAAAGAAAGTGCTGGTAGACATTACCCTGCTACCTCTACCATCTCCTTGGGAAAGGGAAGATGCCCAATAGAACGGGTCAACTAAACTTACTTGCCAGTGCTGCCCATGTCTCTAACTGCTGCTGCTGCTGCAGTGACACATGGCGCTTCATAGCCAGCCCTGCCCAGGAGGTGCAGGGGGAGCTGGCAGGGGGTGGACAGGGAGCCTCGCTGGGGTGGCAGTGCTGGCTGGGGGCATGGGGATGCAGCCAACAAACCCTGCCAAATGGCCGTGCTCACACCAAGTTCCCACGTTCCTCGTCCCCGCACTCGGCGCGCGCCAGCATAAAAGAGCACGAGTCAAAGGGCCAGCAGGCTCCAGTGCACCCGAGAAACCGGAGATGGGAACAACTGGCAAAGCTCGCCCCCCACCCGGCACAGGCCATCCCCGGGAAGGTCCGTGGGGCCCCCACAGCTCTATGCTGGGAGTGGAGGTGCCTGAACCCCCAGCATCTCTGCCAGCGGCTGCCTGTTTCTGGCTGCCCAGCTGAAAACCCCTTTTGTTCCCAAGCTCTCACCCTTCGCTCCAGCCCAGCCGAGAGCCACTGGATTAACGAAGAGAGTGGCATGCCCCCTCCCCACGGCGGGGGGGACACGAAGAGAGGCATTTCTACCTGCAATTAGAGCCAGATGGTTCGTGGAAGGACTCCCCTCCCTTTCATCCTGATCACTGGAGCACTTCAAAGGCAGCTGGAGCCTGGCCAGGCTCTCATGAGCACACACAGCCTGTCCCCAGCACTGTGCCCGCACATCAAAGCCCACGACCCCCCCAACCATCCCCGGGGGAGGGAAAAGATCAGCAGGGACACTGCTGGTCCCTTGGCTGCTGCCCAGAATGGGCTGGATGCAGGGAAGGGTCGGTGACAGACTTCACCAGATGGGCCCAGAGAAGGCGGCTGTGGGGAGGAAGGAGATCATGCTGCCTGGCGAGAGACTGTTTGGGGCTCACCCTTCTCCCTGGCTGGGAGGGCTCCTGTGGCACATCTGGTAGCATATGTGGGCACAGACAGATCCCTCTGCCTACACTTTCCCCTCCTAGCTCCCTTGTTCAAAACCACAACAGTTTTGGGAAGAACCCATGGGAAGGATGCCCAGCTCTGCCCCAGTCTATCTCTTAGTGCCTCAGCCCCTCGCTTGTGCCCAGGACTATCCAGCATGGAGCAAGAAGGACCACAGGCAAAGCAGAAACAGCAAGGAGGGGCCAAGCAAACTTGGCTGCATCCCGGTGCTGGCTGCACAGCACTGCTGGGTTCGCTGCCAGCTGCTCGTGCCCAACACAACCCCTGCACAAGGGGCTGCCAACAGCCCTGCAAGGCTGGCGCTCCTGTCTAAGCTGCAATGAGCTTATCAGGGCTGGGTAAGCTCATTACACAGACAACCCAAATTTAATACACATGGAAAGTGAGGTCTCCTCTAGCAACAAGATCCGAGCTCACCCAAGGACATCAGAGCGAGCGAGCCAGGAACAGACTCCAAGTCTCCGAACTTACACTCAGTGCCTAATTCAGATTTTACGCCCAAACAAGCTCAAGAAATTCAGAGTACTGTTCCCACAGGGAAAATGTAAAACTTCCCCAGGGGAACTGTCTGCGAGAATGTCACAGGATGAACAGAGCTCATTTGGCTCCCAAGTCCTCTGGAGGCACAAAGGCCCTTGGGGTGGCTTCCCTGGATGTCCCAAAGTCCTTCAGCAACAGTCTGCATTGTACCACCCAATCCTTCCCTCCTGCTAATATCTGCCTTGCTTCAAGGCTTTGCTGGGTTAAAATTTGTCCCTGCATCAGAAGGTGGCCCTCCTGAGCGAGGTCCTGCTCAGTGCCTTGCTCCAGCTGATCAAGCCATAGATTTTAGTAAGGTCCTGTGAAGTCCAGTGCTCCCTCCGGGTCAGAGCATCCATGGCACCATGACCCTGATGGGCCAGTGTGTCTTCTCTGTGTCACCAAGTGGCTCCTGCCAGGCATGCAGGCAGCTGCCCTTGAGGGTTGCACTCTTGTGATGTGACACCCAGCTCTCCTCTGTCCTGCCTAGGGAACAGCTGGATAAAGCCATCCAGGCTGGAGCTAAGCCACTGCAGTGCATCAGCTGAGGGAAGAGAAGAGCTGGCCTATCCAGAGCAAAAACTCTGCTCTCCACAGAGCACAGGAGAAAAGCTGCAAACTGTCACAGAGCTGCTCATCAGCATCTCCCTTCTTCTGCCACTGGGGAAGGACACTTGCTACCACACCAAAGAAGCAGTGAGCGTGGTGCCAGGAAGCCATTGATATCTTGCAGCCAAGCCCCAGCCTTCTCCCAGCACCAAGCAAAGGAAAAAGGTGAAGGGGGAATTGCTGCAGCTCCTCCTGCATACACTTGGGATATCCTGCCTCACTGGGAATAAGGGTTGCCAGGGCAGGAACCTGAGAGAACTCTGGAGCCCTCAGGAATGAGTGTGCACTTTCCATTTGTGAAGACCATGCTTAGACTGAAGACTCTAAGCAGAATCACAGTCACCTTCCTACCAGCCCAGGAGCCCTTCCCACATAGGCCAGGATCTCCCACGTCTAGGATTGACCACTTAACCACCTTGGGGAACAAGCTGAGCAAAGATGTTAAGAAGGAAGTTGTCAGCAATTCACCCCAGTGTTGTGCCTGTTTTGTATGTAACATGGGCGATAGTGCAAGTGGAAAAGTTGTGGGGAGAGGTCACATATCATCTGTCTATAGACTAAAGGCTGATCTTTTCACATTTCTAGTCCATACACCTCTATTCTAACTTGCTCAGAAATCTGAAGATGGCAAAGAGAGCAGCCACAAAACCATTTCAACCATTGGAAAGACTTTTCCAGCTAAAGACTTGTACAATTCAATTTGTTTGTCATGTTTAACAGAGAAGGCAACCACTTGATTTCCCAGTTCTTTAAGGCAATAATCCATCAGGCACCAGAGTCTCTCTAATCCAGAACAGAAACACATAACAGGAACCAACATGTTCGAGTCAGAGCCAGACAAATTCAGCTGAGGAGTACGGATCATGCTGTTGACATTGCAAGTGATTAACCACAGAAACAAGCTGACAAGGAAAGTGGCAGTATCTCTTGTGGAGACAGCCAAACTCATGTCACTGGGCTCAACACATATGTACTGTATCTGTGCTAGGGCAGAAATTCGAGGATCTAATGATTTCTTCTGGTCTTAAAATCTGTGATTTTGCTATAAACTTCTCTAAGACTGAACTAAACCTGGGTTAAGAAAGCAAATGACCAACATTCACATGCTGTAGCTCTTACATAAAAATGATGAGAGACGTGACATCTCAGCTCCTACAGCAGTTTAAAATCTGAAAACATCAACAGACTAGTCCCTGTGCTGCACTGCCCTTTGGCAACCAGGGACACCACTATGCTGCCACCACAACCACAGGTACTTGTCCCTCTACCGTGTTCCTCAGCACCTCAGTTCCTCCTTGTAACTGTATACATTGCTGAGCAGAGTTCCTCTTCATCACAGGGTTAAACCCAGTCAGCACACTGGAGATAGCTCCCCTGGGGCATGAAGCACTGCTGGACCCTGTGCATCAGCATCAGCAGCTGGAGCAAGTGAGTCCCCAAGCTCAGAGGATGCAGCTTCCACCCACACATCTCCTGAAGCAATTAGCGAGCGCATAAAATCAAACTTGTTCAGCTTGAACCAAAGAAACCAGTGCACACGGGAGTGAGATCAGAGGCAACGTTCAGGCTGTGCTTTGGGCTTGTTAACGTTGCAGTGAAGAAAATGCGGTATTCGCTAAAGGCTGGTATTGCACTGGGCTATAATTATAAGGAATGGGAGGTTTTGTTCCTTAATCATTCCTGCTTGTGCTAGATTTCCTTTAAACAGTTTTACCACACCATACTGATACAAGAACCCACCAGAAAAATTCATGATCTTTTCCTGAACAGAGTCGAGTCTCACAAGCACCTTCCTTCTCCTTCCCCCAAGCTCCCTTCAACACTGTTTTAAAATCTGCCGTGCAGTTTATTGCAAACGTGCCCACTTAGCAATTAGCTGAGCACAACATAGAAATCAGAACCTTTTTTTTCCCCCTTGTTACCATAAAACACTTTCCTTCCATATTTACCTAAATGAGCTGCAAAGATTTGGAGAAAGCTTTCAAATCAAATTTATCTTTGGGCTGAAAGTGGGCAGGAACAGCTCCAGAGCAGGGTTTTATTATAAAGTTATAGAAGCAAAGGGATGCTGGTCAAACAGAAGCCCAGCCTGCCTGGGGGCAGCTCTGGGGCTATAGCTTGCAGAAAGGCTCAGGACAGTTTTCCTTAGTGGGTATGAGAGAAAGGGGAATTTTTTCCAGTGCTAACATGTAACACTATAAAGTATCTTTAAAATAAATGAAGGTCGACCAACAGGGTAATCAATAGGCACAAATGCAGAGAGCCACGCTGTCTCCCTCATGTAGTGCTGGGTGTGCTCTCTCCTTGATGACCCCACCACAGACACTGCTCAAAGGAAGGGCTTTTTTAGCCCAGCTGGCTGAGATTGCCTTCATCTCCAGAGAGCTGTAGTCTGATCCTCCCAGCTCATAACCCACCCGCCAAGCATATCAGCCACATGGAGAACTCACTGGACGCACACCAGGCAAGTGACCTCTGCTACCCATCAGCTCATCATCCTCTTAACCAATTTCCTAGAATTGCCAAAGCACAGCCTGCTTCTGGAGGTGTCAAGAGCTGGGTGGGTACTTCGGAGAAAACAGGGAAGGCAAAGACACCACCCAGTCCCTGTTACTGTAAGACTTCCCGAGTCACAATCCCAATGATCAGACACAACACCTTTAGACTTACAGGCAGGTGGTTTAGCAGGAGCTGTGATGGCTCTGACAGGGTTTTGACAGCTGAGCTCTGGAAGATCTGCCAGAGGTAATTTAAGTCAGTGGACACCTTCAGCTGCCTCCCTCTTCTTCTGCCTCACTCCTGACCGCAAAGGGGCTGTGCCACAAGCAAAGAGCAGGACCATGATCTCCCAACTGCTCTACTCACTGGTCTACCTCAGGATGAACTCGCACTTGTGTGCTGGTTCGTTTTGTCATTTTATTTTGATGTAGACATAATCATCTTTCTTTAGGTTTTGGGAGAGCTCTGCAAGTTCTCATGGAACAGAAGGGCACTCAGTTATCACACTTGTGTGGGCAGCCCCTGTTTATGACAGACCAACAGGAGCCAGCAGCAAAATGTGGGCTGTGCAGATAATTATTATGCCCTCATGATTATAATTTTCATTCAAGTCACCAAAATACTTGATCATATAGAATCACTCTCTAACGAGCTTCATCCCAACTGTCTTGAGCAGGAGGCAGCATCAAAGGCTACCTCATTTATTTTCATGTCTCTCAATTGCGACAACTGTAATCTCAAAACTCTTTCCAGGGTTGGTGACTTGGCTACCCCCAAGGCAGAGCCAGCCCTGGAGCAGAAAACACCACAGCACGGAGAAGCAGCAGCACGCAGCACTGTGAGCAACAAGGAGATGGCATAGCTGACTTTGTGCAAGACCAAAAATGTGGCAGCTGGCCAAGCTGCTGTCAATTCTCCTCATGGCATGTCCCCATTAGCACAGGCCAGCCCACAGCCAAGTGTGCCAATGAGTAACTTGCCCATGGCATCCTCAGGCAACTCCCCAGTGACACAAGGAGGACAAGTAAGAGCCAGGTGGCTTTTCACCTCTTGCCATGCTTGGCTGTTGCCCTCCTCAGTGTCACGTGTGGGTGTTTCTCTACCATAAATACCTTCTCCCTCTGTAACATTGGGACAAATGCTGCAAACCCCCTCATTTTGCAGACAAAGAAAACAATCTGCCCTAGGTCTCTCAGGTAGCCTGCAGCACGGTCAGGAATAGATGCAGGTCTCCCATGTCATACTTGGAGAAGTCTCTGGGGAAGGTCTACCACAGTTCAGTTTCTCCTCTCAACTTGCTCCCCAGGAGTGACTGCCCTGTCTCCCACACGGATGAACCACACAGGCCTCGCAGTGGAGAAACTGAGGTATCTGGTTAACACCACCCAGCACAGCAGCTGGGGCTGTGCTCGCACTGCAGACTCTGCCCATGCACACAGGTCCAAGGGCTGACCCTTCACAGGTGGTGCCTGATGCAAGGAGCCCAACTGGTGGCAAGAAGGAAGGCACCTGAGATCTCTGCTGCAGCCAGGCCAGGTGGGAGCTGCTCAGAAAGAACCCAGCAGTGGGTATGGGAGTAGGGTCCCCACAGGGACTGCACGAGAGGTCCCCTGGAGAGGTGAACAGGCACACGTCCCTGCCCTCTGGTGTTCTCTGGCAAACACTCCTGCCAGGGCACATGTTTTCTGTTAGCATAGTCGAGCTGTAATACACATAAGCTCTTAATGCATCGCCCTGAGTTGCTGTTAACTTGTTCCAGCTCTAAAGCCCATGTGCTTCGGTAACCATTAACTTGTTCCAGCTAATGATGCACATTTGTTAGCCTGCACACTGTAACCCTCCGTCTGCTCCAGCTGCTGATTCCTTCCCCACCACAGCCCAGGCAAAACTGCAAAAGGAGAAACCCCCAAATACAGCAAAGCAAGTGCAGAAACCAGAGGGACCAACCCAACACCAGCCTCTCCCTGCCCCCACAGCCTGCTAGATATTGTGGGGGACGACGACACAGGGCTGGTGGGGAGCACATGCTCCTCTTGTCCCATGCATGGTGCACAGGCTGCTCGCCCCAGTCCCATGCAGGCAACCTGGTAGGGAAGCCCAAACGCATGCAAATCCATTGGGGATCCCTCCAACAACAGACAAAATGGGCACCTGAAGTGGACTTGGGAGAATCTCCATGCCCTGCATGATAAGGGGTCCAGGCAAGGATGCTTCAACCCGGCTTCCTGAAGGAGCAAAGCCAGGGTGACTCCCAGCCAGCAGCCCCTCTCCCAGGAGCTTGGCTGCAGGTCCTCAGCCCAGGGTGGGCTCAGCTCCCCTTCCCAGACCAGGGGCAGGATTTAGTGCCTCCTGCACATCAGCATGGGGTGGAAATAGGGTCTCGGGGTAGGGAAACCTTCCTCTCCAGCTTCAGTCTGTGTTATTCATAACTCACTTGTCCATAAGCTCTTCCAGGACAGTCCTGCTATTTCTAAGTGCCTCACCAGGTAATAATTACTTTTTTTTTTTTTCCTCCCACCAGAGAGGAGCCTGAGGCTTGCAGGGCTGCAGAGGCAAGTCCAAAGTCAGAGGAAAGCTAGGGCAGATCCAGCCTGGAAGCTCCACTTCCCCAGCATCTTAGCCCCAAGTTGACCCTTCCTATTCCCTTTGGCCAGTCACTTTCCAGCAGGACCTCAGCTGTAACCTCAGGAGCGATCAGGGTGGGCATGGACTCGCAATAGCTGAGCTGTAATCCTGCATGCGGGGGAAGCCCCCGCATCTCCTCCACTGTGGATGCTCCCCTAAGGAAGGATCTTCCATTTTTAAGGAGCAGCAGGGACCTAAAGACATCTATCTGTACAATACCTTGTCTAGCTGGAAGTGTTGGCCTCCCCTGGGATTTTGGCTGCTGCATGAGCAATCTATTCCCTGCTTCTTGGTTACAAGCTGTGGTGTTTTATACAAAACCCAAGCCTCTGGCTGACAACACTAACTTTGGAGGAGCTGGATGACACAGACAACCTTGCTGTTCTGACTGTAGCTCAGACTGTCCTCATCTTTCCCTTGGGAAGTGTCCCGGCATCTTGTTTTGGGGATTATTCTGACTGAAAGAATATTTATTGATACTATGCAAAAAACAGAAGATCCCTGGTTTACACTCCCTACCCCTAAGACATAGACAAGAGGAAAGCATGAATTAATCCCCAACACACCCCCTCCATCAGCTCCCTGGGCTTGGAGGGACCACGGTTGGAGGCAGGATGAGTTCCCCAACCTGTCTCTAAGAAGGCCTGCAAGAGCTGGACACTTTTGAGAACCCAGAGAGAGGGCTGGGCAATGCCCCATGGAGTGATTTCTGCCTAATCTCTTCCCCTTACATGTGCCTTTTACAGGAACCCCTTTGATTGTGACAATGGGAAGCAGCAGACCTATTTGTGATTTGTGCAGTGAAAAGGGAAGAAGCCCCCTTGTTGGGCAGCTTCCCTACACCCGGCTGCCCTTTGTTTCTGCTCCTGCCTCAGCCTCAGGGCGGGAGGGTTTTCAACTGTGTTGACTAAGATAATTTGGCACTTCTCAAAAGGAAATTTGCTACAAAGGGCGAAGTACCTCCCTGTGCACAAAGAGCCCCTTTCAGAGCGGAAGGATGCTTCAGTGCACGTTTTGTACCCACAAATCCGACCTCCGCCAAGGACAAAGCCAGGGACAAGAACGCTTAATTGCTGAAGAAATGAAAAGGTAAAAAGCACATCCGCAGGCAAAATGACTCTGCTACTGACACAGCCTGCAGTGGCCGCGGGGATCTGGCTGTGCAGGCAGCCAACACTGACCCAGCTACCCACTCGAAACTCGGCTGAGCTCTCCTGATGGGGCAACAGCGTGTTGGGGTACCCACACACAGAGCAGACACGGGTGACAACACAAGATGGAGATGCGCAGCAGGGGTGAGATGGCTCTGGGGAAAGTGACATCGTCTTCTTGGCCAGACAGCCCTTGGGGAGTCAACTGCAGTGAAAAGGGAAGAAGCCACATGGGAGAGCAGGCTCTGCCAGCCCATCACCCCAGGGCTCCCAAGTGACAGGGCTACCCCAGCTTACAGTCTCCTGACAAACACCACTCAAGCCCAACTGATATTTCCCTTTAACACTTTTTACTTAGTAAAGCCTCACCACATCTCCTTGGAGCTCTTTTACTCTCTGCTCGCTGGTATCTCCAGGCAGGCATCACAGCACCGCTATACATTTAATTCTTAAGCACTCCTCTGTGCTCAGATTCCTTATGCACAGGGCAGGTTGATTTAAATCAAGACTGCTACCAATGATTTTTAATCAGCACCCAAAACATCTTGCTGTAAATCTTCAGTTTTAAGCAGTTTCCCATTGCTATTCTCGCTGCCCGGTGTAACCTGTAAATAATAAGTACTCTTGTTATTTGTTTCCTTATTTCTCGGGGGCCAGGAGCCAATCATACCAGGTGCTGTACAAACCCCCTGATTTGCAGCCAGCTACAGCCCTCATGCTACACTTGATACTTCCTTTATTGCCTTCCGTTATCTCTTGTCACAGATGTCAGGTTTGCTTTGCTTGCAGCCTCAGACCAGGGGAACTCCAACAGCAAGCTCCAGCCTGGATTCTCACCCTGCCCCTATCCCTATCCCCGCCTTGCAGTAACACCCCTGGGTGCCTCGGGGAGCTTGCTGCCATCGTTCTTGGTCCCCTTTCTCAGAGCAGTTCTCTCCTGGGAAGGAGCAGCCACCAAGCCCACCGGGGCTGGGTTGGGCGGCTTGGACACTCCATGAAACACCACTGGCTTGCTCTGTTACACCCCGTCACTGCCAGGACACTCACCACCGACACCCCCATCACTGTTACCACTAGTACTATTATTTCCATGCACACATATTGAAGCAGTTCTGTCTGTTCACACAGATCTAATCACTTCTAACATTTACATTTCTAGCATGCTAAAACGTTAGCTATTTTCTGTTTACTAAAAGAGCACTGGAACCGATCAGTCAGAAAGAATCCAAACATCTATTAACCATGCTCAAAGCCAGTATTTTGAAATCCAGTGAGTTTATCAAAACATATTTTGCGTTTAAACCCCCTGACTTCATAAATAAACAAAGCATTAAGCAATATGATGAGCTGTCCCTTGTCTCCACAAGGGACTCAAGCTTTTCCAAGTATTCAGTTACACGTATTTGAAGAGCCGCTGGTGTGGGTCAGCACTTGGTCCTGCCCCATTTCTGCCCACATCAGAGCGTGATGCATCCAACCTGCAAAAGTGCTTTTAGAAACCCTGCTCTACACCTGCCTGCTGCTTCAGAGCCCATCTGCCTTCCCAAACACCACCAAAAAGCCTCCAAATGAGCAAGTATCTTCTCTCGTTAGATTTAAGTCACAGTTTGGAAAGACAATATTGTGCCTTTTCAACTTCCAGTTACATAGACTGAAGAAATAGAAAATCTTCTCACTACATCTGTTGCTCATGCTGGGCTCAAGGTAACTCGGGCAAAGCTTTTCTGCACAGTATCACAGTTCAGAAAATGTAAATGCAAGTGCTTGCTCCTTTGGTAATGGCCATCCTTCCTGCATTCAGAAGACTTTCTAACTCACAAATTTACTGACAACCTTAACGGCTTTAATTTTTCTAAATTATTTTAGAAAAGCTCAGCACAGATTATAAAAATTCCCATTCAATTCTAAACAGAGGACAAATGTTTGTTTTAAATAAAGATATTAAAATAAGTCCAAGTCATGTAATTGCCTAATGGTTTTGATTGCCTATCTGCTCTGCTCCGTCATTTCTATTTCTCTCCTGCTGGCCCCCTTCATTCTACCCACATCTGTGGGGCATTACCCATAGTGTAACCAATACTCCAGCTGTGGCTGCCCTGCTGCCATAGAGACAGGACCTATCAGGGCTGCAACAGGAACCATCTGCGCATATGACCCAAAATCACTCTCCATGTTCTTTCTGGTTTTTGGTTTTTTTTTAACCACCGTACTGCTGTGCTTGGACTCTCCACTTTAGTTCTAACAGCCTTGCACGACTGCTCCAAACTCCACCCCGTATGCACCAGAAACAGAGGATTTCTCCTCCAAAATGCAGCCAGAAGACATGCCAATACCTACTGCTTTCTCCTCGCCGTGCAAACTGTGCAGCCAGTGCCCCGAGGGAGGCAGGGTGTGTGCAGGAACACCAACAGACCCCCATAGGAATCCAGTCTTCATCTTCCTCCTAACCTCCACCCTCAAACCTTTGCCTACAAACATCTTGTATGTTTGTACTTCTGCGAGAAGCAAAGGTCCAGGGGACAGAGGCTGCGCTGTGTAAGTGCCGTATGTGATCTTTGGCTGGCCACACAATGCTCCCCATTCACAGCCATTCACAAACTGGGACTGACAGCAGCTCGCCCTGCTTCCCCGTGTATTTTAGATGTCAGATAAAAAGGAGCCTGAGATTGGGCTGCAGGGTCCTGCGGTGGGGACCTGCACCGCCTCCTAACACACCGCTTGTCCCTATCTTATGCCCCCTGCCACAGGGCTGCAACATTTCAATTGATTTCATATGTAAATCCCTACTCCCTCTGCAGCTGGAGCCCGAGCACACTCCACTTGGCGTTTGCTTGGTGAGCAGACCGGCATCTACGTCTGTGCTTCAGGTTTCACTAGAAAAGTACAGCACTGACCTGGTACTACCAGTGTGACAGCACGTCACATCCCCAGCAGTCCTGTTTGCATCTGCTCCAGTCAGAACCATTACCAAGCTCAACTGGTGGTACTTGGGTGGACACAGCCCTTGCCCTCTTCTGCCTGTTGGTCAGGCTTTTCACGTGGTGGGTTCCTCCTTCACGCTCGTTCTCTAGATTTCATGCTGGAATGGAGTGTAGGGTATCCGACAGGAGCTGCCACCCTGGCCACCCTGACTCCTCCACAGATCACACTGTTTTGGCAATAACCAGCAGTAAGGTTTATTCCCACCACTCGGCACCTCCTCGGCCACTCTGACTGCAGCTCAAAGATGCTGCTTCCTCTGCTGCTGAGTATCACCAGCAAGGGCTGAGTTGCTCAACCTCCTCCCACTGCCACTTTTCCCATTGATTCTTTTCCCTCACTTTTAGCAGTGGCATTCTTCAAAAGAGTATTTTTTAAACACAGCTCTGGTGCCTGAACCACTCTTTCTCCAGAGAAGAGTTTCAAGATGGAAACAGCTTGTTTTAACCGTTCAGTTGTCCTTCTGTCTGTCTGTCTGTCTGTCTTATTCAAACCCTGCCCTCTCAGTAGTTTGATTTTTTACCCATTCCCTTCCTGTCGTCCCTGTCAGGTCCCACCAGTTGGTTCGCAGTCTGACCAGTCCCCTCACTGCTTGATGAAGTTTCCCCTTCCACGATCTGCATTCTGAAGCCAGCGCTGGCTGGACCCGGGAGCCGGCTCTCAGAAGAGCGAGAGGAGCAGCCCCCGGTCCTCCCCTCCCGAACCTGCGGGGGCTCCCCAGGCCGCCTGCCCAGGGGATGCTGATGGGGCAGAAGGAGCCTGCCCGGGAGACGCTGGGTGGGGAGAGAACGGAGCATGACCACTCTGGAATCTGCCCCAGGGTCGTCCCATCGGGACGACTGAACTGGTGGTTGAAATCCGTCACGTCTTATTTTTGTAACAGCGGAGTTTTGGAGTTCCTAGCAAGCCATCAACCTTGCTAATTTTACTGCAGGTCGGGTTGTGGCCGGAGTCCTCGCTCCTATGAGGGTTGTTGCCCCCTGGAGGCAACGGATCTTCCCGGGCACTGGGTCACGGCACTCGGCCCCGATTTGAAAGCACCTAAACCAGCCCCTTTCCTGCAGCCTCTGTGCAATGCAAAGACCTGCGGTTACCCGA
>VXBJ01007792.1:1002789-1013238 GCA_013400055.1 Nycticryphes semicollaris | reverse complement strand
CTTGCGGCTCGCCTCGGCGGCGCCGGCCTTCCCCAAGCCCCGCGACCCCGGGCGCTTCCCTCCGGGGGGAGCCGTCGGGGCAGCGCCCTCCCGGCGAGGCGAGGCGGGGCGGGGCGGCGGGCTCCGGCCCGGCTCGGCCGCATGAGGCGGGGAGGATGGAACGGTCCTGGATGGAGGGGCGGGAGCCGGGCCGCGGCCGGGGGGGGCAGGCTCAAAGCCTCCCACCTCGCCCCGTAGAGAAAAGCTTTCGGTCTTGGAGCCGGATTCCGCTGGGAAAGGCCGCCCCCTTCCCCTTTTCCGAGCTAGGGCCGCGGGCTGAGGCCACCATCCCCCGGCAGGCAGAAACCGGGCTCTGTGCTTCCCAGTAAAAGCTCCGGCTGTTCCCGAGCTGCAGGGAAGGAAGTTTCCATCACTCAAAATAAGTCTTTATTCTTTGATCTGCTCCCTCCTGCGCTGCCAACATCTTTTCTAGTCCCCAAAGCCCCGGTGTGGCTGTTTACTTGGGGTCTAGAGAGTATCTTTTACGGGTCCCCTACAGGAATTCATCAGCCTGTGAAGGAAATCACTAGGGAAATGACTGTGAAGGCATTATTAGGGAAAGAGACTGAAAAGTTTTGCAGCCCACCGAGGAAAAGCACCAGTGCTGGCGCAGACCTCAGAAAAGGACATCCAGCAAGGAAAAAAAACCCACAAACAAAGCCCAACATTTCTACAACAGCCTTAGCCCAACCCTGCAAATCACCTGGGCCTATTTGCTCATTCACAGCTGAAAAGAGGACCCGCACCTCCTTTTCAAATACCAACATCTGGTTTATGCAACCTTAGGGCTGAGATGAATGGAAGGAAATGTTTAAAACAAGGCACAGACCGACCGCAAGACAGATGTGAAGTCAAGAATCCCATGCAAGATGGATCAAGAAGCCCTTAACAAACATCTCATTAGCAGCATGATGGCAGCCTGATACTCTAACAGCATCCAAGGGTAGAAGCCCGACTCCTGAGCAGAGCCAGCTTTCTGTGGCTTGCCCAGAGCTACGACAGGCTCTCACAGGAGCACTGTCCCCAACAGCAGTAACCTCTGCAGATCCCTCTCTCCGCAGCAGAAGCAGCTTCTCCAGTCCAGGCATCAGGGCTGTTGCTGCATGATGGACCTGAGGCTAGTAGGAAACAGCTTCACATCCATCTGCCACGCCAGGCTTCCAGCCTCTGGAGACCAAAGTGAGGGGACACAGGGGACACAGACTGATTTATCCAAGCTCTCAAACAGGCTATGGTTTTACCCAGCCATGCCAGGGTCAAACTCATGTGTTGGTTGTCTTTTTGGGTTTGTTTTTTTTCAGGGGGGGGGAGGGGGGATAGGAGTGGTAGTAGAGGGATTAGGAAGGAAGGGGAAGAGGGTTTGGTCTCCCAAACAGTGGAAAAGTCTCTTTAAGAAAAAGAAAAAAATAAATCACAATATAGCATTTTTTAAAGTCTTTATTATGCAGAACATAGAATATATTTTAATGGATTTTTTTCCCCAAGCAGTTTTTTCTCCAGTTTTTTTTTTTTTTAACATGCATTGTTACCTTTTTAAAGCCAATGTACCATCCAATTATCTTTTCCCTGCCCACAGAGCAGCCAACTTCATGTTAATCCTGAGTGTAAAAAAAATTAGACATCTGGCATAAAATATTTTTGGAGGAGCCCATTTAAAAATTTTATCTAAAATGTCTTATCTACAAAAAAATTCAATATATATGTACATTATAGCAACACAGAGGCATAAGAATACAGTGCAATTTAAGACGAAGTGCTGTGACTTGGTAATTCCGCCCTGGGCTCGTGGAAGTGTGGGCCACCATTGGCTTTGGGGCTGCCAGCCTAAAGCCTCAGGCTCCAATGTTCCTCTGATCTCTCTCAAACTGGTCTAAGGTTAATAACATTGGAAGGCTGGAGATGCATTTAGCTTAATATACCGTTAGGTGGTAGCAGAAATACTGGCTGAACAGGACTGAGATTTGGCAGAAATGCAGGCTTTACAGTGGTGAGATGGTTTGGTGCATGGGGTTATTTTTTTTGCCATGGGTATGTCCAGAACGGCACCCACCCTTGGCATACTCAAGTGAGACCTGTTCACCTACTGCTGAGGAAATTAATTTGTGAGCTGCCACTGCTCCTGGAGTCCCTGACCCTCACAATAATCCTCCGGCTTTCAGCAGCCCAGGAACACGTTATGGACACTTGCTACATAGGAATAGCCATGCAGAGACCTGAATTATTTTTGGCCCTCACACACAGACACCTCTTCTGCTCCTTACAGAGCTGCTAGCCAGGGTCAAACACAAATTGAGTTCAACCTCTCCCTTCCTCCCAAGGAAACAGCAGTACATATTGCTTAACTAAGAGCACAGAGCATTCTTCCATGTGTTAAAATCCACTGCATTCTTCAAGGTCAGTTTTCATTTCAATTCTTCATACCAAGAGTCACAATTTAAGGCCTTCAACGCACACCACAGTCAACACCTCCTTCACCCAGCCCCTTTTGGGGATGTAAACACAACAGCTCCAATGCCTGCACCAAAGGCTTCTCTTTTTAATGAAAGATAAAGCACAATACTTCACAGAAACACATCATGGTTGCACTCCAGCTTCATGTCCAAATTCTTGAACAGGTGACCAAATGCAAGGCTGGGGATGCTTCCAGCAACACAAGCCACCACAGTGGCATCTGACTCGCTTTAGACTTTTTTTTTCCCCTCTTTCTTTTAAAACTATGTTCAAGTTACGAATGACTGGTGCTTTTCCTGAAGAGTGGTCCCAATGCCACTTGGGTGCCAGGGTCCAGTGCCAAAGCTGAAGTCAGCAATGGACCTGTGGAGGGGTCACACTGGGCATTCCCAGAGAGCTCAGTCCTTCACCAGTGTCAGAACACAACAGACAGCAGGTGCCACCCACACAGACCCCAGCGTGCCTGACACTTTCACAGGCTGAATATAAACTGTAAAAATAATAGGTACAAACTGTATAAAATTTGAGTGGGGATTGTGTTTTGGGATAAATCATCACAAGTTTCTCTGTGAGACACACAAGAGAGCTCATGCAAAGCGCTCTAGATCCAGTGCTGCAAGGTGTTCTCTTAGATGAAATGGAGAGCTCACACTCAGGATTTTCCTCCCACCTTTCCTACGATCTGCCTGAATGGGTAACATGGGTTCTGGAGGAGCAGACAGCTGTAAGGCAAATACTCTTCAGAGCTAAAGAAATTAAAATTTGCACAGAAGGAGAGGAAGTATTTACTTGATGTGGAACAGTTTTAGAGGAGCATCCTTTTGGGCACTGGAAGTTGCATTCCTGTCCTAGGGATGCTTGTTCAAAGATCGGTGTATAGCTGGGAATAAGTGATGATTGACTGGCCCTTCTCCATCTCTGCTGGATCAGTCCTGCATCCACACAGCACAGAGCTGGGTCACTGATTTCATGGGCACATTCCCTTTCCTGCTCTGTGAGAAGGTGCAGCTCCGCACTCTTGGAGGAAGCAGCAAGAGGAGGATGGATGATGCAATTCCTTCACTGAACGACTTCATCACAGTAAGATGTTCAGTCAATTCACTCCCGAGTCTTTGCCTAAAGCAGAAGCCTGCTACACCAACTAACCCAAGAACCAGAACAGCTCTTTAAGAATGCCACTTGGAAATAAAATCATATAGGAACTACACAAAGAGTTAAGCATAACATATACACAGATACTATACAAAAGTTTGTGTGGTGTATAAAAAAACCCAACCAAACAAAAAAACCAAAACAAAAAACCCACACCAGAAAAACAACAAATAAAGTCCTGAATATTTTGACACAAAACGCCCCCTTGGTTTCTTCTCTGCCAAAGAACTAAAGAAAAATTACGAATCAGGCTCCTTAAGACAAAGGTCTACTTGGGAAGGCCAGTTTCTAACGAGAAGCAGATCTCTCACTCTTCACTGATGCTCAGCAATAGGAGCTTCTCATTTTTCTTAAGGGTAAAGGAATATGGCCGTCAGCCTTGAAAACTGTAATGGTTCTAATCTCTGCACTCTGCTTAGCAGGGGCAAAAATCTTGCTTGCTAAGTTCTTCAGAGAGGTAGTAGGAAGGTAACTATTGTATATTTATGAGTAAGTTTAGCCAATGTACAGTACAAGGCAAACCTCTTTGTTCAAAAGCAGCCTTCATTTTTGTTTGAATCTTGCATCTCTTAAGAAATACCAGGAGTCATTTTCAATTAGAATGTCTCAGAAAAGTTGGCGGGGACCGAAGTCTATTTCTTAAGCAGCTTTTCTTCCTTTGTGATCTCTCAAGATTGGTTCTTTCATTCACTTCTACTGCCAGGATAAAGAGGAGCCGTATTTTTGGTCAATAGTACATAAATATCAAAGCAGCAATCCATCCCGTAAGAGCATACGGGCTGTAGGGTTGCCCACCACAAACCAGTAGTGGTCTGCTCCTTGGCTTGTGGGAGCAAAGGTTTTTTTAGTAGATGTGAAAAGATATTCCTGGCTTTCACACTCAGTGAATTACTGATTGGAAAGTGCAAAATCTTGGACTTGTAACTTCTTTTTCAGAAGCAGTTTCAATAGGTACTGGACTTTGGCAAAACAGGTTCCCTTGATTAAAAGGCCTCCTGAGGGATGTGGGAGGGAAAGTTGCTTCCCAAAGTGGATATGGCAGGGCTGAAATGTAACCAAGCAGTTTGCAAATGCCAGTAACTGCCTTAATGATTTCTGAAATGTCTTTGCAACCCAGAATTCAAAGTCAGATGCAAACAGCATGACAGAGCAGAAAGATACTAAATGGCAGAAATTTTAGCATGGACACAATTTCCTACAACTGGAATCCCAATGGGGACCGTAATTTTAAAACACTGACAATTTCAGATGTGTTATTCAGAAGTTATCTGAAGTACTGAGATTTATCCAGATGTTTTTCTCCCGTCTGCCCTACAACCGAATCTCAAGAGATGAGATTAAGACTAGGGACTTGTCGGATCTATGATAACCCACTGCTAATTTAATACATCACAGTTTTCAAACTGATTTAACTACGTGGCAGACACAAGCGTGCTGTACATCTGGGAATGCTCAAAACCGCTCCCTCCTGACCCAGGCCTGTGCCTTCAAGTTGGTCTGTTTTATCCAGTCTTACACTGTTCCATGATCAAGTCAACAGGACCAGAGCCTGGGCTTCCTGCACCACCCTCCTCTTGTTCCCTACTGCCACCCAGAAAGGAAAAAAAAATAAAAGCAGTAATTCTCTGAGGTAAAGCTTCTTGAAGTCAGAAAGAAAGTAATCTGCTGGAATGTTAGAGCTAGTCCTGGGCAGAACGCAGGAGAGAAAGTAAGCTCATTAACTGCAGTTTACTCACTCTGTGGCTAAACAAATGAGATTACTCCATAGCTATCAGAGTTGCACACATGGGTTACAGACTTCTGAGGCTGTGCACACACACTGCTCCAGAAGGCGAGCAAATCAACGTTAGAAGGCTAAGACAGAAACAGTCACCCGGACCTATTTTGAAACAGTCCATTTTAGTTCTTCTCATCTAATTGAATTTCTGAAATGCAATGGTAAAAAAACTGAATCAACATTTTGAAGTTCTGTTACATTAAAATGGAACAAGATCTATAAATGTATGACGAGAGATTTTCTATAATAGAAGCCAAGTATGCTTTAAATCCCCAGATGTATTTGCAGAAATGCTTGGTTCTAGGGACCAAAGTGCTCCTTTCCCTGTTTGTTGCAGAATGAATGTGAAAGAACTTTAAAAAAAATAATAATAATTTATTTTTTTTTTTTGCAGCACCAGGTGAAGAGCTTTGAGCTGCTCTCTGCTTCAGCGTTACAGTGAAGAACCTGTTTAAAAAAACTCCAGTCACCTTCAAAAAGCATCATGCTAACCTAAACTGAAGAGCTGGCCCTACCCAACACTATGGTAAAGCTTTACTATCTTTGTAGAAACCCTACATGTCCAAGGTATGAAATATAGAAACAAACTATTCTGCAGCTGACACCTGTTAAAAAAGTTTTGGTACCTCTTCAGTGGTCCATTCTGTTCACTGAAAGGATTCAGGAGGCAATGCCTAAGTAGTAGCCTGTCTCTAAGGTGTGTTAGAGCAAAGGTGTCTATTTTAAACTTCTGTCCCAGTGAGACAGTGTGGAACTTGCAAATAAGGATTCCAAACGGCAACTGGCTCAGTGAACATTAATTTGATCTCACAGTAACAAGAATGCAAAGACTAAAAATCTCAAACTAAATGCAATTGTGAGGACATTCTCTCTTCAGCTGCCAACTGAGACTGTTGGCTGGCTCAAATGTAAGGTATGACACAAGATCCAAGCTGTCTAAACTCTGCATAAAAGCTTTGCACAATAAAGCCAATGAAGAAGACCTCGTGTATGACAAGAAACGTTGAATTAATGTGGCAAACAATAGCAATCAATCTTTCACAAGTGCTCTGCACAAAATAAGTGGTTCTCCTAATAGTCATCCATTGTGCAGGCCTGCTTGTTGAGGGGTTGTGGTCTTAGCAAGAAGCACAGGGCTTGCTATGGTTTACTTAATCCCAAGAGCACCCTTCTAGAACTTATCAGTGACTCGTGCATCGTTCTATGAGCGTTC
The DNA here is from genome assembly GCA_013400055.1 of Nycticryphes semicollaris. Classification (NCBI taxonomy): domain Eukaryota; kingdom Metazoa; phylum Chordata; class Aves; order Charadriiformes; family Rostratulidae; genus Nycticryphes; species Nycticryphes semicollaris. The sequence goes on along the minus strand of VXBJ01007792.1, from coordinate 1,006,606 downwards.
TAAAGCAAGAGAAATTAACCTGCTGAGAGCAACACACAGTAAACCCACCTTTTTCTTTTGTTAAAAAAGAAGTATGCCAGAAGGAAGGTAAAACACAGCCCACTTAAAAAAAAAAAAAAGAAAGAAACCAACACCAAAAACCAACAAAACAACCAATAACAAACCCCCTTCCTCACCATCACTTACCCCATATCAAGAGGATAATTAGTGTCAAAACCAGGAGACAATCTGGTATCCATACTGAGAAGGAAAAGAGGTTAGAGTCCCAGAAGTCCTCCTGCCTGTGGCTTACAAAACTAAATAATGTTTGGGAACAATGGTCCTGTCAGTGACATGTCAACAACACATTTATTTTAAAAAGGCTAAATTCAAGTTTTAAACACAAGTAACTGCAAAAAACAAAAAAAAACCCCACAAAACAAAAAAAATCCAAACCCCTTTGGTTGATTATCCATCTTGTTAAGTATGTCAAAGTTAGCAATCAACAGTTTCTCTAGGAAGTCTCCAGGAACACAGAGGTCAGCTCACTCCTTACTGGGAAGGTCAGACACCTAGCAGTGACACTGGAAGTGCTGCCATGCCAGCGTCACACATGCTCACAACATCTCAGCCAGCATTTGGGAAGCTAACGGTGCACACAAAGTCTTGAGCTGATCATCCACAGCCAACTCGGGTTGCTGTGAACTCATTGAGACAAATAAATAAAAAAAAAAGCAACAACAAAAAAAAATAAAGCCAAGCACCTCTAGGGCCAGACCCCGAAGACACAGGAATCAAAGCTTTTTTTTTTTCCCCCTCCTCTCCCTATTTACAAAATGCCATTTATAGCTGATGTGGCCACTTCAGTTATTGTGAGGAAATGTCTTTTATTCTAAGCAGTCCTAAGTGTCATGTTCATGGACGCTGTGGCCTGCGTGGCACGGAGTGTCCCATGGGGTGTGTCCCTCCCACCAAGGCACACGGAGGGAGTTCAGTCTTCAGTTTCTTCATATGTTGTCTCGTCAAACGGACGGTCCAAGAGAGGTACCAAATGGTGACGGGAATATTTCAGTTGCAAAAGATCCCCAACTTCATTGATTTCTTTTAAAGCCTGAGAAAGAGAGCACAGTAGATCAGCAGAGGGGACAGATGCAAGCAACTTATCAGCACATCTTCCTTTCTGCGTGCCTGCAGCCTACTCCAACAGCCATTTTACTTTAGTGAGATTTTCCTGCGTAGAAGTCTGTAGCTTCAGGGGTGCAGAGGATTTGGTTTTAACATTCAGAAGTCTCCAGGCCAAGTGAGCAGCACTGATCACTTAACCAAGAGTGACCCTGCACCCCACTCCCAAGGCCTGATCAAAATAACCAGCAATGCTAACTCAAATTTCACAGTCATCCCCAAAAAACCCGTGACTATTCAACAGACAGAAAAAACGAGAACAACATTCCTGCCTTCCTGGAGGTAATAAAACTGAACTAGAAAAAAACCCGTACACAGAGGTTTAACCCCTCTTTATCTGTCATCCAGTAGGAAAACAACATGTGTGTGAGCTTACTACCTCTGACCTACTGTATTGTTTGGAATTGCAAGACAGCAAAAGGCAAACTGCAATGTTGTGCTAATAAGTGCTATTGATGCATTTATTGCATCTACATTTGATTAACTTGCATTGTCCACCTACAACTAGAGGCGCAAGCTCTGTGTCATAAACAACATTGCATGGGAGACTTTGGCCAGCCAATCCAAGGAATGAAAAAAAGTTGTTCTTTTTCAGATCCCAGGCATTTTCTCCCTAGAGAGTATGTCCCAGTGACTGAGGTTGCCACAAAGGCAACTGATAGCCCAGACCGCTGCTAGTGAGCTAATGAAACCTTTCACCGCTTTGACCTGAATACAAGCGTTACCAAGTTTACCAGAGATCAAACATCTGCTAGCGTTAGAAATGAGGAAAGTCCCAGCTCTGTTAATCATACTTTCTTTGTGTTGCAATCTCTTTGATAAGACACATAAGGTTCACAAGAGGGCTTGGTAAAAGCCAAACCCAAAACTTCATTTCTCTACAGAACAGGAGCAAGGTAGAAGATAAAACAGTTGCTGCAGACAAATGTGCCAGCGTACACGATGGTAATTATCTTATGTAGGCAAGTGACAAAGAAATGAGTTCAGAAGATGAATTCCAAGTCTAACGTGAGTTTTGAACTCGGAGGCTGACATTCTGCACTCCCTTGAATTGTAAGTTTATCCGGATAGATACATTCAGCATTCCTTCAGAACGCCACTAATTCAATATTAATGCTCCAATTTTAACACGTTCTGGGTCAAATGCCTGTCTCTTGAGACTCGTTGGCAGACGGGGGTTAATATCCCTACATGCTTTTCCTTCCTGGATGGATAGTTCAAGTTTTTGTTGCTTTAAACAATGGCCCCTCATGCTTGTTATATTTGGCAGCAAGAACCTTTCCACTCTCAAATCTGGGGGAACGACAAACCCAGAAGTTGGACTTCAGTAAAAACAAAACAAAATCAAAACGTGGGCACAGTTTGCCAGAGCTTTAAGTAAAGATCCCATATGGAAACAATTTAAGGTTGAATTTCTGTTGAAAGAGTCTGTTAACTGTTATTCTTGAATGCAGATTTAGGATTTTATTAATTTAAAACAAAAAGGACCACGTGACCAGCAAAACTACAAAGGAAATGGCATTGGTGAACTCTGACTTCAGGAGAGTGTAATATATTTTTCATCACTGAAAAGAAAGCACCAGCCCACAGGGATGCAGGTTATGAGGGACTTCACTCTGATCCTGAGCCAAATATTTTCAGGCAAGGAAGTTTTATTTACATAAAACGGTTAAAATTGTAACTGAGAACTGTTCCCCATCATGTGGGTTTATTTAATAAGAACAAGGAAGCATTACAAATATCAGCATTTACAAGACAAGCTTCTCTTCCCTGTGCTCCAAACCTGGATAAATTTTGTTTAGAAAAAATGCTGTAACAGCCCTAGTTAGTATCCATGTACACAGGGATGGGCTACCAAACTCTCCTCTCCATCACTGACTTGAAGAAGCTCTCTGCCAGCTCTCTCCAACTCTACTCATCGTAGTTCTTTTTCCTCCTGATATTGTTGCCATAGTTCAGCAGAGGGATTGGAGCCGAGGGCTGCCTTAATGATTAGCTGCCTGAAATCAATCCCCTTTCACTGCATCACAAGAAAATACAACACAAAGTCACTGACATGAAGAGTTGCTCCTTATTAACTCTTCTTTCCAATGTTTCGGCTTCAGAGCATGCAGCTGTTTCGAGCCTTAAAGTGGATTACCCTAACTTGGAACGAAGCCTCCACGTACTGAGCTAAATCAGGATTTCTTCATTCACTTCAAAATTCACACCTCATTTTGCCTTGGATTAATTTTCTTAGGCAGACAAGCCCTAATATATTACACAAGCATTTCCTCCAGTTAGAGCATTTAGCACCTTCAGAGGTAGTCTAGAAATGAGTATTTACAGTTAAATGCACAAAATTTGAAACATTTTCTGGAAAGCAGAAAGATTTGTAACCGAATTGACAGGAAAAGAGCTTTTTTAAGCAGAGTAATAAAAGTTACAGAATGGTTTTGGAAGAGAGCAAGTATAGTACTTATACAGAACCCTGCAAAAGCAGCTTGTTACGGTAAAGACTCCAGCTAGTCACTAAGAGAGAAGACCAAAGATCAACAGCAAGACTGCATGATTGCTCAGGTAGTGCAGCACATCAGGTTTGCATGGTTTCAGTTATAGCTCAGTTTGCAGCAAATGATTTCAGAGGCTTCACTTTTTCTTCTTTTACTTCCTCTTA
>VXBJ01007792.1:915297-1002748 GCA_013400055.1 Nycticryphes semicollaris | reverse complement strand
CTCAAGTCCACCTGGCCAGAAGTTACTGCTCCCACATCTGTGTCAATGCACTCAGCTCTACTGCTGTGCTCCGAGCCAAGTCTGGGATACTACTCATTTTATACAGGGGGAAAGTGCCTTTTCCAGACCTGTTTCAGAATTTTTATTTGGAACAGAAACAACCGAATTGGCATAATTGTGGCAAAAGTAGCAGGACAAGAAGTTGAGAAGGAACTCCTTAAGCAGGAAATTAAATATCAACCGACTGTCATGGTCACCGTCTCTCTTCGGGACTGTAACCTATGGGATTCTTTCGTTCTGAGTCACAGAAACAGGGAAGTGGGGAAAAATAAGTACAATTAAGGACTTTGACAGAGCCCAAGACAGCCCATGTACCTTCAGACTCTCAAGAATTAATGTAGATACCACACCAAAACATAGTAAAGGTTGTCAGGCTTATTCATATAAGCCTCTTTCAACTATGGGTCAGAACAACTTCCATCATAGAATCATTCGGGCTGGAAGAGACCCTTGGGATCAGGGAGTCCAACCATCTGCCCTACTCTACAAAGTCCTCCCCTACACCATATCGCCCAACACTACATCTAAATGACTCTCAAACACATTCAGGGATGGGGACTCAAGCCCCTCCCTGGGCAGCCTATTCCAGTGTCTGACCACCCTTTCTGGGAAAAACTCTTTCCTAATGTTCAGCCTAAAGCTACCCTGTTGCAGCTTGAAGCCATTCCCTCTTGTTCTATTGCTACTTACCTGTGGGAAGAGACCAGAACCAACCTCTCTACAATGCCCTTTCAAGTAGTTGTAGAGAGTGATGAGGTCTCCCCCTCAGCCTCCTCTTCCTCAAACTAAACAGTCCCAGCTCCTTCAATTGCTCTTTGTAAGATTTATTCTCCAGGCCCCTCACCAGCTTCATTGCCCTCCTCAGGAGGGACCTCCATTCCCGCTGGAACAGGCTCAGTCTGGGAAGGAGTCAGTAATGCATTGCACATGGCACAGGTGCACTTAAGACAGCATCATTTAAGACACAGTGTTCTGAAGCAGAATAGTAACCTTTGAAATAAAAAAATATCATGTGCTGAGGTTTGCATTTGCTTTTGAAGCAAGACTATAAATCTTCTGAAGGTTCTCAGGCTTTTTTGGTTTTTTTTTTTTTTCCCTTACCTTCTGCATCTAGGGTCAGAAAAGCAGGATTTTATCCTTCTAAAAGATTCAGTGGAAGATAGAGCCTCTTAAGTGGAGAACAAGCATTGTCTCAATGCAATGAGACTGTCTCACATAATTTAAAATAGGAAAAGATAGTCCCTGAGATTTACAGCCATTCCGCATTGTTGAAGCAAGGAAAGAGAGATGGAGTCACTGCCAGCTCTAATCCACAAGGCTTTGAACATTAGGTTTGTGTACCAAACATTGTACCAGTCTACAAAAAAAAAAGTCAACCACTGTATCTGTTTATAGAAGTCACGAGCAAAAGGAAGACAAGATGAGACACTTACTGTATCAAGCATCTCTTTGGTATGAGCTGCAGACAAGCAGAATCTGGCTCTGGACTCGATGATGGGGGTGGCAGGGAAGCCCACAACCACAACACCGATGTTCCGCTTCAGCATCTCACGCCCAAATGCACTGCCAGAGAGGACAAGAGAAATTATCAGAACGATACCAGCAGAGACAAAGGAGCAGCAGCAGCATGAAGGTCTCACTACGTTAACTCATACAGGCCTTCGTTAAAGCAAGCCTGTATTTTGGTGCTTCCTTTTGGAGACAGAACACCTGTTTCACAAGTGGTTTTGTTTGGGTTTGGTGGGTTTTTTTTTTTTTTAATTCAATCCCAAGGTGGTCCTCCTCAAAAGGTTTCACTCTAAAAGTTCTAACAAAGAGGAAAGATTATATGTGGCAAAGACTGGTCTTATCAGGCTATTTCTAAATGGCTTTGTAACTTAAGCTTGGAAACCTTCCTGGTAGGAAACAGGTATGTTGTCTCAGAAGTCTGAATGTTCAAGGAATCCCCCATGCTGCAATCCCTCAAAGCAGATGCTTCTGCACTTGCAAGACTGTTTGTTTTCATCAATTTAATTGAAGTATATTATGGTGTCACAGTATGTACCACTTTTTAAGTACCTATCACAGCAGCTATTGAATTGCCCCAGTAAATTGAGATCGTCTAATCTGGTACCAAATATTTTTAAGGAAGGTGCAAAATCCTCCTACAATTGTTACACAGTATCTTCCACAAAACAAATTCTTATGGGGATTAAAGAAATTAGCGTCTGTGACTTATGCGATGAGAGGCACGAAGATCTAGATCCTTTCCACGACAGCAGTGCATTGTGGGTGTCTCCACAGGCCACAAGAAATGGCTAATCCTTTTTGAACTGACATTGTCTTGACAAGTAGCAATGAACTTAAGAGGCTTATAAGGATGTATAAATCAGTATAAATCAGAAATCAGGCTTTTGTTTATGTTGCAAATTTTTTAATATACACTTTATATCTGTTGTTGTGTCTCATCATGTCCTAGCCCCTTGGTGTTTTTTTGTTTGTTTGTTTTTTGTTTTTTAATTTTCAGAGTTCCTTTGTGGAAATGTTGGCTGCTTCTGATCCAGGAGCTGGTTGAAAGATTCCTCTTGTGACTTTTATTGTTAATTTCCACTCAATTTCAGCCTCTCTTTCGCACATATATACACCTCATACATAAATAAAATGGAAAAAAAAAAACCCATCCAAATTTGAAAACATAGCACATAGCAGTAAAATTGCTTCCCTGAAGTGTTTTTCTTGTTGCCCCAAGCTACAAGCCTCAATTTTCTCAAGGTCTCTTACAGGAAGGTTCCGTGTTTTATAACACTCAGTAATGATCATAAAAGCAAAAGTCAAACCAGACTTTTCTCACATTTAGAAAAGTTTTAATATTCTTGTACCATTATAGCTTTAAATAAGGTGGGTGAGAAGTTATCCTGTTAAACCTACCCAATTTTTGCTGGCATGTACAGCATCAGAGGCACAACAGGGGAATCTTCATTTCCATAGATGATAAAGCCCATCTCTTTCAGTCGTCTCCTGAAATATCTCGTGTTCTCTGCTAACTGCTGCACACGCGCTTTCCCTAGAAAAAAAATGAAGATAAGACTGTGAACACCACACCCATGCCTAACTGCAACACAAGACCCCTAGTGAAGTACAAACTATGAACATACTGCTTGTGTTAGAATTTTATGTAAACTAGAAATCGTAGTTTCTTCTCCCTCGTGTAATCAAGATTAATTACTCTTTTTTCTGACAAGGCTGTAGCTGAATGGACTACGACAGGCACAGCCATCAAGTCTAAGCAGTCCCCAGTTTTTCAATCAAGAGGTACCTGGCAAAACAAGGCAGTTACCTGCTTTTAAACAAGATTCAAAATCAGTTCAAATTTCATCGGTAACTGCATCTTGAATAAGAGGTTGCTTATACTTTGAATTATTCACAAAAACCTATTGAATCAACTGGGGCTGTTCACTGTGTTTTATCCTGATTGTGTGTATTGATGGAAATGACTATTTTCCTCCTTAGATCTAGTTGCTGCACTGCTCATGTGGCTGCTCTCTAACCTTTTTTGACTTAAAATGAACTGGGCTTACATGAAACCGATTATTTCTGATAATCCAGCTCACTTTGCAGAAGCAGCAGCACCCAATTTATTGTGTATTCTGTATGGATTTTTTTTTTTTCACATTTGTTAAAATTAATACACAGGACATGAGGCAGCTAGTGTCATTTAAAGATTCCAGCTATTCAGATATGTGTAGGACAACCTATTTATCAGTTAATTAGATTCCAGCCTAGCATAGTGCACTATGCTTCTGTATTGCCCAGAAAAAGATCCACATCATCTCACCTAAGCAGAGGATAATGCATTGCTGGTCAACTAATGCTCTAATATGCTTAAGAGATTAAGCACTGTGCCATTGATGAGACTATAATAAATAACATTTATAATTACTTGTCTCTGGTCCACAGAGCATATTTCTGGATAACTGATTATCTAAACACTGCCTTCACCAGATGGGTAATTCATATACTGAAGCATTAAATCTACAGCACCGCGGGTCTACGCCATATAGCGAAGTTGGCTACTAGATATTAATCATCTTCCTTTAAAGTTGTAGATAACACAAAGTGATTAACCAAAAGGAACGCCAGGTCTCAAAGGAACATCCAACACCCACGTCGCTCTGCTCCAGGCCAAAACAAATGTAATTTTAAGAACCTATAATAGGTTTTGTAGCCAAGAGTATTAGACATTCCACCCACAGCCATGCAATCAAAGGCAAAATCCCATCAAAGGCAAAACATGAGAAAAAAAGGATGAAACCTGTTAAGTTTGCAAAACTTGGCCTATTGTTAGTGGGTAGGAGATTGTATTTTTGACAGCATTCACTGGCATTTAAGACATCTCTTCTCTATTAACAGCATTTCTTAATGTTTATTCCCCCAGAGCTTCTGCAGAAGCTTAATTCCTCTTCCCCCAAAAAACAGTAAGGTTTCAGTAAAACACAAAGGCATCTTGTGTTTATGAAACTTATTTTTTTAATTGGCTTAGATCAGATCCTCTAGTGGAGACCTAGATTTCTCTTGTGTTTTCAGACCAATTATTTATTTTAAATACCCCAGACCACAAAGTGAAGTTGAAAAAAAAAAAACAACCCCAAAACAACAACATCCCAACAAAAAAAAAATAAAAAGAAACTGGCCTACTGCAAGACCCTACAGATAGTGGGCCAAAAGTCCACTTGCATTTCTAACATTGAGACAATCAATAAAAACAAAGGTGTCCAGAACAACCTACATACAGAAAAAAGCTACTATGGTACCTTTGAGAAAGCTGCATCCACACGTCTCATACACAAAAATGCACAAGTTCTGACAACATTTCAAGTCAGTGATGTACAATCTCATCAAAATACACATGAGATTTCACCACGGTGAGAACAGTAAGGAAACGTACACAGCTGGATACAACTGCTGCGATCAGCCCTTCTTCTCAAGATCAGGAATGCAGCTTCTCCCACTACACATTCCCTCTCTGTACTCCCATAAAGCATGGAGTTTACAGTGCTTTAAGCAGACGGAACCTTCAGTACCTTTATAGTTTTCCCCTCTACACATTCACACCCTTTCCAAGTTGTTGGGAACCTTCCAGGCTGAAGATTAAAAGCAACCTTAATTTGTAGCTGGCAACTTCTTCACAGTCTTCCTCAAACTCTTTCCCATAAAAAGAGCTTATGATTCTAGATTTGTCCTTACAGATTGAAGAGTACTTTGAGATGTAAACAAGTTTCATGCCCAAGTCTTTCAGTTTTCTACAGAGATATAGTAACCTACTACAGCAACAAGTTTAGAAGACACTTGCCTTCTTCAGGTATGCAGGTCACAGAAGCCTGTTAGCTACTCCTTCACTCTAGAACCACCAGTTAATTTAATGAAATTATTACCCCTCTAAAAACTTGCCACTGTGCCAACAACAATATTACCAAGAACTTGAAAACATAAGAGGAGTGTCTCCTCACTACCCACCATGTGTCATTACCATCTTCTGAAGACAACTGTAGTCGTGGTGAAGCAAAGCACCAGAAATTGAACAAAACCTGGCTGCAGCTTCCTTGTCCTCTGCTTTTTTCTCCCTGCATCCTGTGCAACTACTCTCTTCTGTACTTTAACGTATTTAGTCTCCTATTCCACCATAAAATCCTGCACTTGAAGAGTGATGCCATGTGCCAATTGAACAGGATCTGCAGTATTACACAGAAAACACACATGGAACGTTCAGCTCTGGTAACGTTTCCTGCTTGAGCCCCACTGGCTCACACTCGTGTAACAGGCTGTAAACTGCTACTACAATTTTTACCATATTTTCTGGGACCACAACGACAAACCATTCAATGCCTGGGGAAAACAGTGACCAGGTACCACTGCTAATCCCACTGGTACCCAAAGAGCGCTTGACCATTCAAGATGGACCTCCAAGTCCCTTCCTGGCCCCAACATCTTCTGAAATTCAGAGCTCTGTCCACATCTGCTCAACTGTAGGCCTAGAAAGGCCACCAGGCCTGCAGCAATCCTCCAGCAGCTGGCTTTCTTGGCAGATGCAGCTTCATTTTTAAGATCATGCAAAAAAGGCCGGCTCAGACACCACCCTGCCAATTGTTCTCACATAGGAGTTGTGCAATGATTCTGGTAACATCCTTTCATCTAGGAAACTGGAATGTGATGACCTTCAGGGAGGGAAGGAGGAAGAAAGGGAGAATTACTGGAACTGAGTTCTTCAAAAGGCTAGAAAAGTAGAACCCTTCTCATGGCAACTGCTCTGAAGTCACTTATGGGTCCTGTAAAGGGCTTAAACTAGCTACTGACAGACCTACACTGGAATTAGAGGATTAACTAATAACTTATTTGCTTTTATACCCTTTTACAAGTTTACTGCAGTCATAACAACATTGCTCTTGCAATTTAGTAAAACACTTCCTTCCTTGTAGCAGCCTGGGCACCATTTAGTCTAAAGTCCATAGGTATGCCCTAAAGAACATGTTGCCATTGTATCACAAGTAAAGGTCACATCCCACACCTCAAGGGGAGAAACACTCTCCCCCTTTGCCACCCTCAAGTCAGCTGCAGCTGTGTGGGCTCAGCAGAGGAAGAAAGAAGAACAGAGAAAAGAAATGCAACAATTGCCTCTGCTTGGATAGTTACGATGGGCTGAATATTTATAGCTGACAGTTTGTGAAGAGGAACGTGTTTTGACTTGACAGGCCCTTATACCAGCCCAAGATAGAAGGCAGTCACTTTAAATTGCCATTGCTCATTTTCATACTGACATTTGTTTTAGTGTACACCTTAGGTGCAGAATACATGGTACAGACTTGCAGCCCTTGCATCCCAGGTGCTAATAACCACATGTGAACTCACAGATCAGCAGGAACTTTACTGACAAGGTCCCTCAGAGCTCTTCTCAAACCTTTGCTCTAAGGTATTGCTCATAACATCATGATTGTGTATTTACTCTACCTGGTCAAGAATGCCAGATATGTGCTTTTGTATTTATAAACACTAAGCAACCTGACCCTAGACTTCACAAAACAGGCAAGTGAGGCTTTAGGGGTTCTGCAGCAGAAGGGTTCCACCAGCTGAACCAATACAGTAAGTAATGTCTGATTGACTGTAATATTTTGACCATTCCTCCAGTACTTAGCATGTACCTTCCCATATGAACAGCAAACTTTTGCTCACTTCTAAACAAGCTTCAGAGGTTGGCGTTTCTAGCTTTGTGCTGAGAGCATTTCTCTTCTCTGACATTTTAACCATATGACTTATCAAATCTTAGAAATATAAAAGTCAATTAATAGTCTTAAAAAAATAAAATAATGCAGCTAGTACCTCCCTGAAAAAAAAAGAATGTTCCAACACCCTAAAGAAAGGACTCCATTATCAATCTAAAGATACATGAGATGCAAATTCCCCACAACCCTAACGGAAAGTAATTAGCATCTCTGCCAGGACAAATTCCCACAGACTAAGAGAACGATACCTCATCACTTGTGAGGGTCTCTGCTTTAGAGGTCATATTGCTCAGAAAGACAGAAGTTACAGTGAAAACATTACTTGGGAGATATTTAAGCAAATTTATTCTTGAAGCAGGAATTAAGTTGGTACTTCCCATAGCTATCTGCAGGATAAAAAGGGGGCTGCACACTCCACCACACTGAATCTAAACTCCTCTTGCAATGGGTTTATTAGTGAGGCACATAAACAGAGAAACTCACCTGTATTTACCCTCGCTGCTCTTTACATCATGGAGGTTCACACTTAAATTAACAGTCCAAATACTGCAAGGATTCTCAGACTACCCTTATTTGCAAAAGGCAGTTTAAGAAACACACAACAATTGTTCAGCAATTAAAAATTTTTTTGCAAGGCCAGGATGAATTTAGTCTTTGAAAAAAATAGACACATGCTTCTTAGAGCTGAGATCTGTGTAACATCTCTATTCCATTAAAAAAAAAAAAAAAAGAAATCTCTACAAAAGACAAAGAATTTATGGAAGTCACAAATATTAGATCTTTGTGACAGAGTAACATTCCTGTCATCTGCTAAGGCTGATGAATAAGCTCTCATAGATGGTATTGGACTCAAAAAAAATTTAGTTCAACCAGGACGTATTTGTTTTTAGTCCCCTCTTGTGAGCTCTAAGCAGTAATTTGAAAGCAATCACAAATCTGTCCTTCTAAACAATGCCACACTTCATCAGCAAGGATTATTGAGAAATAAAAGGCATGTTGCATTGCATACAAACAGACTACTGATGGACACTGAGCTCCAGAGCAGCAAACCAACTTCAGATGGGCAAAAAAAATACAAGCAGGATTTTATTTGCTTGTCGCACGAGGGATCACTGTCACCTGGATCTAAAACAAAGATACTTGGCACAATACAAAGGAAACTATATGTTTGGTTTTTTAATTACTTCTTCTAAAGACTTCAAAGCAACGTAAAACACATCTTTAAAAATGGTTCCCAAGCAGTGAAACTGTAAACTGTATGCACAAGCTGCAATACAGCTCTTGCTGGTCAACAAATACCAGTTCACATTAGACAGCTATGGCAAAGTTTCTATATATTCTTTCATTAACTAATCTTGTAGCCGTTCAACACAGCATTTTAACCTCACAGTCTTAATTTAATCTTTTTTTTTTTTTTGTTGCCAACACTTACAATGAGACTAAACAGAAATTTCATGCCTTTATATTGCATACCAGTACAGAGCAAACATCTTTGGTTTTCATGATTAAATGAGAAATACAGAATAAAAGAAAACTCTTGATATGAATAGCTTTCTGTTCAGTGCATGCAAGAATCATTCCACTTGTGATACATAGTTATTGCCCCAATTAGTCTCTCAGTATCACACATACATGCATGCATACGTGTGAAAGGACACCACAGCAGCAGATCCCAACCCACTTTTTCAGGAAACAATGCTGAAAGACATTTTATAACCTGAGCAGCAATGCCTACTGACTATTGTTATTTATCTACTGAAGTAATAACTAAGCCTCCATATTCTTGCATGGAATAAAAACAGTTTGTGGAAAGGGTACGTTCTGCAGCATCCACCATCATTCCCAAATGACACACCTAACCTACAACCCAATTTTATGGAAAACCTTGACTATGTAAACTTACTAACATTTTTATCACACACGTACGCAATTAAAAGCCAAAGGGGAAAAAAAAAAAAAAAAAAAAGAGAGAAATCACAGAATCACAATGCATTATGAAGGCACAGATAAAGTGATCCCATTGTGCACTGCTCCCCAGAAAGAAGATAAGGCGCGGCTAAATACATTCCTGCACATGGACCATGCTGCAACATTTCATGGTTGCTTTTCTGAGAGCAGCAGCATCAATGATTGTGAAGACAAAGCACTATTTCATTAGCATGGATAGAGTTTTTTCTCCCCATATACCTTACTATCAATGGTCCAAGCAGAAGCAAATAAGTGATAATTTCTACTTCAAAATGCCTGTATTTTTTGACATTTGGAAGTGTTTAGATCAAAGTAAACTGGTGATGAAAACTTGGTTACCTCCATCATTCTCTAGAAGTTTGTTTCTTCAAGTCAGAGTGATGCTATAATACATTCAAGCTTGTAAATTTTTCCACATTAAAGCCCCCTTTTTTTTTTTTTCAAAGGCTTATACTTCCATTCTGTTTATTATTCCTACGTTTCTGTCTTTTGGTTGGCTGTTTCAGTGGAAGGCATAATTCAGCATACCCTGTTTTGGAAACAAGCATTTTTCAAATCTCAACCAGGAATTCAATATTATTCTGCTGATTTAACAAATTCTCCACTAAGCTTTCAGAAGCTAAGTTTCCTCCCAAGGGCTTATGAAGATCTTTTGCAACACTAATGTAAGTCAAGTTGTGTTCTGGACACTATACTTGTAAATACCTCATCATTAAAAAAAAACCACAACAGCCGATTCCTTTTTTGAGAAGGCATAAAAGAAGTACTGCTCTTTTACTGCCATGAACATGTTTTTCATATACAATACAGAAAATTCCCCTCTTCAAGGCTTCTCCTGAAAGCACAAGTCAAGCATGGCTTCTAACAACATTTGCACAATGAAAAAAAAAAAAAAAGAAAAAAGGAAAATATTTTTAGATTTGCCAAGTAGCAGAAAGGACAAGCATGACTTCAGAATATCTGACTGGAAGCAGGAGTCAGATTCAAGATAAAGTAGTACCTACTTAAGGGCTATATAGTAAGTAAACTGAAACTTAGAGAAAGGAGAGTGAGATTTTAAACAGAAAAACTCTGGGAACACAGAAAAAAATTCCAGTTCAATATTGATTAAAAAGCAACACTTCTACCTTTTAAGGAAAATTTACGTGAAGAGGGACAGGGAGAGCCTGATGTTGTTAAAAATGCTAATAGATGTTGTTAAAACATAATAGATGCTTAAGGACATAGGATGGTAGTATCTGCCAGAGCTGATTTAAGAGCTTGCAACATCATCTGTCAAAAAGATGACTCATAACATGTACTCACATCCCAAGGCAGAAAGGGGGGTTGAGACACAATGAGTGTGCCCCAGACACAAGGCACAATCCTGCCAAAGGCAGCCCTCACCTACACAATAATGAGAAGGTCACCTCCTACAGCAAACTACTCTGTCAACCTCAAAAAGAAAAAAAAAAGTTATTTACAACAGCTCAAAACAAAGAAGGAGCTTTAAGGCAACGTTTTCCCTGGTTTCTTCTGAGAGATCATACTCTAAAAGCTAATAGGGAAAATTTTATTATACATTATGTAGAGATTTCTTATCTTTCTGAATACTTTCCCTATCTCATTGTTTAAGTTCCAGGGACAAGGTGGCTCCACATGTACCAATCTGCTTCCTCTAAGTTTGCAGGTGTGAGCACTGCACTGCTGCCAACATTTGCAGTAAGAATTTTACATCCTTCCCTTCAGATACCGTCTGCAGATTTTCATTACAGGTCTTTGGAAATGTAACCTGAGATTGCACAGGGACACATTAAAATGCATGGGTCAGAATACTATATTCCCCAGATTTACACTATAAAGCACCAGCTCACACAGGCAAACGCCAACAGAACCTTCCAAAACAATGAGAAACTTAAAAAAGGCGATTAGAATAATTCCTTAACGCAGTGCTATTGTATTATTGTTTAATAGTTCAAACTCTTGTCTTTAGCAAACCTGTCAGAAGAGGGATGCGACTCATTGGGCTTTTCCACAGCACTGCCTGGGGGTGGGGGAACGGGGATCCAGGTTTACAAGAAGTTTGGAAATAGGAAGAGTCATTAGGGAATGAGTCTTCAGGCTTTATGTCGAGCCTGGGATGACCAGAAGGATGGAGCATCTTCCACTAGGGGCCACTGCTGCACAAAGGGAGACGGCAGCCATCCTCTGTGGTACCCCCAAGGCGGCTGTGGACTCGCTTCGTGCAGAAACGATGTGCTGTCAGGATGCGCTCCCTCCCCCCAAAAAAGCCATGCTCTATTCACTCAGGAGATGCTAAGGAACGGCTAACTGGACAGCTGAGTCAAGTTATTTATTTCTGGGACACATTCACGTGCTTCCCAAGTTCACCTCTCGGGAGATAAACTACAAATAACACGGGAGGAGAAGCCCGGGTTAAGAGCCAGCGCACTTGAAAGCATGAACGAGGAAATCAAAAGACCGCTGAGAGCTCATGTTCGTTGACCATATGGCAGCAGCATTAGCAACGATTTATTTTAGGAGAAGCGGGGAAGGGCTTGGCTCATGACCATTCTGAGTTAACCCCACGCCTATGGGTTTTTAACAAGATTGTGTGCAGGGGATTTGCCTGGATTACACGGGCACTGCGTATGAAGCCACTGCAGAGGTGATGGTAAAAGCCCTCAGTGTTTTAAAACAGAGAGGAAAACAGTTAAATTTGATTTTTTAAAAATTGGCTATGCTAAAGCCAAGGCGATTCAGAAACGGAAAAAGGAGAATAGAAAAATTATAGCTGATGTTCTTGGCATTGAAAGGTCTCCCAGAAACAAAATTTATGCTAATACTAAATATCTGTCACTGCATTTTCTATCAAGCTAAACAGCTCCAGTGGAGTCTAAAGGCATGCCAAAAACCAGCTGGGTGCATGTATTGTGTACTCATTGAGTTTATATATACTGGTGAGACTGAAGCCTTTGGCATATTCCAAAGCGCAGAAGAGCATTTTTATATTTGCACTTTCTGATTTTGTTTGCAACTACCAGCTGCAGTTGGAGAACTCCAAGACAGCCTGCTTGCACCATGAACTTCAGCACAAAGAGATGCCACTCTCACCATGAAGAGATCAAATCTCTTGATGTGACTGGAAAGATATGATCTGTTAAAGAACTGCCTTCAAAAATACATTGACTTAAAGAGGTTTTCAAAGAACTTTGGTCAAGTGTCCAATCACGGAATAGTTTGGGTTGGAAGGGACCTTTAAGGTCATCCAGTCCAAACCCCCTGCAATAAGCAGGGACATGGTCAACTAGTCAGGTTGCTCAGAGCCCTTTCCAACCTGACCTTGAATGTTTTCAAGGATAGGGTATCTGTCACCTCTCAGAGCAACCTGTGTCAATGTAAAAAATGTCCTTCTTATATCTAGTCTGAATCACCCTCTCTTAGTTTAAAACCATTATCCATTGCCCTACAGCATCAGGCCTTGCTAAAAAGATTTTACCCATCCTCTTTATAGCCACTTTCAAGTATTGAAAGCTGCAACAGAGGCGCTTTCCAAGAAGAACTTACTAATTGTTCAAAATAACACATGGTCCATATAGTTTATTTTTCTATCAATAGACACTCAACTTTGGTGACCACAAAAGACTTAACTGATCAGACTGAGTATGCACTCCAAACATCAATGGTAGTATGGCCTAGTCTTGTCATAGGCAATAAAATAGTATTTGTATTAACAGGATAAGTCTGATTTCTTCATGCCCTGATCCATGTATCGTTTAAACTGTAAATTCTCTAGAGCAGACACAATCTGTACAGCAGCACACGCAACAGTCTTAGCTCATGTCAAAGGTTTTCTGTGATGTGGTGACACAAAGCTGTTACAAAATGACATGGTAATAAAATCAGCTAAAATGGCCGCTCACCCGTGCACAGCCATGACAGTGTTATAATTATTTGATTAGTCATCTTTTGTCTCAAACAGCAGGCTTCATTATGTGAGCAGAGAGACTTTGAAATAAGATACATGTGGTAAAGGAGACCAGCATGAATAAACATTTTAAGGAGTTCGGAAAAGCAGTATTAAAACCAATTGGTTTAAACTAAGCCAGTGTTTACCAAACAACAGGAGACAGCAAAATCCTTTTTATAAGATCCTGAAAACTCAAGCTTTAAAGAGCTAGAGACCAAAACAGTACAATGCTACTGATGCCACAGGAGAAAAAAAAAAGACGGGTTAACAGACCACCCTGCCTCCAATCTGGCCAATGCTGGCTCCTAAAACCAGCATAAACCAAAGATTTAGTAATAGCTGCAAATACATAAAATGAGTAAATTCCATTTGAGATGTTGATAAGTGCTGAAATTTAGGAATTATTAACCCATAGTTATTATAGTGAGATTACAAATGTTCTCATTCCGCCTAGACTCAGTGGCACGATTGTACATACGAACCACTGACCCACAGAGGCAATGGCCAAGAGAACATAGAGGTGTCACGCTGCCAAACACCTCTGGCTGTAAATCCCCACTGATCAGGATTCACACACATACCAGGCCAGGCAACTGAGAACTTACGGGCTGTCTACCACCCCCACTTACTCATTTCTGCATATTGTTCGAGGGTATCTCAGTGGTTAAAAGCATATCCAAACTACCCCGCTATCCACAGAGACGGCAGTTGGGAAGTCTCTGATATGCCAGAGTTCAGTCCAGAGCAAGAGTGGCTGAAGAGGTTTTGCGTGGTGAAACTCATTAAGGTTACAAGAAGGAAAATGCCTTCTTAAGTAAATTCTTTGATTATTTTGTCTCCGTGTACGTTTAATCTTCTGGGTGCACATACATCGTCAGTAATCAACTGGTTTACTTTCTGCCTACACAGTTTGCACAATTGTACAGCAACCTGCGTGTTCCCCGGGGTGACCAGAACACAGCTCACGTTCAGCCTTACTCATGTCCTTCACAGTCCCGCTGCTACAGAATTCCGTAACCTACTGAGGACTCAGAGGGAGGTTACTGTGTATGAGAATAACACATCAAGGATTTACATTCCTTAAGAAGGATACATCTACAAATCCACAGGATAGAAGATTCCAAGCATTCCCTGTCATTACAATTAGGCAACAGTGTGTCAAAGTTTTTAAAAATAACATGGATAAAGGGCCGCTTTATTAAATGTAGATTAACTACCAGATACTGTACCAGCGGCAGAGATTTTGATGAAGCTTCGACTGAAACGCGATGACTGACCTGCAGATGTCTGAAAGACCTTTTTTAAGTTAGCTCAGGCTAGGTTAGAATATTTTAGCAGAGTCTGCTTCCACTACTAGCGAAGAATCATCTGTAACCAGTCTCAACAGTCTGTGGAGGGATTACTGTCACTGAAAAACTTGGACAAGACTTGATTGCTCTCCATATCAGGAAGTAGTTTCAGCTCCTAAGTACAAAGCCTAAACCAAAAAATACAAGAAGATAGTATCATGACCTGGGCGAAAGTCAAAGTCAGGAAGAATGAAACTGCTACTAAAAGCTGTGAGTCGTTCCTCTGTAGGAAGATCATCAGAAAAGTAATCCTCAGATCAGGAAGGAGAAACTATTGCCCTGGTGAGACATGTAACTACATCAGGAGTGAAAATTGGAACTTGTCTTAAAGAAGAAGCTTTCTTACTAGGCAAAAACCTTTATTGGATTGCTTTGATACTTCAGGGTTACTAAATGCAGAGAATGGCATCTTGAAGACACAAGTGGCCAAGGCAAATGCAAAAAACTTATCTAGCCAACGGGTAGATCTGAAATATCAAAGTAACCAAACAGCTACTCCGGAACTCCTGAACTAGCGACATATAACACCTCGTACATGGCACAGAACAGCCTACGTGGCAAGGTAAGAATGTCCCCTTGAGCCTTGCCTGCTTACCAATTAGCATAACCTTTTAAGTGTAGCAGAGGTATTCTAGACATTCAACTCCAGGCAGAGGTTCCCAGTGCTTTGATAAACAGTTCCCGAGTTCTGCACAATCAGATCTGGGAGCATCTAATATATCTATCTAGTGTCTGATCAAGAAATGAGGTGCCAGAACTATCTTTTGCAGCCCAGGTCTAGTAGGATGCCTACTGCCGTGTTGTACTGGCGTGTCAAAAACCATCAGAAAGCATCTCATCAGAGGACAAGTCAGCTTCCCTGACCACAGGCTGGAAATTGGCACAAGCAAACAGACAGAAATTCACTGTGAAGCAGCAGGAATTTATACCATTAAGTACCAATGCAATGAAATCCTTCTAAGATGCATCTTGCACAGACTACGACTCTGGAAACATCCACTGTGCACCCTTCCCTGTGGTCCAACAGCACTGGGAAAGGCATTTGTGGAATGTAAAAGAAACCCTAGAAGTTTATAATTCTCTGTGTAAAAATATAACATGTCCCAAGATACTGAAAATAGGGTGTTACTGTTGTAAGAGGTACCACTTTCACTTTTCCAAACATACTTTATTTTGAAGAGATGCCTTGAAATCAGCCAGTTCAATCCACCTGCTCAAGCAGGGTCAGCTTGAGGAGGTTGCCCAGGTGGCCAGTTGGGTTTTGACTCCACAATCTCTCTGGACAGCCTATTCCAGTGTTCGACCACCCTCACAGTTTCAGTGTTCAGAAACTCCTTCCCTCTGATAAATTCTGGAATTATCAAAACCTTATCATTTACTAGATACAGAAAACTGCTACAATTACCCACACTGATTCAGTCCTACCTCATAGTTTTAGCTGCCTAGAGGATGAATTTCAACTCTATCAGTTTGAGAGACTAATAATGAGGAGGACTTTGCAACTTCTGCTCATCAACATAATAGATACGAGGCATCTAGCCTAAATGCCTTCAAGCTGCTGAGATATTTTGCCCACAAAAGGTGAAGGCCCAAGCTGCCAAACCCCAGAATAATACACATCCGCTTCTTATGTACTCTGGCAGCCAAAGAGCGAGTCAAACTTGCCAGGGCACTTTGCTCATTATACATAAAATCCTTGAGTGAATTTTAGTAACATTTCAATATGGCTTCAGAGTTATTTTAACCTGTGGCCAATCCCCACATGAATGTCCAAACTGCCTAAGCGCAGAAATAACAAGCATAGCAAAGCCAGGTTCAAAGTGTTTTCTCTTTACATCTAAATCTAAGATAAATGTTATTCATGCCACACTGTGCAAATATAACTGCAAGGACTCCAACTCTAAAAATAGAAGTGGTAGGAAAGTAAGAACTAGTAGTGAGTAGTATTACTGCTACCTCTCCCCAAGTAAGAAAGACTAAAATGCTTTACAGAGCATGATGACACTTCCCTCTGCAGCAATTAGCCTCACAGAAGACATCAAAAGAACTTGGCAAGAGTAAGCTTAATCATGATGGTGTTATGATTATTTTTTTTTAAAGCAAATAAAAGTAACAAATTGAGGAAATTTCTAAAGCAAAAGCAGGAAAATGTGGCAAGAGAATTTAAAATTGTACTCTGAAATAAAAGAAAATCTGGACTTGGAGACCAGCCAACATACTCAACAAATCAGACACAACAATAAAGCACATTCAGTATATTCTACACACAAGCATTTAAACCCATTTTAAAGTGGAGTTGTAATTTGTACGAGACACAAAGCTGCGTCTACATTCCAAGACTCTTGCAAACATTTCTGTTTAACAATCATCATTGGCTCAGATATTTTTTGGTTTTTTTTTTTTTTGTCAGAGCACAGAACTGAGCCTGAACGTATCATATAATTAGAGAGGTTAGAAAAAGTAATAACATTTTGGCTGGGGCAGCAGGCAAAAGAAGTAGTTGCCAGGAGGACCAATTAGTTAGCAAACTACTTAACACCGCTCTGAACTTTTACTTAAAGATGCAAACTGACTCCTTGGCAAGTTTTCTGAAAAGGAACTTGTCTCCCTGAAGCTACAGCAACAAACAAGTTTAAGAATAACCCTTCCTTGAGAAAAATCCTTTAATAACTTACTGCTAGGTGGGAACTTCAGTAACAGTCCTTGGGTGGTAAAGCACAATAAATGGTGCCAATACCTGAAATACTCAAGATTTTTATCATCACTTTTTCAAGCTCTCCCTCAACAGACTAGTGAAATTGAACTTGTGGCAAGAATTACCTCCTGAAAAATCCCATGCACTGTCTTCCTTTATGGAATTTTCCTTTAGAGGTACATCTAATAGACACATAAAGCAGCAAAAGCTTTGTGACCAGGAACAGGGAATTATGCAATTTCCATAAACAATACATACTTCTTATTTTCTACCAATCTAGATGTGAAACCTTTAAGTCATTCATTGCTACCAAAAAGCTGCAGCCTTGCCAGGGCCATGTAATTTATCACAACCAGATGGTGTGCTGTCAATAAAGGAGGGGCTGCTATCATTCCAGAGCAGAATAATTACCTTCCCTTTGAACCAAGGACAATGTTTTCAATAAAAACCCAACACTGTTTAATGCAACTTCCAGTCTGTCAGACTCCCACTGTGCAGCTTCAGGATTCATTGGACTCATAGAAGTGAAGGAGACCATTTGTTAAGAACATAGCACAAGTCTCTCAGAGAGGACATTAATGATATACAATTGAAAAACAAAAAGAGGCATTTTGAATCTTCTTTAAAAGCTTTTTGTATAGACTTTTTCCATCACGGGTTTTACAGGGAAAGTATCTGTACTGCATTGAAATGCCACCTATGTCCTCAGCCCTTTAACTAAACTATGGCAGATTTTCACTGCTCTAGGATGCTTCTGGCTCTGCATTCTAGTGCCTCAAAAGCAGGAGCAGCAACATTTATTCTGGGAGGAAGACCCAGGGTTGTAAAGCACAACTAATGAAAAGTTAGCTAGTAAATGAAGCGAAAGAAGAACTGAAAGCTGTCTCTTCCAGACCAAACCACCACTAGGCTGACATTCCTCTGACACCTGGAGACATCCTAATTATACGGGAGTAATTCAGAGCACTGGACCTCCCAGCGTAATTAAACAAGTTACAGTACAACCAAATGCAAGAGATTGGATGAATTTCACTACATACTAAATTCCCCCTACAGCTTCAAACTCTGCCAAACGAAAAGCAGTAATTATTTGAGCACTCAAAGCATTTTCTGAGTCTGCTTCCAAGTCAAATTTTGACTTTTCAGCTTCCCCTTCTTTCAACAGTACATATTTAATGAAGTGGCTAAGAAACACATCCTCTATTCACAACAGCAGAACATTGTGTTCGTCTTGAAAAGCTAGAATAACTATCAAGCCCGGGAAATTAAAGGTGAGCTGCAAGCCCAAGCGTGATCATTTCCAGAAACTACATGGAACAACAAAATGGAAGTGTTCATGTAGTTTTAGTTTCAGGACAGTAACAAACGTTATTAAAAGATGGCTTAGTCCAGTTTACTCTTGGCTGACCCTTTAAGATCAAATCAGCCTATTTTCTTCATGCAGAAGTTGCCTAAAGGATGCTACTCAGATTCTGTTGATTTGACATGTGATTTACAGCCCTAGAATAAAAAGATATTCAGAAAAGCATTACAGAAGAGAATTAAAAACCGCACCAAAATTGAACAGCAGTTAAGATTTTGCACAAATCCCAACTGACTTCCATTTCTGCTCATCACCTCCAATAGTTGGAGTCAGTAAGTAATGGTTTACTTACTAATAATTAAAAAAAAAAAAGGGGGTAAAAGATAAAAGCACAGGATCTCTGGGTCCTTGTAAGAAGCACAGTTATGTGCATGAACAAAAATATTCACAGGGAAAGAATACGTTGTCTCCTCTGCATAAACATGCAAGGGCAGCTCTCACCTTAGGATAACATCCCCACCAGAACTTCATAAACATGACTGGAAAAAAATGTGTTGTTCTTTCTTAATTAGTATGTGCAGTGGGGACATAGCACAATGGAGACCACCAGTAACAAACTTCGACAGAGACAGAGACACAGAGCTACTTTTACTGACACTTAAAACTCTTCTCAGAGTTTGAGCACTTCCTGCAAAATCTCCTTTGAAGGCTACTGCATAGGTGCAAGTTTGTTTTTTCTAAAGCCCACAGACACAGGTATGTGGCAACACAAAAGAAAGTTCATTGTCCTTTACAAGGTAGAGGCCTTTGTTTTGCAACACAATCCAATTAGTCGCATCTTGATAATGAAGCATTTCTGCTGTTCTTGTTTTGTACAATACTGTTCTCACCAATGCTTCTGTATTACACAGAGTATTCTACAAAACCACTTTTTTTGAAATCACCACCACCTATAAAAGCATTAGTGTTGCTACTACTATTAAAGCTACTTTAATGAGAAAGTAGTGGAAACTGTGTACATATTACGTTGCCAGAAACCAGGCAATGCAATCAATCAAGCTAAAGGCAACTGGAGGTGTTTGGCCTTACAAGAAGAAAAAACATTTAGAACTACCAATACTAACTGATGCACGGAACTTGGAAAAATGGAGCCAAAGAACACCCACAGCAGAGATGATCAGCTGCTAATTATGTCAGCACTAACAGCAGGGCAGAACCAGACCATAGCATGTTCAGAACCCTCCTCTTGATCAACCTCCTCCAGTCTGTAAGCGACTGAAGAAGTTCTATCAGTTTCTAATTAACATCATATCAAATCATATAATACAGCTCTGAAGACAAGAAGGTTTGAACAGTTTTGCTGTAGGTTATACAGCAAAAATCCTATCCAGTTTGCATTTTAGATATCCTGATTAAACTGAATTCTCTAAAGCCAGCAAGTGAATTAACCTATTTTATTAACTGAAACAACTTAGTCCCTCTTGCCACACAAATGGATTGGAATCTGCATTGAGATGTAATGAAATGAAACAAGGGGAGGTGGGGGAAAACCACAAAAACCACACAAGGCACCAAGAGTCAATTTTGCTGAGCTTTGTAAAGTGACCTTCAGTACAGTTCTAGGAAGTACAGATTTTTAAACACTCCACTGATATACATCACGAGTACACTAAATAGCATTTTAAAAAAATATCAGATATCTTTAGCATTGTGATAAAAATACAGCCAATAGCTCATCCTTGGAAACAGTCGATGTATTCTTTCAAATCTCTCATTTGAAATACTGTTCCACAACAGGAACAACATGCAACTCTTCGGTACATCCAAAAGACAGGATTATTTGTAATTTAATATGGAAACATTTCAGCTGTCTTAATACCAGGATAATTCCTATGCAAGTCTGGCATTTGAGACATGCCACATATTTGTCACTGAAGTGTGTGCATTTTTGTGCCCTTATGTGCGGTCCATCAGTTGATGCATTGCCCTCTCCCACACATTCACTCTCAGGCTGCTGAAGAGATTATTTGCCCTTTGAATCTAGAGTTTTTTCATCACACCATTCGTTTGACGGTTGGACTAGATGATCTTGTAGGTTCTTTCCCAACCTTGCGTTTCTTTGATTCTATGATTTGTTCTATAAGGCACCATATAGTCCTCAGGAGTTCACAGCTATAGGGATACCAACAGGCTGACCTGGCTGTGAACAGTTCAGCAAAATGCATGTGTTTACATTTGTCAGCCTTTAAAAAGAGATCTTAAGAACCACTGGGTTTGCACTAATAACCTTCACAAGGTTTAACACTTAAGCTGCAGTGCTTCCCTCCTCCCGTCCCCAATTTTAAAAGCTGCCCTTTCCCTCTGTATAGATAAGAAAAGGGACACACAACAGAGACAGGGAGCCGTCAGCATCTCAGACTCCTTGTGTGATAATTAGGGGAAATGATGTGCTGACCTCAAGCCTTCTTTGAAGTCTGCACAAGCAGTAGGTAGAGAAGGGGGAAGGATTATTCAGCAGGACATGTTGCCTTAGGCCTGTCTCTGCAAAAAGTTCTGCTGGGCTGATTCTCCTCTCAAAACCTGGAAACATCCGGTCTGCCAAAAAACTTCTGGTTATAGACAATGTTCAAGGGCTGCTGTGAAGCAAACTTGGTGTATCAGTGTTTTATTTAAGCCTAAGGTACGAAAACTGCCACGAGGCAAGTGTTGCTTTGCAGAAGTCTCATAAGTTTACATTGGGGAAAAAAAAAGAACAAACCCACCACCAAAACCCAGATCAAACTGAAAACCAATATAGCTTTTTCTATTTAGAAAGCTAACCACAATTCCCTTTCCCATTTACACAGGCTTTTATCTTATTTAAGACAGCATTCAAACTAAAATGAATGGTTTGCATTGTTTATTGTCAGCAGCCCCCTGATTTTAAAGACAGAGAAATTACCAAATAGTAGATCCATATTGCATGAGTAATCCATTTAACCATGCAAGAAACCCCCACATCCTCAAACATAATGCCAACAACTTGTAATTTATTCCACAAACTCAGTTTCAAGTCTCTTGCCATTTCACTGCATACTCAAGATGTGTATTACAGAAACATGCTTTTTTACAACTCAGGAAAGTCTTAAAAAAGACTGCTGGTTGCTAGTACCATCAGATCCCTTAATGACTACTAGAATTACATTTAGCTGGTAACACACTTCTAATTTTTTTTTCTATTTTTGCCAGTATTACCTACAATGGTGCACCAGATGAAAGTCAGGCACTGCAGAAATAGCAGCTGTCTCTACAGTCTGCACAATGGAGAACAAAAGATGCTACACTTTCTGTTTGTGTTCAGTGTGACTCTTCACTGGAAATCCACCCAGACAGAAGTAAGAGGATTCAATGTCTTTGGTGAAAGATGGATCTTGTCCAAGGTAAAGAAAAAAACAACAAACAAACGCAAACCAAAACATTGCCTCCTGTGAATGGCTGTCAGAAACACATAAGCCACTTAAAGTTAAATTCAAGATAATGCCTGGTCTGGTTGATAGAAAGTTATCCATGAACTCTATTTTACCCTTTAAAAAACTAGTGAGAAAGTAAGAGCATGTGCCTGCATACCTAGGAATCAGTAAGACTGACTGAACACAAAACTATTTCACATGCAAAGAATTGCTTAGAAGCAACATCTCCATTTCACGGGAACGTTAGACTTATCTCCAAGCCTTGTATAACAAGGCTGCAGTGAGAGACTCGGTTCATGAAGAGACCCAGAAGCACACACTGACTCCAGCCTCACAAGCCACAGAACTTTACAGAGGCTGAATTTCTACTAAAAGCAACTTAAGTCCTCTCCAGTGTATCATAGTTAAATAGAACAGCTCTACAGTCAGGACCAAGTTACTGTCCTGTGAGAACAAAAGCACACCACCAGCTCAACTTCAATCTGACACCAACTGGAGGATCTGCTGAGTATTGCTTGCAAAAAGTGATTGCCCCATCCCAAGGCAATCCAGAAAGCAATTTCTGAAATATAAGTCTCAAGAGCAATACTTTTTTAATGATTGCTTAGGTTTTATGTTTAGCTGTTCATGTTTGTTTACATCTTATTCACCAGTCACACCTGGTGTTCCCCAGAGCTCAGTACTGGGGCCAGTTCTGTTGAACTTCTTTATCAACGATATAGACGAGGGGATTGTGTGCACTCTCAATACATTTGCAGATGACACCAAGCTAGGCAGGACTGCTGATCTGCTTGAGGGTAGGAAGGCTCTACAGAGATATCTGGACAGGCTGAATCAATAGGATGAGGTTCAAACAGGCCAAGGGCCAGGTCCTGCACTTTGAGTCACAACAACACCATGCAACGCTACAGGCTTGGGAAAGAGGAGCTGGAGCTGCCTGGTAGAAAAAGATCTGGTGGTGTTGGTCGACTCCCAGCTGAATGTGAGCCAGCAGTGTACCCAAGTGGCTAAGAAGGCCAACAGCATCCTGGCTTCTATCAGGAATAGTGTGGCCACCAGGACTAGGGAAGTGATTGTCCTCCTGTACTCAGCACTGGTGAGGCCACACCTTGAGTGCTGTGTTCAGTTTGGGGCCCACAAAAGACACTGAGGTACTGTAACGTGTCCAGAGAAGGGCAATGAAGCTGGTGAGATGTCTAGAGCACAAGTCTTACGAGGAGTGGCTGAGGGAGCTGGGGTTCCTTCATCTGGAGGAGGCTGAGGGGAGACCTTATGGCTCTCTACAACTACCTGAAAGGAGGTTGTAGTGAGGTTTAGGAAAAAATTCTTCACTTAAAGGGTTATCAAGCACTGGAAGAGGCTGCCCAGGGAAGTGGCTGAATTACCATTCCTGGCTGTATTTAAAAGAGGTGTAGATATCGTGCTGAGGGCATTAACTATGTGGTACCTTGGCAGTGGTAGGTTAACAGATGGATCTCAAAGGTATCTTCCAACCAAAATTATTTTATGATTCTAAGTGTCTGGTTACACTGCTGTCACATGGCTGAAACCCATTGCATCCTAACAGTTATGACTTCTAGTCATCTTTATTTTGAAGTTGAATGTAAAAGCATTAGTTCAGGTGAATCCAATAAAGAATGAGATTAGGGCTATCCCTTCAGAACAATGAATTAAGTTTGTGTGGCTTGGGCACATGTATAATCTAATTCTATATATTTATTACTGGGAGGATTTGTAGCATTGGTATTAACACATTAGCTCATACAAATGGTCTATTACCACAAATGCATAGTCACGATGATCTGGAGTCCTCAGCATAGAAAGGACATAGACCTGTTGGAACAGGTCCAGTGGAGGGCCATGAAGATGATCAGAGGGATGGAGCACCTCTCCTATGAAGACCATCTGGTTGTTCAGCCTGGAGAAGACAAGGCTCAAGGGAGACCTTATAACAGCGGTCCAGTATCTGAAGGGAGCCTACAGCAGAGCTGGAGAGGGACTCTTTGTTAGGGAGTGTAGTGACAGGACAAGGGGTAATGGCTTTAAATTGGAAGAGGGGAGATTTAGATTAGATACTAGAATGAAATTCTTCCCTGTGAGGATGGTGATGCACTAGAAAAGGTTGCCCAGGGAAGTTGTGGATGCCTCATCCCTGGGAGTGTTCAAGGCCAGTCTGGATGGGGCTTTGAGCAACCTGCTCTAGTGGGAGGTGTCTCTCCCCATGGCAGGGGGGTTGGAACTCAATGATCTTTCAGGTCCCCTCCAACTCTAACCATTCTATGATTCTATAACATTCATAATATTGCAAAGACAGCTCTACATATCCTGTTTGACAGCTATTCTTGTGCCTTGCTGAGAAGGGAAAAGACCTAAGTGCTGGTCAGATTGTTCTTCTGAACTAGTTATGAAGCCTCCACTGTGAAGAAGTCAAAATGAAATTTTATACAGTTTGAATAAAACTTAACTTGGCAAGTTAATGAAATTTTAGAGAAAAGCAAACATTTTAAAACTTCTATTTTCTTTTTATTATGATACCTTGGACATTGGAACTTAAAAAGCAGATCTTTGCTCTTAAAAATCTCAAGAATAAGACAACGCATCAGTGGAAACAGAAGGAGACAGACTTAAGCCTCTGTACAACACAAATAGGTTGGCGGGTGTTTACGGCAGATTGAAACCATAGAGAGAAACACACATCAATAACACATACAAACAGCACATTTCTTTACAAGCTAAGGAATGTGCAAGGTTTGACAAAGCATATTATGTAAAGGATGTTTATAATCGACTTCCATGGAGACAGTTCAGTAGCTTTACAACATAGCAACAAAGAGTGCAAACTATACTTTCCATCTGTTTTGTGCAGACTGTTTTCCTCCAGTGGAAGCCAGTATCAAAGCTAACTGTTCTTTGGGATTTTAAACAGCAACACAAAAGGGTAGAGAAATGCTCTTTGCCTTTGTAGTACAAGAGAAGATGATCAAGCATATGGCCTCTTCATATGCTTCAACGAGCATGTGTTACAAATAACCTAGTACTCACCTAGTTTCAGCTAACATTATCTGCCTTTACTGATGGCAAAATATCACACATATGAAAGACCTTACAGAACCAGCTAGATTATCACCTCCAGCTGAACAACTGCCTTAAGAACAACCAATCAGCCCACTTCCATGCTTTAAGACAGCTATAGCCAAAAAAGGAGAAATATGGTCAATATAAAACACAAATTCAGCTTTAGCTTAAGCATAAGATCAAAAAATGCCATCATTGTAAGAACTCATTCCATCTCCAAAGTTCATTTACAGTGGTAGCATAAAATATCTTCTGAAGTTGTCCGCCTCAAAAGAGATAAAACAAATAAAAAGTAGCATGTATTGTACCCTGATGTATCATTAGCACAAGTTCTGTCATGCTGCTGTTGTTAGGCTGGAATTCATACTACAGTATATGGCGTGCTCTCTACATATATAGATCGCTAGAAATAGCATAGTAGGCCCCATCTCTTTTCCCAGAATGCAAAAAAGCTGTAGTGCACACCAGCTTTTCCAACTAAAAGCACAATGCTCAAGTTCTATAGGTCTGACATACACAGACAACACTTTAAAGAGAAAAGGCACTTGAAACACTCCACAAGATGTTACTACTTTAGAAAAACGTGTATGGATTGTACAGCGCTCGCTCATGGCTGCATGTTAGACCACCCTCAAATCTGAAGGGAAGTCACTGAACATTTACAACCTGTATTAAGAAAAGTCTCACTACAAAAGTCTTCCTGAAGTCCGCCATATAAGCCTTCAAAAAAACCTTCAATCTCACTGAATACAACAAACTCAAAATTTAAGCAATCCTATGTGTACCACCACATGGATCTAAGACTGCCTGAGCAGCAGTAGTTTCTTCCACCACTCCAATAAATATCACAAAAACAGGTCTATCAAAACTCCTGAATCCTACACACATGCTTCCCAAAATACAGTGTAATTCCCCCAGATGTCTACAGAGCTTCCATGAAGACACTGTTATGCAAATCCTTCATTTCATGATGAATTCATCCTGAAAACCAGACAAACACTTGTAGGGGAATATTTTTCCATCTACATGGCACTTCCCAAAGGTTTCCCTTGGTACTAAAGTTAAGTTAACTACGTAACAAAATCCATGGACTCAACCAAGACATGTGATTTCCACAACCAAGAGGCTACTAACTTCTTCCTGATGGACAAAAATCCCATAAGCATAAAAAAAGGTCATGTAGCCTTCCTCTACTCCAAGCTGGGCTACATTTTCTCAAAACAGGGTGAAGGAAGAAGGTACAAGTTTGAGGTATTATAAAAATTAAAAGGATTAAAATCCAAGAAAAATGACTGCATACATAGCAAAAGCTCAGGGTTAGGAAGAATGAGGAGTCTTGACAGCCACAGCTGTGTCATTGGATGTCCTGTACTAACATATCAGCAGTGAAAAAAACAGTTTTCAAGTTGGTGGCTTGTTGGGTTGTTTGGGTTTTTTTTGTTTGTTTCCTTTTCAACCAACAGATGCAATTTTCACCTATATTTAAATCAATGTATTTTTCATACTAGATACAGTACTCTGGAAAAAACCCACTCCGATAGTTCAAATTAAAAAAACACAACCATAAATCACTTAATGTTAACTCCACGTGTTCCAGTAACCTCAGAACTGTGAAAATGAATACTATTTCCGTCCAAATTAGCAAGGGTACAAAAAAGTAACATTAGGTAAAGTACATACACAAACTTACAATAGTACCACTACAGGTGTATTATTTATCATCTTTAAACAGTTCTCCATGCCTGAATTACAGAAAACTTGTTACATAAAATAGCCATCAATTAAGGCAAAGATAACTAATAAATGATGCTTAAGGATGACTTTTAGTTACACTGAAGTACAGTCATTGCAAAGGCATTCAAAACCGATTTCAAAACTTTAAAAATACTAGTCTTTATTTGCAGCTTGGAGGTTTGCGTGTTCTTGGTTTTTTTTGGTGTTTGTTTTCTTTTTTTAATAAACAATTCAGTTACCCACAGTAACAGAAATTTGTTGGTAAATGTACTGCAAGATTTATTACTGCAGGAAGTAAGACTGATTATGATTTGCACACTCTTCAGTTTCCTATGTTGATTTACATATGAAAAAACAGGTTTTTTTATCTATACATTTCTGCTTTCTTATCTTCTACTTCTCAGCAGCTGCTGATCTATTTGCTTCCCCTCTTAGACCCATTCCTCAGAGTGTCTCTGTTGATGCTGGGACAGAAATCAGTTGTTCATCAATTTCTGACCTTTTCAAGATTTGCAGGACAGAAACTTCAAACATTGCTTCATCTGTTGCCACCATTCAATACATTAACTTTGCTATTTGGTAATGACAACTTTACACTAGGAAAGACTCACACAGGTAGCTGAAGTGGCTCATCCATCCATCTATCCATTCACTTACAAATCAACCCAAACTCTCCCTTTTGCAAGTAATTACTTTTTTCCTCAGTAAGCAGTATGATCTCTGCTGATATAAGGGGCATCACGGGTGGTTGAGCTAAGAATCTGTAATACTTGGGAAAATAAAAAAAAAAAAGATGCAGTGACAACACAAAATGATCAAGGGAATTACTCAAAGACTTTCTGTTTTGTGTAACAGCGTAGGAGCAAAGATGCACAGTAAGCATTCCCCAAAGCAAGCAGCCACCACGGACCGTTTTATTGCTCAGATTTAACAGCAATAGACACACGATCCTGAATGCACTTTTGACTTCAAAAAACTTCCCTCATAACAATCCTATTTGTGGAGACATCTCCAGCTGTACGTGAGTAAGAGTGGAAATCTTTATAAATCAGAGAGGATCCAAGACATTTTTAGCTGTGCAAAAGCTACCTTTGACAACTCAAGGAAACACCTCACAAAATCAAACTTGGAAAAGAAAAATTAAGCTGTGCTGTTTCCAGAAAAAAAAAAGCAGAGCAATTTTTCCAATCTTAAATTCTCAAATACAAGAACAGTCTTCAGGAAAATACTCATAATGGAGCACAGTTTATACAGTTTTATGGAAACATTATTTATCAACACTATTAACATTTAGTCTGTCATTTATGCTGGCATTAGGCACATCTCCTAGGAGCATGTGCTGAAATTCATATACTGGAAGATATCCAAGCACTCAACCTTCAGAGCAGTTATTCAGTAACTGGTCTTTGAGACACTGGCTTCCCTGTGAATGTCTCATTAGCTGGTCATAAAAAAATATTCATTTTTTTACTGCATTGTTTTTCAAATTTCACATCAAACCAGTATAGAAGCACAGGTTTATACAACATTCACAGGCCATAAACTATTCTGAAACGCAAAGCCAGTTCAGTTAAATAGAGGTATCTGTGTATCACAGAAATCACAGGCAGTGAGGTAGCCATAAGAAACAGGGCAGATTAACCACAGATGAGTAGCAACATTTTTCTCCCTTATTCCCTACAGTGCATCAGCTACTGAAGTGCTTCTCTTAAACACATCTGATTGAATAATTAAGTCCAAGAATCACAGAATGATATGGGGTTGGAAAGGACCTCTGGAGATCACCTAGTCCAACCCCCCTGCCAGAGCAGGTCCACCCAGAGCAGGGTGCACAGGAACTTGTCCAGGTGGGTTTTGAACGTCTCCAGAGATGGAGAGTACACTATCTTTCTGGGCAGCCTGTTCCAGTGTTCCACCACCCTCAAAGTAAAGAGGTTCCTCCTCATATTTAATGAAACTTCTTATGTTCAAGTTTGTGCCCACTACCTCTTGTCCTCTCACTGGGCACCACTGAAAAAAGACTGGCCCCATCCTCCTGACACCCACCCCTTAAGTATTTCTAGGTGTTGATCAGATCCTCCCCCCTTTCAGTCTTCTCCAGACTAAAAGGACCTAAGTGCCTCCTCAGCCTTTCCTTGTAAGAAAGATGCTTCAGGCCCCTCATCATCTTTATAGCCTTTTGCTGTACCCTCTCCAGCAGTTCCCTGTCCTTCTTGAGCTGGGGAGCCCAGAACTGGACACAGTACTCCAGATGGGGCCTCACCAGGGCAGAGTAGAGGGGGAGGATAACCTTCCTCGACCTGCTGGTCACACTCTTCCTGATGCATCCCAGGATGCTATTGGCCTTCAAGAAACACTATCCATTGTTAGTTGTTTGGTCACACTCCATGTCAACACCTTAAAAGTTTCTAACAGCATTGTTCCTAAAGCAGGTAAGACTAATGCTCAAGTTCTAGCACAGCAAGGCTTGATACTCAGTGGAAGAGATACAGCCAGCTATAAAGTGTCCACCTTTGGTTAGAGATAGCTTAGGCGAAAAAGAGACAAGTACAACCAGGGCATCCCTTCTTTTACTTGGACAGCAAGAACGGCTGAAGGGTAGGATGTGTTTGACTGGCAACCATAAACACTGGAGTACTATCTTCTGGCCAAACCGAACAGAAACGAGCTTCACAAAGAACCAATGTCAGAAGCACTATGAAACAGGCTCCATGAGCTTGAGACAATTAAATCCTTCACATAAGCAAGCTTTGAACAGTAACTGAAACTGTAAGGTACTACAAGAAGTATTACACCTTCGTGTTAGGACTTGCTCCAAGAACCCAGAACATCCCCCCCACCCCCGGCTCCCGACAGACAGACTACTTTAAGGGATCCTTCTACTGAGAGACAGTAGAAAGATCCTGATCAAAGATCAGGAGGGGGAACAGAATTGTCCTAAATCTACTTTTCCTCAATGGTACTAAGTGGGACCTTGTGGAATGGACCACAGTGCTTTCTGAAGGTCTTTTTGTCCTTCAACATGACTTTGATACACCTCCCAATATTGCTAGAGATTTCACCTACCTAACACAAGGGAGAGACAGGATGTTGCAAGTGTGTACGTGCTCTTTACAAATGTGTCCTAAAATTAAGAATTTCCACTCTGGAGGAGTTGGTTTGGTTTTGTTTGCTTGCTTTTTTTAAATAGGAAACTTATATATGAAGTCACTGAGAAGAGTAGCACCTGAATCTTTCACAGAATGCAGTCTTCATACATCTTTTTGTAATCCATTTCCATAAGAAGTCCTGTACAACGTCAAGTTTTATCCTTGACATCAAAGATGCTTATAGCTAAGAAGATAATTTCATAATAAAAGCTATAGCCTGCAATTTTTCCACCATGTCAGATTTGCCCACATCTGCCTGAACATCAGTTATAGCAGCCATACTTGTCCTTCTCTAGCGTGCTCCCAGATTTACCCTAAAACTCTGCAATAAGTTCAACAGGAAGGGTGTTGAGCTTTCCCATGTTAGTAAGTTGTATTTGGCAAGAAGTTCCTGGTAGCCTGCCACCTGGAACTGCAGTGAGGTGGAAGAGTAGGCTTCGTGCCTGAAAAGGCCCAAACCCTGGAGGTCTTGTCTCTGCTGTGACTTTTATAGACTTGTTTTTCCTGCATGGCTCTATTTTCCAAGGATTCTGGAAAGATGAAAGCTGTGCAAGTAAAACCTACAATTGTCTCTACAATGCCAGGTTCTGAACAAAGAAGTTACCTCTCAGGAATATAGCCATAACCCTAGAAAAGACAAGCTATTTTCAGTAAAGATTGGAGGTACTAAACTTTCTGCTTCCAGCTCTTGGTACAGACAGTTACTCTCTAAGATACCACATCTTTTTGCACAGAACACTTAGTTTTGGAGATGCTAGTTGTAGGACAAATGAGTTTTCCGTTGCTCATTTAGGACCCAAGTTCATACTTATACAATACAATATTAAGCCAACCAATAGGAAGGCAAGCTTGAAAGTCTTAAGAACCTCCAGGAGTATTTTACTGGCCCTTTTTTTTTTTTAATGAAATCCCAGTGTCCATAGACAGTTAGAAAATTGTAGGAGCTGCCAGCCAACATGAACGTGAGAAGCGTGCATGCTCTGCAATACATTTCCCACACACAGACAGCCTTGTAACCACAACTTTTCCACTGTGCAGCAACTAGGCAACAACCTAAGCATTAACAGAAGCTTACCCGTGGCATAAAGAAGCTCTACGGGGTTGATTTATCCCATTCTTGACAAGCCAATTTGTCTTGAGCTAAACCCCACTCTTGAAGCTAGACTGCAATGGGACCTGCACAATTTTACTTAAAGTTGCCTCAAATCTCTCCGCTGGCCATATGCTCTCGAAACACCTTAACTGGCACGCAGGTTTCTCAGACAGCTTCTTCCTTCAAAGATTAAATCTGCACTGTCTAAGGAATTTTATTAATTCTGGGACATCAGCAAACATCTGCACACTACTAAGACTAAAGTACACATTGCAGATTGTCAAGTTTGTCCACACTTGGGAATTTGTACAATTTTCACATCAACTGCGCTGATGTGAAATGCCATGAATTGACCCAGTGCCAACACTTTACATCAGAGCCCACTAAAGCCAACGAGGACAGTAGTTCAATGGTTTGTAAGTTCTACATAGCCCAGCACACCTGCACAAAATCCACAGAAAGGGCTTCAGTTACGGACTGTTGCTTGTTTCCAAAGAATCTAGAAACATTTACATTATATGCACTTCATAGAATGAAATTTTGCTATGGGTCTGTACCCTGCAGAGACTATTGTAATACCAGTATTAATTTTTCTAGGCAGAAAATTGCTGCAGTTGCCAGGGCTGATGATAGGTAGTGGTGCTTATGGGGGTCATTCACATCTTTTCAAAAGATCTCTGATCTGGTAAATCACGTATCACAACAGGAACCATGAACTCAGTTTCACACTAACCCAAAGACTGAGTGCACATCACCTCATTTGTGATTACTCCTGTTCAAATGCTCCAACTTTAATTCATATTGACTTACAAGCATTTTAGTCACACTAATGTTAACAATATATACTAGTGAACTGCTACCCTGTATTTAATCCTTTTCCTGTACGAGCAGCACACCAGCATTCTGTAGAAGTGTGAAAGCATAAAAAGTGAGCGACGCTTTTTAAATCTAATGTAGTGTAAGAAATGAAGAAAAGTTAAATTAATTCAACATTCCTAGTTGTATTTCTGCTATGACAGGTCAGTGTTTAGGCAATGAGGATACAGATGACAGCTCCCACCTGAACAGAAATAGCAAGAACCAGAATGTTATGAGAACAAAGAGGGTGTACAGTTATAAAGGTTTATGAGCTCTTGCAAAACCACCATGATGTTGATTAAAGTCCAAAAGGAAGAGGCACTGAAAGATTCCCACATTCCAAGGCACAACACAAAGGGTACAGCTCTGTTAACGTCTGTAAACACTCTTCAAAGCACCAAAGACTGAAAGATTTCTCCTGCCCAGGCCAGGTTAAAGCAATTTTTCTGGAGGTTTGCCATGCTCTGTGGGAGGGAGGTAGGGGTGCAGCAACAGGCTGGATTTAAAAGATCCCCAGCTGGAAGCACAAATACAGAGAGTGATGTTTAAAACTGTCAGTCCCCTGGAGAGAAGCAGGAAACTCTCTTTATGACCCCCAGAGTATTTGTTTTTCCAACAGTTTCCCAGCTCAGCTTGAGATTCTCAAGGGCAGCAACAAAAAAAAAAAGTTTTCACTTTGCTCAAATTAGTTTTGACTGGTCCCTGGGTTCCCAAGGTGATAATTTAACACCTCATTAACAAGTGCATTATCGGAGGAAATTCAAATGAACCGATTTTAATGCTAATTGAATGTTTTCAACCTCAGCCTGCACAAGGAGTATTTATTTCCCATTTTGACTCCAACAGCAGCCATGACTTCCATTTGTGGATCTACTGCTAACAGTGGCAAGGCACAAACTTCATTTATAAATATACTAGAAGTCACTTAATATTCAATTTCAACTGACAACATGGGCTATTCCTTCATTACTGCTTGTACTTTATACTGGCATATACTTTGGGCTTAACTTTGGAAGGAAAAGGGGAATTTTAACAAATTGTCCAACTTGAAGAAAACTATTGATTAGGCAAGCTGATTGAACTACTGAGGTCACATCTTCACTTGAGGACCTGATTAACCACCTGGAGGTTTAAATACTAATTATAGCCTTTTCTCCCCTAGAATTTAAGCAGACCAGGCCTATTTTTGTTTCCAGCATGCTTCTCCCTGTGCATATTAACACCACAGCAATGGTCCTGTCTTCTCAACAGCTCAGCTAGGTTTAGTTCCCTGCCAACACAGCTGTACATTCTTATTCCCGTTGGTTATAATTGGTTTAACTACCTTTTCTTTTCTGATTTAACTCACTTGAGTACGTTGCACACAGCAATGGCAAGACTAGAAATCCTTTTTTTTTTTTTTTTAAGGTTTCTTCTGCATAGATGTAATCAATTACTGTCTCATCACAACTGAGGTGCTCAGATGAAACAAATACCAGTCACAGTACGTGCAGCTACCTGACTAGCCTTCAAAGGTTAGTTATCCATTTCCAATAGCTTGGCAGCTGGGATGACCTGCTACCTCCATTACTTCCAACATTAGTAAGATAATAATCCTTGACTTCTATACAGCGCTCAACGTTCACTTAAAATTTAAGCAAGAGCTATCCACAACTTATTCTATACATGCTACGTATGGTGCTGTGATTGAGTGTGGGCAATTTCCCCCCCGAAACTAAGACATAAGACAAACTTGTTATCAACATCAACACATATAATTATTATTACTGAGTTCATGTCCATGGAAGTTCACCTCTTTTACAAGATATTCACACTGCCAGCTTTAGTTCAAAATTAAAATGCTCCTGGATTTAAGGCTCTCACCTCCAGGATTTAAAACTTAGTTTGCCTCTCCCGTGTATTATCTCTGAAGGAGGTTAACTAGTTTCTAGGCTGGTTGCAACATGCATGTTTTGATTTGCCCACATCTCAGCCAGTTACTTTATTATTTTCTTCCACTTGCCTCCAGCAATATCAGGGCAACAAACAGGCTGGGTCCTGAACACCAACAGTGCTAAGAGAACTGCAGTTGCACAGGAGATATCACCGGCTCTTATGTAAATGGCAGAAAGGAGACAACTGGATTCCCAGTCCCAATAAGAATGTAATGGCGAAAAATAACACCTTTCAACTCAAAACATTGATGCTGAAAAATGCTTCAAGACAGGTTAAGTACTTAGTATCATAAATCCCAACAATATCTCATTTACCAGAGCAACACCAAGCTGTCTCATTTTCCCTAAAATCCTTTTAAATAACCTAAACACCACACAAACGGCAAGAATTGAGTGTCTTTACACTGCAAGTTTTAGAACTTCATTCCAGGAATCAATTCGTCATCTTTGTGTATACTATGACCCCAAAAGTCTGCTTATTGTGTCTTTTTATTATTATTGTTTAAAAAAAAAAAAAAGCCCCTTTATCTACAAAACTATCCCAAGTTCACTCAACTTTGTGTGTGGCTGAAGAGAGAAACAGCAGCATCCATGGGACTGCTGACAAGCATCTGCAACACTTACTTGTTAATAATTTAAACCATAGTGACTTTGAACTGGAATACCAGCTCCAAAAAATTGCTTTAGTGGAAATAAGCCTTCTCCATCTCTCTTACTCACCTTGCTCTACTATTTATCAAAGCCAAATGTGATGAGAAGATACCCATGTACATTGTCACTGGAATTTTCTGAAGACATTCTATTTGCTCAAGACATTCACTGCTCTTGAGGATGACTGTTCCCTTGAAGAACTTCTCAAAGCAATCACAAATCACGTATGTTTTGTTTAAGATCACATAATGGTCTTCTAGCCAATTACATACAAGATTGCAAATGCAAATTAAAACAGGACAGACATAGAGCATTGAGATAATAATCTAAAGTAGTTTCAGAAGCAGTACTGGAAGTACCACTACCAAGAAGCCATAACATGGCTCTGCCATCACTTTGGCTGTTGGAGTGGTTTCTTTGCAGGCTGAATGAAGAAGTAATGTACTTGCATTGATGTATAATTATATTCCCATAACTCTTTCCAAAAAGACTGAAGCTCATTAATCACTGGCATGCATAAGCAGTACAGAGAATTAAAAGATTATTTTCCCCAGAAATCAAGACACAAGAAACTACTGTCCCAATTCAGGCAGCACGTTTGCATGCCAACCATCTTATGTTCTCTATAAGCAGCCATTCAGGTTTTCATAGCATCTGTATTTTGTCTGTGCTGCCTCCTACTAAAATCCTATTTAGTCACTGGCAGCTTGCTGGAAAGATCTGAAAGGAGATATTCACTTTTTTTTATTTATGTAAAGTTTTCATAACTACAACGCCTTATATTGTAAGTTTAGAGCCTCCAGATGTTTCATTAGATTTAGAAATAAGCTGAAGTATAGGAGGAGAGAATTAACGTATTCTTGCAAAAAAATACACAAGAAACCTTTTGTCCCAAAAACTAATTGCTTCCTACTACTTATTCCTCAGCTATGGACCACCTCAATCTGACATCATGATTTCCACAAAGGTTTGCTGCCATGGAGGACAACAGCTTTTACAAATAGCACCTGGTGAACAGAAGCAGGCAGACTAAGAAGCTGCAACAGCTCTTTTCAGGAAAGCATTCTTGAAACCATTAAAAGATTCAGCTGTGGCCCAAAAAATGGGGTTAGGAATTAGCCATCTAACTCTTCTGATTCCAGCTCCAATTCCTTTGCCCTTGTAAAACCACTGCCCTATCTCTAATTGTCCTTCATCCATTAGTTCAGCCTGACTAATTTAACCACAATGAAGTTTTTGAAATACACAGTGGATTCAGACGTGCTTACCAGTGACTCAGATTAACACTATTTCTCTACTTGTCTTCCACAGTTAACAACCCTTACCAGCACAACCCTACTCCACATTTACTCTTAGTCAAACCAACTGTAGGCTGTGGTCCTCCAGAGCCCCACTTGCAAGTCCACAGAGTCCAAAGAGAAGTTTTTTAGCCAAATCCCTTAAACAAGGAAAAAAAAAAACCTTTGTCATGCGCTCACTAGGCAGCTGCTTAATTCACCCAACTGAATGTTTGCCAACTTGATCCACAGAAAATGCCTACAAAGTAATATTATCTCTAAAGCCTTAAGGCAATTAAAAAAAAAAAAAAAGCATGACTGGGAAACAGAAAATGAAGAGAGAAGCATTTTCATGCAGGGATCATCCTATGTAGTGCTCATTCCAGCTGAAGGCTGACTTAGATGCTTAGAAAGTCAGTAACACTTTCACAAGACTGTATCTGAGAAATCCTTTCCAAGTACAAGCAGACAGGATTTTGGCTATCTAGCTGTTATATCCAGCACTTCCGAGAAGCACTACAGTTTGTACAGAAATCAAACGTACATACACAGGCTTCTTTGAAACGACACAGCTTTCAAACAGCAAACCCACTTATTTTCTCAATAGAAAGAGCAGCTAGGAATTGTGGTATTCCTTAGCACCAAATTAGCAGGATGTAGCCTGCCATGCGTTTTAAGCAACACAACAACAACAAAAAAGTGAGTTTAAGATTTTTTTTTAATTTTTTTTTTTTTTTCTGAATTGGTTCCTGATCTGGTTCACCTTTCAGCTCTGAGGAATCTTGCTGGCGTAAGGACAGGAGAACAGCCTGGAGTAGAAGTTGCTTCCATTCTCCTGGCTTGAACAAACGTCACACTGTAGCCTCAGAGAGGGGCAAAAATGTCGTAGTTTGAAGACTGCAAACAGAAATCAGTTACACATTCTTTGCTTCCCACTTCATTAAGCAAAACAGATACTGGAAGAAACCCAAACCAAGCAATGCCTGAGCAGACTACAGACTGCTGGCAAATCATCAGCTAGAAAGAGCTCAAACAGTCCCTTTTAAGATGACAGCAAGACCCAGCCTTTTTGCACAACTTTTGCACTGCAGTTTGAAGCTTGATTAATATCTGTTCTCGAGAGCAGCAATGGGGACAACTCTTGGCTGGTACAGGGATCTCACACGGACCACAGGGAAGCACTCAATGCTAGCAGAGATACAGGCTGCTGCCTGGCTGTACTTGCCTCAGTGATGACCTCTCTATTGAGCAGCCAACTCCAATTATTGGCACTAACTCTGTTCTCAGGTAACGTAAACAAGCTGAATGAAGCCTGTTGTAAGAGAAAAATTCTGAAGTCATTTCTCCAGGAAGCTCTTTCACCCTTGAAGTTACCTGACAGGTTATGGACACGGATGACCCATGTTGGAAAACAAATGCAGTTCTTCAGCGTACACCACCACCTTGTGGCCAGATGCCTGAAACTCCTGTAACTGAATATATTCTGCAGTTCCAATTCCGAGATCCTCTGAACTGGCCACCACTGACAGATCCCCAAATTACGCTGTCATCCTGTGCAAACTGCTCACAATCTTTTTAATTAGCTGCGAAGAGGGAAAAGTATCCCACATGTGAAGTGCTGTATCATTTGAGTTTCAAGGCGGTTTGCTGTTTGCAAGTGCAAGCTATTTAATTCCTGCTGTAACCTGAGGAAGCTGCTATCCACTAAGCAAATGAGATACAAAAATTTGTATTTTTGACTTTGAATGCATCAAGACTGAAACAGATTTCCCCTTTCTTACTTTCACAATGAAAAAGGGAAATTAAGACAATAAAGACTAATATGTTGAATTTCTTCTCCTGGTGCGTTAAGTCTACTGATATTAAAATCTGCCCCTAGCTCCCCAAGTAAAAAGGTATTTACTTTCACTGAGGTTCAAACACCAAATTATACTAGAAATGAAAATAAAAAGCCTTGCCCTTGCAGTAAGCATTACACAGGACTGTAAAAGCCACACAGCAAAATACTCTGAAAGCAATCTAAGAAGTGGGCAAATGACAAAAGACAGACAGTGGGGAAGGAAAAGGAGGCAGCTAGAAAAGCTACACACAGAACAAAAATCAATATAAGACAATACTGTGGCTTAGATAGGACCAAGATGACTTACCTCTGGCTGGAAATCACTCATACTGTTATTAGGCCGAGTGGCCAAGTAGGATAGTAAACTTGTTTATTGCTCCAGAAATTTCAAGGCTACGTGAACTAACAGATGATTATGGATGCATCAACCAAATGAGTTATGCTTCAAAGTGATAAAGAGGCTCTGTTTGCCTTTCCCCTTCCACATGCTTACTGTTAGAAAGACTCACCAACAGTTGTACCATCTTCACCCATAATGCACTTCATGGAGGTGATGATTTGCTCCACAACAGGAGGCGACAATGATGTTGCATACACAGCACTGTGAGAGTATGTCCTGAGGTAATCAATCAGTTCCTAGCAAAACACAAGAGGCATCAGACATTGCATTCTCAGCATTTGGAGAAATGCTTTATTGCCTTGTCTTAATTACAGAGTAAAACTGGCCACCACAAGAAACTTCCTTCAGAACGTCACAGAAGAAAACAGGTAGCTCGAGGATTGATTTTAGAGTACAAGTAATAAAAAGTTGAAGAGTGAACAGCAGGAACGTGACAACCCATAATTATGTCACAGGGCACGAACATGTGTTGATCAAAGACAAATGCCTCTGCCAGATTTTTTAGCTCACGCCATCAGCACTGGGTTGCAACAAGGGATTTGCATTACTCAAACTGCGCGCAGGCCGTGTTTCAACAGTGTTCATTATAACAACAGGAGCATAAAACAAATGAAACAGTGGGGAGAAGGAGCCATAGGTGCTTACCTATCATGCTCAATATAAAGGTTTCCTCACAAAAGTCAGCAAATAGGGGAACAGCTCATAAAATATTTTCTCCCATTTATCAGTACAATATAAATAAAGCAGCGGGTGTAATTTAGGAGTGCAAGAACCTCAGCCTACCCCTCCTGCAGTTCCCAGTTTAACGCACCCACTGCACTTGTTAGAGGGCAAAAGCGTGTCATATACAAAGGACCAACACACCACAGATCTCAGCTGCTTGCTGTTAACAGTAACACCACCGCTCTAACGCACCAAGATCGTTCCAGCAAAGTAGCATAAAGACCAGCATGAATGCCAGGACACATTCTGCACTTCTGCTACCATAAAATTAATACTGATGGCACCCTAGACAGCACAAGCCAGGAACATGTCATAGAAATATGTGGAAGTGCTCAATTTTTATGTTGTGCTCTGCCTGGAGTCGGAGTTGAATTAAAGGAAGTTGTAAAGGGATTTGGAAATGCACTGTTTAAGAAGATTTAAAGCCTTTTACCTCTGATGTAATCCCTCAAACAGCAGCTAAAACTCAGTTATGAAGGACTCTTAGTGGCTTCACCTCATGCTAAGGAAGTTAATCCCACTGGCTCACTACCTTTGGGAAACTACTAATATGGATTTCTTTTTTTCTGGAAGAGACATCTGAATAGTTTTAGTTCAACTGTAGTAAACTCCCAAAGAGGAACATGCACAACCTCCCATCTCCATTTGGATGGGCTGAAGTAATTGTCACTACTAGTATCTAAAAAATTACTGTCCTGGTAGGAAAATGGTAGAATTTTACTCTCAAATAAAGCTTAGAAGCCTGATTTGTGAGATACATTTGAGGATATGAGAAAGGGGAGACACATGCAAGTGTCTAGACCATCCCTCCCAAAAAGAGGGGTTTGGCAAGGGCAACACTTTCTAACCATACTTTCCAGTAGAAGGCAGTCAGTAGCCTCCCTCAAAAAGAAAAAAAAGAAATAGGAGAAGCATAAGATATGTCTTCAGAAAAACTGTTTGAGTCCAGGAGAAATCAGCTCTACCCAACTAACAGAAGCAGGGGATTTTCCTCCAAATAGGCTGTAAAACTTGAGCTTTTGGCATTTTTTCTGCAAGTCTCATTAAAAGGAACATTAAGAAAACCCTGCTTCCTGGCTCCTAGCAGTTCCTAAAAAGATATTACACCACTACTGTACATTCTGCAAACCGAGATCATCACTGATCACGTGCAAACTATATAGTTATGAGGTATTTTACTAGACTAGGCTCTTCTGCATTGCACACACTTCTACTGCACTAGACAGTACATAAAATTACAGAACAAATGGACAATCAAGATACTTGTGAAATAGATCAGCTTTGAAATGCTTACTGAAGGACTCCAGCACCAGCCTGAAACAGCCATAAGATTCTCAGCTTTTTACCTTCTTGCCCCCAATGTATCCTCCAGCAGCTCCAAAGCTCTTGGTGAATGTTCCCATCATAACATCCACATCTTCAGGACTGAGTCCAAAATACTCCACTACACCCCGGCCAGTGGGACCCAGGGCACCTATACTATGAGCCTCATCAAGGTATAGATAGGATTTGTACTTCTTCTTAAGGGCAATCACTTCAGGCAAACGGACTATGGATCCCTCCATACTGTTGAGAAACAGAAATTCAGTATAAGTTGATTTTAGGTGCTATAAGGAGGCCCCAGCCATTAAGTCACTAAGCTTTTTCTTCACTCTTTTAGTAATTATGAAAACATAAAAATTGCTAGACACCGTGTTCTGCAATGACAACTCCCCCTTGCAGCTCTACTTCCCCAGATCTCTACTTTCTACCTGTTTAACATCTCTGGGATGCTGACATACAGAATAATTGGTGGCAGGAGCAGTAAGTTAAGGCCAAGGAACGTGTTCAGTGACAATTTTATAAATTAATTATCTCATTTTTATTTCCACCCTAACGTCAGCATTCTGATCTGACATCTACTTACCTGTTGTTTTTAAGAACTGACTAGACTCTCATTAGTAGCACTCCAAAACATCCCATTTTGTGCTGAAAGTTACTATGATTGAAATGCCTAAACACAGCTAAGCCTACTACAATCTCCTATTCACTCTCGGCTCAAGCGTTCAGTTCGGGCAATTCTATTTGCACTAGCATCATCTAGTGAGCACAGAAAGAATGGAATGGACAAGCAATTTAAGACCTCAGCTCTGATGTAAATAATCAGATTAATTTCTACAATCTAATCAGGATGTAGGAAGCATTGTGATAACACCAGGTGCAGCTATAGGACTAGCAACAGAAAGTC
Source organism: Nycticryphes semicollaris (assembly GCA_013400055.1). Classification (NCBI taxonomy): domain Eukaryota; kingdom Metazoa; phylum Chordata; class Aves; order Charadriiformes; family Rostratulidae; genus Nycticryphes; species Nycticryphes semicollaris. The sequence continues at coordinate 961,761 of VXBJ01007792.1, read as the reverse complement.
CAGGATGCGAGACATACATTTTAATTCACAGATTAAATTAATGAAATAAATGTGAAGTGACAATATTCATAGTCTGATTTGGCAAAGGAACCCAAATGCTAAGCAGCTAGATCGCATGTGGAGGGTCTTAGGAATACAAAGAATAGTTTGTACCTGTATATTCCTTCCACCAAGATAAGAATTTTTTTCCAGGGCCTCCGTGTACGAGGTTGCCCATGCACAATAGCATCTTTGAGCAGCTTCTCCAGGCTTTGCATATCTGCACCAGAAATTACTGTTAAATGGTACCAAAACAGCTACTAGCTTGAGCTTTGACATGACTAAAGACAGCAATACTCCAGAAATGCACAAATCGCTCCAGTGTGGAAGACAGACCATACATAAGTCAATAAGCATGGGCTTCATCTAGTTGCAGGCCCACAGATGAGATTAAAGGGAATGGGTGACTGTATGAGCTCCGAGGAAGAATTTCATCATCCTAAGCTAAAAGCACAACTTAGATCATTAGGAATTAACAGCAAACAAGGAAGGGAAAAAAAAAAAAAGAAAAAAAAAAAAAGAAAAAAAAAAAAGAAAAAAGGAATCTCTTTGGGAAAAAAAAAAAAAAAGAAAAAAGGTATCTCATTGTGAAGAAAAAATAAAGAGAATGCAAATTAGGTAGTAAGCATGCCCTTATGGATAGGAGTAACTAAAAAAAGAACAAGCAAGCTCAAGGATAATCAACTAAAGATAAGTAGAAGATAGACCAGAGCGCAGTACAAGATGGGGAACAAGTGTACTTATTTATTGCTTTGTTTTACATTGAAAGGACTGGAGGTTTGGAACAGGAAGCCACTAAACCAAAAATAGAAAAGGAAGAAAAAAAAGAAAAAAAAAGTGTAGGAAAAGGACAGCACTCAGCACATCAGTAACTAGACAGAGGAAGCTGTTAGTAGTAGCATGCTCTGAAATCTTACTATCTTTGGCTACAAACACTTGACAAGATCCTAGAAGACTTGACTAACATGAGCAAATAAATAAACATTAAATCAGTCCTGAAAAAACACCTGAGGAAAGGTGTGAAGATGGGAGTAGTCAAACCATTAAAGCTGAAGTGCTGAGCAAGAGACGGATATAAACACTAGGGCATGAAAAAGAGCACAAACGATCATGAAAAGAGGCTTGGTAGACTAGGACAGTTGTTGCAGCGAGAAGCTTGCGCGCTAGAACTAGACTAGAAATTATACAGCAAAATAGGTCAGTTAATAGGCTGTTAGAAGACCGCTAATGTTCAGAAAAAGACAAAGAAGTCAGCAGTTGAGACTGTGTCTCTCAACAAATCTCTCTAGGAAGAAAGGAAAAGTTTAGTGCAGTTAGGGAGAGCAATGGAATATAAGCTTCTGCTCTGATCTCTCAAGGAAGAGGGAAAGACTGGGAACTAGGGTCTGACCTTAATAAAAAGGACAAACCGCAGAATTAGGTAGAAAAAAGAAAAATAAAACATGAACAAGGATTTTAAGGGAGATTTTTTATTCCCCCCCCCATTATTTCTAAAAAGAATATGAACAAAGCCATTAATATCTCAGGAAAATGAAGTTAACTGAGGCAGCACGAAGTATAACAAGAGTTGGATGGAAAACATGAGTTGATCATGATCTTGACAGGCCAAGATCATTGCTTGCATTTTGCCTTCTCATTCTAATCTGCCTCTTCATCCTTTTTCACAGAACCCCTCCATCTCTAAGGTTTCCACAATATCTCCCAATCTCACCACCGCTAGTTTATACCCCATTTCCACAGATCATCTGTTTTTCCTCATCACATCAGAGCCTCTAAGTCCTTCTCATACCCAGAACTATGTCAGCCAGTGACCTCTGAAATTCTGGAACTGGATGCAATGTTTAGAAGTATGTCTATACAAAATGCAGAAGTTGAATGCAAAGCTTTTATGATCTTGCCAAACAATCAAGATTTATGAAGAATCAAGAAAAAAAGAAAAACAAAAAATAAACACTGAATGTTAAATACACTATATGCTTCTGTAGAGAAAAGCCAAACAATAGAGAACAAGAGAGAGAACACAAAAGAAACAATAAGCACAGCAGAGAATCCACTATAAAGTAGGAGAAAAAGGAAAATAATTGCAGCCACCCAAGCTTTGCTGTCACCACCACACACTTCAAAGAGCAAGAGTCATTGTGATCTCAGAGACTGATACTATAAAGAGCATTAGGAGTGGCTGAGGAACAAAGGTAGTAGCTTTACTAATCAAGGATGACCAAGTACCTCTTTCACTGAGAGTAAGAGATGAAAACCCTTCAGATTTTCAATCTGAAAATACCTCTAAATATTGGTTCTAAATACCTCCTTTGGAAGAAGGTGAAACTAGCAAAGTGATCATTCTGCATATTTTGGAAACAAATATTCAAAGCAAGTAACTCAGTGAAATTAAGCTATGCTTCACATCCCCCAAATTCCTTTTGTACTACATTATACCAATGCATGGCTATCTAATTTAGCTAGGGTATCTGCATTCGTAAGCTTTTGTTACTGTAAGATCATGTCAGTGTCGGGTCCTAAAATTAACATTTTTCACCCTCCAAATTGTAGCCTAGACCACTACAAGACTGCATTACTATGTGACATGGACTGTTAGGACATGCTGAGCTATCCAAACAACAAGAAGCCACAATAAAACACTAGTGCCCCTGGAATTGCCAAAGGGCAGCGTGTTCCTCTTCCTGCACAGAAGACAAAGCCAGAACAGCTTCAGGATAAAAATGCTATTAGCTGAGACTGAACATATCAAAAAATATCCAATTCAGGATGATTACATTCTCAGTAGCAGCAGTCTTTTGACCTTTCAGGTAACCAGCAATTGATTTCCTTGCATGAAATTGGATTTCTAACTATCAGAAGTTAAGAATAAGAGATTGTATGTGATCTACAGCATCTGCAGAAAGGCAGAGTCCACCATCTGATACTTACTGTTGTGCTTAAAGATTCGAATAGTTGCTCCTGACAGTCTTGCTCCAAGCACTAGTGATGCATGATTCAGTTCATCACTCAAAATCAGACAGCCCTGAATTAGACAAAAGAAAGAAGAAGATATTGAAAAGGTTATGTTTCACAGCCAGGCGTATAACACCTTTCAGCTCAGAACTGCTTCGAAATCATTTAAGAAAAATAAAATATGTATTTCCAACATAAATCCAACAAGACTTGCTAAGAAACAATTTGCAGCCTTAGTATGGCAAACAAAACCACACAGCTGCTGTTAACTGAAAGAACCACTTGTGTTTCCCTTTCCCAGAAGTCCTGCAGCTGAATCTGTCTCAGTAACTCATGTTGATGATTAGTTTGCATCCTCCCGTGCAACCAGGTAAAACAGAGAGCAGAGCAGATTGACACAGTTCACTCAGCAAGTCTACAGTGCTGCTAAGAAACAGGCCACCAAAGTTCTAGATTAAAGACCTTATCACAAAATGTCTTATATTTGAAGGAAACCGTTGACTAAACCCATGTGTGCTCAGTAGTACGAAAGGGACTAGTTTTCTTTAATGAAGTGCTATTAAGTACTTTGTAGATAGAGTTAAAATACAAGGGACAGGACGTGGAAAATAAAACTGCAGAGTGAAATTGGGAAGTTTTCTGAAGCCATTAAACTTTACATTGAATTTGTTTGCCTTTTCAAAAAAGGGAAGATGTATCCTTGGACAAATATCAAAATGAGATAACATCTGTTTTGAGAGCAGCAATGACTACAGGTGAACATTCAGTCACAGTGTTATCACTGTCGCTAGAGGAATGCATATCAGGGTATTAGTTTGTAAGACAGCAGTATTTCTAAATAACCTTGGCCCACTCCAACTACTGCACAAATCTGCTGCAACTCTAGAAGCGACTTTAAGTTAAAAATCCAGAAAGCATGTCAAGATGCTGAAGATTTGACACTAAACATATGCTCACTCTACATTTCTTAATTAAAGGTGGAGGGAAGAGTCAAGAACATTTCTTTTCTGCAATGGGGAGGGACTAGAAGGGTCTAAGAAAAGCATTGCCTACAGTCACACAAGGAGGTGTCACAGGCAACGGGAGTATTTTCTCCACAATAAAGAAAATTTTGCACTAGAATTGCAATGTACCTAGAAATATTCTACACCCTGGGGAAGTTCAAGCCTGTTCTTCCCCAGAAACTGCACTAAAACCTAAGTGTTCAAACTGCTGTTACAAGGATTTGTGCTGCAACTTCAGCAAAAGCAGCATGAAAATCTCCAAGCAGCATTTGCTCTTGGAACTATTATACCAGACAAGTAGTACACATGCTACATCAGGGGGCATCGCTGTGAAATGCTACTGTATCAAAAACTGAAGATAATAATCCAGTACTAGTATTGTTCTTAAGTGGTAGGAAGTAGGAAAACTGATAGATTTAAAAAAAAAAAAAAAAAAAAGGAAAAATAGATTAATATCCTAGAAGGAGCTCCTCTATAAAAACAAGGATGAGCTTTTGTAGAGAAAGAAGATTTAACAAATTGATAAGCAGCCTCTTTTCACCCCCCATAACAAACAAGGACATTCAATTAGACAAAGTAAATTATTTTAAAACTGAAGATGAAGTAAAGAATCTAGTATTGTCTGCCACTAGGGAGAGGGCAAAGGATCAAAGAAGCCACTGGTACAGCACAGAAATCACTGATGATCGTATCTAAAACTGAGTGCAGCTACTACAATGGTAAGACTTCAGTTGCATTTCTCAGCAAACTTACACTTGAGAGAGTATCCAGGAGAAGCCTAACACTAATTGGAAGTCACACAACTGGTATCAATAAAAACATGTGCCAGTGAAGATCACACTTACCAATGCATCTTACAAGGCAAACACAGAAACTGAAGTGAATGCCACATTTTACCACAAAGTGCTGCATGTATAAATGGCATGATTTAGACCTGAGCATTTAATTTCACAACTTAAGTATACATGGAAATTAATTTGTTTCCTTACAACCAAAAAAAGATCCTTCAAGCACTGTTGCTGTAAGTCCCATTATCTATCTTCTGTCAGTCCAGAGCTATAATGAAAAGCTCTATGCTAAAAGCAGTACAGAATGCTGTTACTAGCTACAGTAACTTCATTAATGACACTTAGTCCAAAACAGGCATGTTTCAGAGTCTATTTTATGGTCTAACAACTTCTGACTATGTAATCCTCAAATCTCACATTCTCTGTGGCCTCGACCCAGCACGCTTGGCAGGGACCATACCACGAGGCTGACAATTTGGCTGCCAACAGCGGGTCTCTCCTGCTGCAAACTCCCAGGTGCAGAAAGACCTGTTTTTAAGTGATACTTTAACAGTGCTGAAATACAACTTTCCACGTGCATCAACTATGCTTGTTTTCTGCATCTGCTGCTGCTAACAAGGCACAGTAAATAAAGCTCTAGGTAACGCCGATGAAGTTTTTTAATTCTGTGCTGACCGATGCTGATCAGATTATGGGGTAGAATCAGATCTGGGGGTAGTCAAGTCATATTTATTACTATTAAAAGAGGATTCAGTAGCAACATAAACCAAATGCTTAAGGATTCCACAGAGCAAAAGCAGAACGGGTGGTCCAGTATTATATATATGTGAGAAACTTCATTGCAGTGGTTTGTATTCTCAGGTAACTAAGTTGCAATACAGGGACCCAGATACCATGTCAATAATAATTTGCTTCAAATCTTATTAGTCACTGCCAAAGAAACTCCTCCTGGTCAAATGCAGAAGCTATTTACTGATTATATTTGCCAAACCTCCAAAAAATTGTGTTCTAAGCAGCTTTGCACCCAAAAATGTGGGTAAGAACATGCAGAGACACACAAACAGAAGTTTAAAAAAAAGAAAAGAAAAAGAGAGTCCAAAAGTTTAATTAAGCATGGGAAGCTTTACTGAGAACTCTATCAAGGCATTACCAAACAGACTCTGCACACACAGCCAATTGTGTACTGGGTGGCACCAAAAGTCAGAACTTATGTGAGTCCTTATTTGCAAACAATGAAAAAAGTAAAAGTGGAGCAAGAAGCAACTTCAGACAGACAAATAAAGCATTTAGTGAATGCTCTGAATTGTGAAATGGTTCAGTTGATATGAGTTCTTTTCTTCAGAAGAGAGCATTTCTTCTTTGGAGTATTCACCTGAATATAAGGGCATTTCTAGTGTTATGAGGCAGAAGCTTGTATTTTATTTTAAACGCACAAAAACTAAATATGCTCATAACTAACACAGTACAGACCGCTCTATCCCTTTATGAAAAGAGTTGGTTTAGTAGACTTGCAAGTTATGTGCATGAAAACGAGTATGTTACATGCCTTGGAATTTAGTGTTCAGGTTCTCTCAATGGCTGTAAAACTATTAAAGTTCAAATGTGAAAACCAAGGAACTGCGTAAGGTGTCTCAAGGGTTTTCACATCATAAGATATTGAAGATATACACTGGGATCCACACAGGCAGAAAAAAAAAAAGTGTTGAGTAAATCTACAGTAACAGGCAATTTGTACTGACTTAAAAGACAGAAGTCTACTTATATGTATCTGACCGTGCACGGTCTGAATCCAAACAGTCTCATAGAAATCATGAATCATGTTTCTGTTGAAGAAAAAAAAAAAATAGGGAGATCTGGGAAGACAAAGAGTAGAAAAATGCAAGTAAAAAATATTCCATCAGTAACACATGCTGTTCAAAATCATAGCACTGCAAAGGTGTTTGATTCCAGAAAGTGGGGATTTGAAGTACTGAACTTCCCTCTGGTATCAGACTCAAAACCATACTTCCTTATGGAATGCATCTGATATTTAAAACTTAACAGACCAAAAGAAAAAAGGCCTTATTCAGACAACACTGCTTCATGGTTACAAATCAAATAGCGTGTGGGAAGACACTACTACTAATCAAGAAGAGATTCACCAGGAGGAAAAGTTGCCAGGAAGAACAAGGCAGCAATTTTATATGCTGTAGATATCACAAGTAGAAGAATTTACAAAGTGATCTCAGAAAGTGGAGAAATACATAAATTAAATAAAGGGAAAATAATTCACTAAGGAACAAAGAATTCCATTAGGGTAGTAGAATTAGGCTAGCAGTGAATTATTTTCAAAAAAGAGGAAACTATTCCAGTACTTGCACTATTTTGTTTTAAGCAGGAACTAAGAGAACATCTATATTGCATCAGCAGATGCAAACAAAGAGAGCTCTTCCATTTCATTTTCCAATAAGTAAAACATAGTTGGAGATGCAGGACATTGAGAGTGTGTTGTGTACTGTTTCATGGGGCACACAGTAGACATCATCAGACTTTACATTTGACCTTGTTTCTCTCAAATAGTTTTTCTACTAGGATTTTGTAGCTTCAAAGGAAGGATTTTTCAGCTGTTGCTCAAAGATAGTAATTTCTGCCTGTACCAACTAGGAATTCATCTATGTGTCTCACTTAAATAGTCACTTAGTGTCTCAAGAGCATCAAAATACCTTCAGCCAATCAGCCTGTTAATCAGCCACCATTTCATACACTAATGCGTAGCCTGAGGAAGTAAGCTGTAACATGGTAGGCACCCTCCCAGAAAGAGGGCAAGAACTGGACTGCTACTGGTTCTATGGATGCTGTTTCTCCACAAGATTTTTGCAAAAGTTAGAAATGCACGCTGCGACCTATAGTTTCCACAGACAATACCTGCAGGGGTTGCAACCACAAGAAACCAAAACCAAACAAGTAGCTTTTAGCAAACCCAACCAGCAGAATCTTTGTTAGATGAGCTTTTGCCAGTGACTTAAGCCATACCTTGCCAACCAAAGCAGGAATGTTCATAGAGTTGGTTGCAAACCCCATTCCATATGCCATTGCAGATTCCACACCTAGGAACCTGGCAACTAGCTTTTCCAGCTCCTCATGTTTGTCCAAGTTCCCTGCAGATAAAACAAATGAGAAATTCAGAGTGAGAAGCTTTCACTACTGCTATATTCTACAAGAAGAATTTCTATCAACCAGGCTGCTCTTTATATAAGGCCCATGAGGGAGCACTGGAAAAAAATAAATATATCAAAACACAAGTGAGTCAACAGCTGTGCCATGTAAATGAAACCTAGCAAGGCAATTTGTCTTCGCTAAAGCAAAAGCTTCTTTATTGATTAGTCTGAGGTTCAAAACCTGGAACAACTAATGTTTGAGATCTGCAATCAGAATAAAGTCTTTGAAACATACTTTTGGGGAACAGCTTATCTTGCTCAAACTTACCCATCTCCTGCCTAGTGCTGCACACCCCAGCTCCATACTGGGATAAAACTTTAGCTGCTGCTTCTTGGCAAGTCCCAGCATTCTGTGCAAATCCAAGGTAGTTGTAGGAACCCATATTAATAATGTCCTTTATCACTCTCCCTGTGTACCTGTGTTTTAAAAAATGCCACATTAGGACACCCACAATTAAAAAACCAAAAAACCAAACTACACCAGAAGACTCTTATTTCAATTTCCTAAATTATACANTTGAATTATTTCAGTACTGCCCCTCAAACCAAAATGATCAGTGGGGAACATGCTTTCCCTATATTACAAACTCAAACTAGCTCCCACGAGAGTTTACACTAAGAGGTACATTTGCTACCGTATCTAACATTGCTTGAGGCTTCTCAAATCAATTGTTTATCTTCTGGCATGTCCCCCCTCCATCACAGAAACACGAAACTTTCCTTACAATTATAAAATAAGATCTCTAGATCAATTAACTTGGCAGCCCCTCAAGCAGGATATCCTCCAACCACAGAAAGGAAACACATCTGGCACTGCTGTGCTAAGAATACGTGACTGAGATTACGGAAGAAGCTCGGTGGAAAAAAACCTTTTAATTATTTTGCCCTTGAAAGCCAAGGACAGACATGACTAGTTTCACCAAGAACTGTGCTGCAAACATCTTTGCATCAAACTTGTCTCATGTCATTTCCAATTTGTAAAAATCCTTGGCCCTGCATTTCTGATTTCGTTTCTGCAGACTGCTTCAGTTCTGACTCAAATAATGTTGTTAAATTCAGTTTCAGGCAGCAACGTTTACCTCAAGTGTCAGGACAGATTCTAAATCACCTCAAAGACCTAAGTAGCCGTGCAATCCAAAGAATCTACTCCAGGTTCTGGTCATCACACACAGAAGTATTAATTTTATTATCGGTGTATGCCCATGAAATTTTAACATAGTCACTTACTAAGGCTCACAACTGTACTAAGATTTCATTGGCCAAAGTAAGTAGCCAAAAGATGGATACACAAGTAATTGCCTCAGTGGCCAGATGTGTTTCCAAAGAGCAAAATTCATTGATTCAAGCTGCTGGAAAGCTCAAAACAAACACAATTCACTGCCCCTTTAATATCACAGCCTGCAACTTGCTCTCATAGACGCTCTACTTAAAGATAGTTCTTGGAAGCCTTTTCTTCAGTTTTGACTCACGTGAAGGTCCAGTTATAGTCATGGGAAATTCTCTCCATCATGTCCACTTTGGCCCCTGGCACACTGCAGATTGGACGGTTCCAGCTGTCCCGAATGCGCATGTAGAGGTTTCTGTTGTAGAAATTTTCAAAATCCTGGTACAACGGGACAAAATCCTGAAACACATCAAAAAGCACTCAAAATAAATATGTATTACAGCAAGCTAGGAATATGAGGAATTAGTTGTTTCTGTCATTGAGTGCAATAAATAAATAAAGTAAAAAGAAAACTCAAGAAAAAGTTGAGTTGTTCATTACAAGCCCTGAAACCAGTTCCACACAAAGTGTTTTCCATCCTTGAAATTCGTGCCAGTGCAAAATTATTTGAAGGTCTAACAGCAGCAAAACTGAGGAAATTCATCTGCTAGTGCAAAATAGATCTGCTAGATGTGATTTCCAAACTTTTTCAGCCTGCAATTCTACTATGCCCCCGAGATTTCCTCAACAGTAGGTGCTTATTTGTGCATTAACTCAGGTAGCTTAATCTAAAAGCCATCAACCACAACTAGGGAAAAAAATAAAAAGCAATTATGGCATTAGGTCATGCTTCAAGTTAGAAAGTATCAAAGAATTCTAACGTATGGGAAAGGGAGCACTGAAAGCAACACAAACTGAACTGGGAGCTCCTAATGACACATCAAGGTCTTGTGTGAACTCAAATGGGACCTGAAACACCTTGGCTTTCTTTCCAACTCCTGCTGGGTAGTTGAGGAGAGCATCTTTCGAAATATATGATAAGCATGAAACACACAGGCATGTTATCTTCGCAAGAGATTTGTATTCAACCTTCAGAGTTCAGCAGAGCAAGGGAACGTGCAATTGCTTTTTGGCACCGAACAGTATGCACTGCTCTACTGAATACACAAAGAATGTGAAAACTGAGGACCTCTGCCATACTTAATTATGTACATAAGAAATATATTTAATTTAGCAGCACTAGCATTATTATAGAGGTTACCGGTAGAACTTTCCACAATTTGTTGTTCTGAATCCAAGCTGGGAAGCTACATTATGGCACCTCACTTCTGCCCAGCTTATCAGCGCTTCAGTCCCACAGGATTTCTTTGCATGAGCATTTCCTGAATGTGAGCTTCCCTTCCACAGTTTTTCAGGAAAAGTAAGTGACTGTCTTGAACGGATAACACACAAGAACGTCAAACTAACTCTGACAGCAAGGACATCTGAGCACTCAAGAACTTTATTTTTTTTGCCTCCAACGGCAAAAATGCTCCAAAGTCATGAGATTTATTTATTACTATTCAATTAAAAGGAGGTTTGACATTCACGAGTGATAAGAATGCATAATTCATTTGCTACTGTTGAGGGGGAAAAAAGTGCCTTCTTAATAATCTACAAAAGGGAAAAAAGGAGAATTCATGACAAAGAGCCAGCACAGCGTTTATTCCTGTTTTTCACAAGAAAAATACAAACATGGTGAGGGGCATTTTATCTTTGGTGACAGGATAAGCAAGACAGAATATCTGTCTGTCCTAATATTACCTGACACTTGCACCACAATCAAAACTGGGGGCACTTGTGCCAGCTTTTTAATGACAGCTCAAGCAAAGGGGAATGACAAGCTTTTATTTACAATGCTCAGCTGCAGGAAGAGCACTTTTTTTTTTTTTTACACATTATTTTAATGATTTAAACACTTTGTCCTTTCAGTTCGGAGTAAAGGAACAGTCTAGGTCCACCCCTTTGCACCCTCCTACCAGAAGCTGCACAGCCCCCAAAGTGCCAACTTCTAAGCAGACATAGTTTCACCTGAGCCCTCTTCTGATTTGCCTGTGCATGACAAAAAGGCACAGAGATATTGATTTTCATCATTTGAACTATGAAAAAAAACAAAACAAATTTAGCCACTGATCACTCCTCCAGAGAATCACGTTTGTCCTTTCTCAGCAAAGACAGACAGCAGAAACAAGATTTCTATGAGTTGAGACATATGGAAGGCCAATTATTTCTAAAAGCTTCTCTACTTAAGTATAGTGCTGCATTATTGCACGTGCCAGGTCTTCTCTGAAGGTCCTTTGTCAAATGAGGTTAACAGGGGTAGTAGGTCAGCCAATACAGAGCTGTAATCCTCTATAAAATCACCAGTTTTCTGAAGCAGCTATACAGCTCTGTCCTTCCTCGACTTCAGTGTCTCATGCTGCTCCTGGCAGGTTTCAAGGCTGAATCGCCCTCAAAGCGGCCACTTTTACAACAGAGAAAAGCATCTTGGTATTGACAAATGCATTCAAGAGCTTTCTCCATCTATGAAAAGATACATAGCTACAAAGTGGTGACAAGCATTGGAGTACTTGCAGCAATAGGCTGAGAAGATCCCAATTCATGGAACAAAATGGAAATAGTTATCTACAGGTATGTGAACCCCTTTGCTACGTCATATGCAGAGGGGTGGAGAAGTGAAAAGATCAAAAAGAAACTTGCACATTGTAAGATCGATACTTGAGGGACATGTACTTGTAATGTCTAATTATAGTCTACTAGGATCCTTTAAAGGATTTTCAACTCCTCTTAACCATCTCTGCATGAGAATTCAGCTCTAGAGTAGTTATCTAAGCACATTAACTATGTGACCCAGGAAACAATTGAGACTTTAGCCAAGGTTCTTGGCTAGGAGCAGAGGCTGGAAATGAGTCATTATATCAACTCAAGCAGGTATGTCTGGGCTGATACAGTCCAATCTCACCTCAGATAACTGACCAGATAAAGCATGTTCTATTTTGAAACCCAAGGTGATAAAGCAGGAAGAGTAAGAAGCTGCACTGGTGAGATAAAGACAATCACCCTCAACAGGTTGACACCATCAACAATTATAGCACAAGTATGATTTTACACATCAACAGCACAGCTAAATTTAATGTGATTTAACTGTGAACTTCACAGTTAAAGTAAAGAACCTAATGAATTGTGATGAGGAAAAAAGGTGTCAACAAGAAATCAAGGAACAAACTACGGGTAAGGGAATTAAGATCCAATACAGGACACTACTCTTAGATTTTGGGGGTACCTAAAACTGTAAGATTATAGCAACAGGCTCTAAGAGAGACATCAGTTTAATACCAGGCCCTATGTCTTCCATTCCCCCCTTACCCTCCCACTAAACCACCCTCCGGAGGCTTTCTCCTCTTAGGAAGAAAGGAAAGTTCCTTGAAATAGGACAGGCAGGAACCATTATTTTGGCATAAATCAAAACTTAATATCCCGATTCCACCAAGAGGTTCTCATGACCCATGCATCTGAGAACACAAAAAAAAAGAGGAATGGTAGGGATGTTGTGCCTTTATAAACTGGTACTGACTTTTGGAGTTTGAGAGCCCCTTCTGGAGCCGGTGTACAGGACTAGATGGGTTTGCCTGGTTGGTTTGGGGGTTGGTTTTCTGTTTGTTTGGTGTCATTGTGTCCATGTCCCCATGCCTCCCCAGTCTTTCTATGGTATAACATTTCGGATAGAGTGTAGAGGACAGTACACCAAAAAGACCATTTGAATTCCTCATGTAAATTAAATGCTTGCAATCTTTGAACCAAGAAAAAACATTTGGGGAAGGAGAGGGGACCAAAATAAATACTTTATCAATCCATACTATTTCAAATTTTTGGCACATGCAGGCACAATGCTGTGCTGCAAGTGTCCTACTGCTGGAAGCAATTGTTGCCACCTTTAAACAGCCTTCAGAGCTTATTGTTATTTTTCCATCAAATTCTCATCCTATTTCTGATCCAACACTCTTTCTAACGATAACAGACTCTAAGACTATCAGCCTGAGACGGAACAGCTTCATTTGGAGGAGAAATATTCTAGGAGTGAACTGATCCTTTGAGCAATCTTCAGAGTAAGCACAGTCAAACAACTACAAAGGTTGTGCAAAGGAGCAAAAGCAGCCTATTGTTTCATTTGAATTCATATGAATATGGAGTTAAGAAATCCTGAACAGCTTAATTTTTGTCAGTTCAGGCCTAGAACACAACTGCTAATAGTGAGGCGATGCCTGACGAAGAAACCTAGATACTAGTGGTCTCCCAGAAGCCTGAAAGGCAGAGCTATTTCAAGAAAGACTGAAACAAGGGGAGAATTTTATTCTCCCTTGGGGTGCAGCCAGCACCTTAGGGAGAATTTGGGAACCCAAGATTTCAACATCCTGCAAATTAATACTTCAACAGGCAAAGGTTATAATGACAGCTTTGTAACCATCAGCTTGGGGCACAGTGACATGCAAATGCAGCAGTTATGCTGCTTTTAGAGCCAAGTTTTCACAGCACTGCACCTAAGCTAACAAATGGTGCCATAAGCACCAGCCAGGCTTATCTGCAATTCACATAATGCATTTCCTGGCAATATAAAACTGACACTAAATGGAAACCAAGTAGACAATTGCAACAAATTTCAGGCTTTTAAAAGGAAGCAGAAAGACTAGTTCCATCTCACTGCTATGTAAGTCAAGAAAAAGTGGAGCAATAACTGGGGGTAGCCTTTATACCATCAAGCTGATGAGCTATGCAGATGCTAAGACAACACTGAGCAAAAGACTTCAGTTTACTGCCCCCGAGATACTCCTACAGCTAGACTCCTGTGAACAAGTGTTTAAAGGATCCAGATGATCAAAACATGTTCTAACTGGGCAAGGTACTGAGCATGAAGAGGGCTACAAAGATGATCAAGGGAATGAAGCACCTCTCTTCTGAGGAAAGGTGAAGACCCAGGGCTGTTTAGCCAGGAGAAGAGAAGACTTGGAGAGGATCTTATCAATGCTTACAAATATCTCTAGAGTGTGAGTGTCAAGAGGATGGGGCCAGACTCTTTTCAGTGGTGCCTGGTGACAGGACAAGGGGCAATGGACACAAGGTGGAACACAGGAAATTCCATCTTAACATGAGGAAAAACTTTTTTACTTTAAGATAACAAACCACTGAAACAGGCTGCCCAAGGAGGTTGAGGAGTCTCCATCTCTAGCGATGCTCAAAACCCACCTGGATACGTTCCTGTCCAGCCCCCTTGAGGTGAACCTGCTTTGGTAAGGGAGTTGGACTAGATGATCTCCAGAGGTCCTTTCCAACCCCTGCCGTTTTGGGTTAGAGAGTTACCATGTCCATTTGCACAGTTGCTCCCATACAGAAAACGTACTAGGCAATCAACAGGCAAATCAGACCAAAAGAAAGGTAAAAGCAGTGTTTTCATCCTGCCTATAAAATCCTACGAGCCTTCTGCCCAATCATCTTTTGGTAAGGGAATGTAGATATTAGTGTGCAGGAAAGGCTTGAAGCTCATGATTATTTTTTTTTTTTATTAATACATGCAAATCAGAGGAGCCCTGTGGTTGCTCTGGCAGACTTGTGACCTCTGTGTGGAAAGTAACGTTTTCATTACTTAAATTCTAAAGAGGCATTTAGATTATTATTATTGTTTTCTTAAGTATCAAGCAAAAGCGCTTGCTTTAGCTTTTTGAAACAGTTAATAATAGCTTGGGTGAAAAGCTGAAAGCAAAGGCAGTGGGGGTAGCTGTGTAGCTGAACAGCGTGTGATGACCTCCTTTGAGCACAACAAAATTATGTAGCGTGAGGAAGTATTTCATAAAGGGCTGAATGAACTGGTCCTGAAAGTCACAGAATTGAAGTATGTGGATTTTCTGTGGTGTGTTTCTGAAGGTCATCACCATTAAAAGTATAATGTAAACTTATGTCAAAAGTGTAGCATTAAAAACGAACACAAAAAAGCCACCTTCAGCTTTTGTGTATTTTGGAAGGCAATTTATTTCAGCAGAGCGAGTCCTTCCTCAAACTGTCACTTCGTATTGTAATCTTAGCCTGTGCATCAGAACCAGAAACTAAAAGTGACCAAACTAATTTAAAGAGTAGTCTTTCCAGCAAGTCTCTATTGGGACTGTCTCTGAGGGTGGGTAAATTCCTTGGCATTTATTAAAGCCTTGCATTGAAATTAATGATTCCAGGAAAACCTAATATTCACTCACAGTTGGAACACAAAAGGGTCAAAAGGGACAGGCTTTGCTAGCACCGATTTCCAGGAAATAGTCTGATGGATTTTGGCTTTGTTTAAAATATATCCAACTGGGCTTTTCCTGGAAACCAATGTTGTGTAGCACATCCTCTCTGAAGCACTATCAGTCTGTTTTAGGCATGGGTAAGCAGCAAGATAACAATTCTCATTTACCCTGGAATCAATTTATGCATACCCAATTTACTGCAATGTCTGGTCATACCACATATGTAAATTTGCAGAAGGATTGTAGGATTTTATAGCTAGAATGAAAACACTACTTTTACCTTTCTTCTGGTCTGATGCTGGTCTCAAGCCAGCATCTTAAGAGATTCAAATATTCGAAAATCCTGAGAAACTGTTTCAAAACAAATCATTGAGCTTCTCTCCCCGCACCCTCCTGCACAAAAAAAAAAGATAATAAAAACTAGACACTCTGCAACGTGCTCTCATCAATTCATTTGCCAGCCAACAAAGCTTAAAGCAGCAGAGTGTGAGGGTAAGTACTGTACGTTCTAGACCTCACGTGATGACTTTTCTATTTGCCTGATTACTGGAAACAGCTACTCGAACCGAAGCGCTGGAAACGTGATTTGGGGAAGTACACTAGGCTGGGAGTTCTTCAACACCAAAATGTTTTTAAACAGGATTTCCTATTTTTCATTCTTACGCAACGTTCACTGGCACTTCTTACTAGCTCCATCCACAGACATCCTATGTCTGGAGGAAAACTGGAATATCTGTATCTCTTCCCTGCAAGCCACAACCAATAAAAAAAAAACCTCAAAGGGTTTCAAGCCACCTGTTTGACAGGTATAATTGTTAAGCAAATGTCTTTCAGGGCAAGATGCAATGTTAAGTTAACACAAAAAAGTTGTACTTCATTTAGAACTAGGATAATCAGTTGCTCATAAACTCTGTGCCTCAGTGTCCTGTGACAACCTTGACAGAAAGCCTAGTATCAATAACGTATTCCCACATTAGACCTACTGCCAAAGTTCTTCCTTTTGTAGACTCTTATATGAGATTCACAGCTTCTCCCGCACAAAAGGATTACTGTAAGCAGTTTTGCACCTTACATACTGGTAACAGAACAAGCTTTCCTTAAAACCTGTGCAATAGAAATATAACAACTACAGTAGAGACTTAACAGCACCAACACTTACCAACAGTTACCTCTTCATAATCCTCAAGTACCATGAGTACAGACCAATATTTAAACCTCAATTCTAATGACCTGGCAGGTTTCTGCAACTGTTTGACTACTCTCTTCTGTATCAACTTCTAAAATACAGGGTTTCCATGTTCTCAGATGACATATACCAGAGTAGCTCAAAAGACATAAATGATCACATGAAATTTCAAGTTGAGATTTAGTAAGCAATCCTTACTGGGATATCGTACTTGTTAAAAGGGATCCAAGATTTTTATATCCAGATTCCAGAAGTCAGTTTTGGAAACAGTGTAAATGTAAAACTACTGTACTTTTAACTAAACTGAAACAGCTATTCCTTATTAAACTCCTATGAGAATGTTTCTATTTTGGAATTAATTGCCTTACTAGAATCAGCTTAACTCTACCGCACAACACTCTCACAAAGAACCTACTGTGAAGTAATTTTAGGTATTGGTTAGTTCACTTCATCTTAACTAATCTACTGAAAAAATGACAGGCACTTTACTCCAGTACTCCCTCCAAAAAAAAAAAAAGCCTCCAAAGAGACCTTCCTTTTTTTTTTCCTTCCCTCTCGCACTCCTGATTATTTGTTTGCATTAGTGAGACGTCCTTCCCGCCCCTCCTATTCTCTGCTAGCCAACTGCTTGTGTGGCTGAACAGAGAACCAGAAAACAGCAACGGAAAAACAAACTCCCTTAACATTTTATAAACCAGATTGGCTCTCCAAAGCAGTTGAGAAAAACAGAACCTCGATCAGCAAGAGTAAGCCAATTCACTGCACCTTTAGAGCAAAGCTTACTGGTATTCACACTGTGCTAAGTGGGCTCGCATTAAGTGTTAGCAGGAAGTAGCTTGCAAACTGCAAGGTTAAACAGTAGCTTTCTTAACAGTAATTAATTCCTGTGGGGAATAAAGGCCTCTAAAAATATGCTAGCACTACTCAAAACTAGGAGGCCAAGACTTTTCACCTAGTAACACAAGCTTCTGTGAATAGGTCTTATTACGAATTAATTCTTTTTAATTCCTACGAGTGAGTCAGGAGTCAGGATCTACGATTACTCACCAGCTAACCTGCCAGTGGTCTGGACTCTACATGAATTTGAAGTCATCCAGCTTGTGCTCTGGTTCTCATCCACAAGCTTTTATTTGCAACTGCTTAGGCCAAATAGAATTATTAGCTTTCAAATCAAAACACAGCCTCCAGAGCAGCGTCAGGAAGCCTCCCCCTGCTGTCAAACTCAAACCAGATCCTTCGATAAGCACTTCTTCAGCTGCTAATACTGGCGTGTGCAGTCTCTCTCCCTCAAACCCTTGTTTCTGTGGCTGGGGCACCTCTCAGCATGTTGATAGAACTATTGATGCAGCTTTGCAGTGAACCCGATGAAGAAACTGCTCTACCAAAAAAAAAAAAACAAAAAAAAAACCACCAAAACCCAACCAAAAAACCAACCAACTGAAAGAAATACCATCTTGCTTTAACAGCACAGCAGTACTAGCATAGTATTTGGAGCGTTCAGAAAACAAGGAAAAAAGCAGACAACTTTGAACAGCGCTGATCCCCAAAGAAATGCTCAAGCTATAGCCTCAGCCACTTCATTTTCCTGCTGGTCATTATTTCCTTGTGGTTACCTTTTGTTCTTCTCTTTCTGTTGCATTTTGACACTTCTCAATCTTCCACTGCCGCATGAAATCTCGCAGGTATCCAAAGAGGGTGAGAACACCGTAGCCTACGTAGGTCAGCACAGCAACCAGCATTGGTGTTTCTTCAAAATCTTCGTTGAAAGGCCTTTTGTATAATCCTCCATTGTGCACAATATGATTTATCTATAAAATTTAAAGAGGCAGTTGTGAGACATTAATTCAAGAAACGACAGAGAGGCATTTCAGAGTAGCCCCTGGCCCTCTGACCAGCTATAAACTCTGCATCCCCAATGCCCAGCTCAAAGTACCTCCAGCCATTACCAACAAATATTGGCAGTCTCCATGTAGGAGATGGCTTTGTTGTTGATATAACCAAAAGTCACAGTAACCAATAATTTAGTATAGTTTAAAAATCTGACATCTCATTAAAGTTCTTTATCTTTTGAAGCTACATGGAGAGCATTGCCTACATTCAGGCCAACCAAAATGAAAAAACTGCCTTCCCCTCTTCACCAAGACGAAGGTGGGCACAAATAACAGCACAGTGAGGCTTCCCAGGCTCACTACATGGAAAAACAAAATAGAAATTAATTATTTTTTAAACCGAACAATGCATTCTCAGGATTATCAGAGCTAAAAAAGTAACTGGAAAATACCAAAACAGACTGAATTTTGGAAGCCTACATTACTGTAACAAAGCAAGCATAATCTATGTGTCTCCACAGCCATTAACCTAACGATGCTGACGTAAACACTGTACTCATCCATGAGGTGGACATGACACCACAGACAAAAAAGTCATTGTGTGCACAATCCCAACGTTGCATATATGTCAGCACACAGAACAAAGCAAGGCTTTCTGCATAAAATCCACACTAAAAGTCTTCTTGCTACTTACATACCATCTCCTGAAGATAAGAGCTTGACTAGTTACATAATACACGTGCGTGTCCATTTCAAGAATGATTTCTTACATTCTTAGAAACACATATTTGTGACTACTACAGAAGAGGCTTCAGAGCTATAAGACAAGGGCTCACTCGACACTGGGGGGAAAAAACATCATGATTTTAACTAGACTACTTGTTCTAAGTATGAAGTTAAAAGATCAGCCCCCAAAACATAGAAACCCGGATGCAAATTCCTATCTGTAGTCCTAAAAATTATAGAATAGATACTCAAGAATGGAATAGCTACATGTAAAAGAATAATCTCCAAGACATAAATCCCCTACCTGTAGCATCAAAGGTGGCAAGTCTTACTTCTTGCAGAATAGATTTATTCTAGTTATAGGAAAATTAGGCAATCTAATAGATTAAGATTGGCATACAATTTTGTAACTCTCTGGTATGCAAATATATTATGAAGGATGTTGCCAGATGTGTACAGGAGCAGCTAGAAGATAAGAAGGGAACTAAGACAATACATCTCAATAAATGCCTGTATTAATAACACCACCACAGTGAAAAGAGGGCTAGAATAAGGATGTATCTAGGATGTTGCTCAAATTTCTCTGGACTGTATTTAAATCGCAGTTTATAGCCAGACATAAGGAAAAAATTATTTTTTAAAATATTCTGAGCAAAGAAATACCAACACTTAGAAAAGAGGTTGATTCTAAATACATGAAAAAAGGACAACAGCAGACAGAATAAAACCAGCTACTCCCCTACGGCACTCATACCATCACATAGGAAAGGAAGCCAGAGTTGTGCTAATCTCTGCAACAGCTGGTGAATCAGTCAAAGCACACATACTTGCTGGCCTCACCAGATTACATCATTTGGAGAGTGACACCTGCTCATTTCAGACGCTGGAGCAAGTCTGTATGTCAAGCAGGGCATTAGTATCTTGAAAGTAATTATTCAGAACCGAGGGTCTGCTGTTAGGGGTAGGGCTATGCTATAGCTAAGCAGTCCCTCAGTATAAACTGCACCACTGCCTTCCTCCTGATGCTCATTTCTACTTCTTCCCTTTTGCCAACACAGCTGCAGAGCAACACAAAGTTTCAACCAGAGCAACTCCTCGATGTGGTCACCGTAATTGTGGAGACTTTAGAACTGGTGCAAGTGGGGAAACCAAACAGCAAAGACACACCGCTGCTCTTTCAGCAACAGTGCTTACCCCAGATCGCAGCCCTTCGTGGCCAGGTTTGTAAGCGGTGGTAGCTGAAATTAGAAAATTATTGTGCCTTGGAACAGGTGTAGGAACACTTACTTACCACACTGCAGCTCAAACAATGGCAATTTGAGGCTTTAACAAAGGCCACAAGGTCATGCACCGTTTTCTTCAGGAACACTGCCAGCCAGTGGAACTGCCCCTGCCCCACTCACTCCCACTCCAAACCATCTGCATCGCTCTCTGGTTTGCACAACTAAGGCCAATCTGATTTTCGGCATCACACCCTTCCACCACTGAACTGATCCAGGCTGGAAATATAAGGGCGTGCAGAAGGTTATTTATTAGACCCTAATAGTCTTTACAGCACTGCTCCACAAACTCATTTGATAGATGTCAGCAAACAAGAGCCAGCAGCTGGTGGGGGGAGAGGAGGGGCACCAGCACAATCCACAGACTCGGTGAGCCAATGCTGCAGAGGAAAAACCATGAAAGCTTTCTCTTCTCCATTATTCTCAAGATTTCTTAACTGTATCACTGTGGCTCCAGTTCATGAAACCATAGAATTTTATTGCATCCAGATCTGAGACAGTTCATGCACTAAAGCTCCAATTACTATGACTTCACAGTCTGATGAATTAAAGTTGAATTTTGTGTCTTCATGCTGACGGACCAGGCTGTGAATAGCAGCTATTCAGGAGCAGGGACATTACATACCTGCTACCTGTGGCTGCCTATTAGTAGCTGATTTCCGGATAAGCAGGAAGAAAAGTGGCAGTGACTATTTCACAAATTACCTAGCATCTAATAGAGATCACATCAAAGTCTTTAATGAACTTCCAGTTGCCTGGGAAAAACATCTGGAAGAGATGAAAAGCTACATCCTAAAGGCATGGATCTGAGGCTACTAAATATCGAAAAAATAGCTTCTGAAAAAAAAAAACAACCCCACACAGTCAACAGACCCAAATCTATAGACAATTTTAATCAGAATAAAAGCTTAGCAATTTTTTCCAGATCTTGAAAGGTGCCTCTGCTTGTGACACGCTAGAAGAAATGAAGTTATTCCTCATAGTCAAAAGCAACATTTCACTGAGAAAGGCCCTTTTGGGAATACATGTATTGATTCAACACATACTGCAATCAATTCCACCTCCCAGTGCTCTAACAATGTGCTTATACATCCTTATACTCTCATTTCAGCTACTATGTCAGCTGAGAAGCTTCTATGCCACCCTATTGGAATTAAACATTAAAGAAATACTCTGAATGTGATTCCATGGACTTTTCATGAAGCCTGCTACGACTGTAAATACACTCTAGAATTGCCTATAGAAGAGACATTTGTAGCCACGTTTTAGATAGAAACTGAGTCGTTTTTCCAAGAACGCCTTATGAATCTGCTCGTTATTCCTCAACTGAAGGCTCACATGCTGCGAGCTCCGAGCCTGCTGCCAGAGAGCAGCAAGTTGAGTTCCAGGGACCAATAAAGAAGGTGGGTACAGCTCAGTGATTCATTTCTTTTTCCGGAGGAAACAAAAAAAAAAATTGTGCAAGATTAAGACTTTTATGGTTTCAACAAGTCTTACCCTAACAAAGTGAGCTGTGACCTTTGAACCAGAATATACTGCATATCTAAGTGGAGACTACAAGGAGAAGTCAAAGTTCACCAACGTATGTGGTTCAAAAAATCAGGTGTACGCTCACCTACATCTCTCTTCTCCGTACTACCCTGACTACATGTATAAAGAAGAGCACCATTGCATTAAGAAACTCAACCGGAGGAGAAAAACCAGAGCGCAGCACCCGAATGGTTCCGGAAGGCAGCAAAGAGATGGCATTCTCAACCCGCCACAGGTAATGCTTGTGTTGGGCCAAGCTCCTGGGGAAACAAATCACATAAACCAGTATTGTACCAGTTACTGAGTAGCATCATACGGTTATAGCGAGAAAGGACTGCGTTGGTCTACACAGAACACAACAGGGCACCTCACTATAACCATTTCCCCAACCTGGTAACAAATAGTTCCAATTCATAAGACATTACGTTACAAAACTGACTTCAGATTTAGTTCATTCTGCAAATTAGAATCACTATAAGTAGCACGACAGCATGTCTAGTACCGGCAGAGAGTGGGATCGCAGATGCACACATGTTTGGCACAGGCACACCCAACCTGATGTTCTTACCCAACTACTGCACAGTTGCGCTTGAAAGACCATGTTGGCCTCCAGATAATATCAGATCTTGCAGTGCCTTAAGGTCAGGTACTATCAGAATGAGACATCAGCTCCACAGACAAAAAAGGTATTGCTGCCTATCCCAAGTTCTTCAAATTCCTTAACAATGTATATGGAAAACGTCTCACATAATACCCCTTTTGCAGCGACCTTAGCATGATTACAGCTCATCTGGCATTAGTGACAGAATAGTGTAACCTACACAGAAATAGTCTCCATATAAGCCACCCACTGGGCATAAATTCACACTAGAATACATCCAATTGCATACTTCATTTATTTCAATTTCCTCTATCCTGCTGGATGTGAAGGTAATTCCTTTATTAGAACACACAAAACCCTGCAATTCATAAACAGCCGTTAGTAGTAAAACTGTGTTTACTAGTCCCTTCACCGTTTTCCCTTTTCCAAATTTGGACAGTACAGAGAAGGACCACCATAGCTCACCCTGTCTTGGATTTACAAAGAAGGTAAGATGAAAACAGCAAAGAAATCAAGGTTTTAGTGTTAAAATGCCTTCTCTTCCAGCACCTGAAACAGATTGTGTATGAGATTGGCAGTATTCTGAACCTGACTTTTTTAATTTTTTTTGTTAAAATCTTATTTCTCAAAACCAATAGGAAAAAGGGGGTTTGGTGTATTTGCTATACACGTGTTAGCAGATAACTTGGGTAAGAACTCATCCCAAACAAAGTCAGCATGGCAGAAATCCGTAGATGCCAAGGAGCACACAAGAAACCGAGCTCTCCAGCTGAAGGGTACCATGCTTAACTTCCAAAAGCATTAGAGAAGGAGAAGTTTTGTGAGAAGACAAAAGCCATGCTGAAGCATGGATACAGATGCTACTGTACACGACCCACAGGATTTATCACAGGAATCCACCTATGCACCTTGCATGGCAGAAGAGAAGATGGTAGGAGTTCAAGGCGCACAGCACACCGTAAGAGTGAAGCACACAACAACCGGTTGTGCTCCTACTCCAGGGAGACCCGAACACTCCGTACTCAAGAGGCTGTTTCATTTCATGCTGCCAAGAAGAGGAGAGTTAGATGAACATGGCAGACTTTATGTAAACACCTCAAACAGATTTCTTAGGCTGGAACACAACTTTGCAAAATTCTTATTAAAATATAGTAGCTTCTCATTGACATACCACACACACTACAGAAATTTTACTAGCAGCTTTGCAATTTTTCTTTTTTAGAAACCAAGTGGAAGACCCCTTCCAGGAGTTGCTTGCTTTTTTTGTCAGATTCCTACCAACTACAGGGAATAAAATGGAGAGGATCTGGGATGCGCCTCCGCTCTAGGATGTGCCTTCACTCTCAAAAGCGGTCACTTTTATTATAAAGGATCAAAGGAATCAGCACTGCAAGAACTACAGCAGCGAGAATTCCACACAGGTACCCGATTCAAACTATATTCTGTGGTAATTTTACTGTGTCACCTCCAGCCCTTCTCCTCGCCACTGCTTTGTTATTAGACTTCAGATCTCAGACTGTTGCACGGGTAAAAAAACCAAGTACTACCAAAAAACTAGAATGAACTGATTTGAATTGCATTTTCAGCTTCCAAAGTATCACAGGAGAGAAACTTGCTTTCCAAAGCAGACTTTTATAAACATTCAAGTGTATCCCTAATAAAATATTTTGTTCTTGCTGGCAGGTAGTATAAAATATTGTGATTTGTAACTAGTTACTCCCAACAAATTCAGCATTCCTTTGTTAAGATGCCCTTGCCACATTTAAACATTAGGAGGAATTATACTGTTTGTGTAGTGGTGTGTGGGGTTTTGTTCGTTTGGTTGTTTTTTTTTAAACAAGTGAATAATGCAATTAAGTTTGGTGTTTTGTGCTTGCTACATGTGGCCAACAACTTGAACCACCCTATTAAGAACATACTTTTTTTTTCTGACAGTTTACCCTGAAGTAAAATATTAGGCTTGAGGTAATTTATCTAGTATCTTCAATAGATTTTAGGTATACAGAATTTTGACAGAGAATTCCTTAATTACAGGCATAATTACTAAATATGTTTTACAATAAAGATTTCCAAAGCCAGCACAAGTCTGTAGCAGTTCACCACCAAGCCAGCTCTAGGCTCTCAGACACCTCTGAAAACATTCCTAATGTGCTTTAGAATTCACTCTCATTTTCATAGACTTTAAACCCTATTACTTCCTAAACTTCTCAGCTCCCGCTTTCTCAACTGTAAGGATTCTTCAAGACTATACTTCCTAATTAAAAATGGTTCTTTTTCCAGGAGTGATCCCTTTATGAAGGCAAGAAAAAATTGGGAACTTCATTCAAGCCAAGTTTACGTTTTATGCTCCTCCCAGGGAAACTGAAGTCAATAGCTAATTAAGATAAAGCTTTTTCTCCAACAAATTGAAAGCATGACATTTAGGCAAACAACATTTGTGCTGTACAATTAAGATGGGAAAATATAACATGACACATTGCTCAATTAGTTACAATAACAAAAAAGTGAATTTGCATACATTTATAGCAATTTATTAGAGCATTTAAGGCTTATCACCACCTAAATTTGAAATGGCAGTCCAAATATAAGTGAAAGATTTTAACACTTTAATCAAACTGACTTATCAGTGGCAGATACTCAAACCTAAGAGAAGCCAGTCACACCAACAGCTACCATGGCTGTTTGTTTTCCTACCAGTACAGATACACCAACCCTCAGTAATTACAACACTGGCACTGCACCTACTAATTTAATATGATGGCCTCAAATATTCATTTAGCCAGGTAAAATGTTGTGTAGCTATTCCTTCCACAAAGGCTTGTAGTCTGTTATAATTAAATTAGATAATAGAAAAGAAACTTCATGCACGGGTAGGCTTTTTCAGAATATGAGTTTTGTCAATTAAAACATCTGAAGGAGACTGCAATCTTTTCTGGACCAGCCAATTTTCTACGCATTTCAGTTTTATGTTAGTCAATCAAAAAGCCAAGCAAGAGGCAAAAGAAATAATTTATTTCCTCTGGTCTGATGCAAGCCACAGAGTACATGCTGTAAGCCTCAAGGCACACATTTTTGTAGGGGTTCAAGGATTAAACACTGATGTCTAAGCCTTGGCTAACTCTCCTGCAATCCATGAGTTTATTTCTGTAACCATGGAATAACCAAGGCTGAAAGGGACCTCCCGTATTCATCACATCCAACACCGAGCTCAAAGCAGGTCCAATTACAGCAGGTCACTGAAGGCCATGTCCAATCTAGTCTTGAACACCTCCAAGGATGGAGATTTCACAACCTGTTTGGGCAACTTCTTCCAGTATTTCACCAATTTTACAGAAAAATTATTTTCCTTATACGTAATCAAAATTTCCCATTCTTCCAAATTACATCCATTGCCTCCCATCCTAGCGACACTTTCAAGAGACTGGCTCCATCTTCTTTATATCCTCCAGCCAGCTAGCTGAGTCTTCTCCTCTGAGGCCAAGCAAGCCCAGCTCTTTCAGCCTCTCCTCATGCCTCATGTGCTCCAGCCTCTTCTGCTTCTTGGGAGCCCTCCACTTGGATTCACAGGTTCATGTGGTGCTGTCGGCATCTTTCTGGGTAGCTCAAAACTGGACACAGTCCTGAAGATGCAGTCTCACAAATACTGAGAATAATCACTTCCTTGTGAATAAGTTCATGCAATTTAGTTATTTATGAGCATTTTTTTTCCTCTTTAACAAAAGCTTGCATTTTAAATTTGCATGCAGATGTGAAAACACCTCCACAATTCTGTACTCAAATTATTTTTTTATACCAGTGGATAGGGCAGTTGTTTAACATCTTTATCTTCTCTAACCTTCATCTGAAACAAGGGTTTATTCACATCGCTGCCACCACTAGCTCATTGTACCAAAAAAAACCCCAAGAACCTTCCAGTATTTGTTGCACTCGTGTTCATAAGCATGCTCTCCCAGAGAAATGACACTAACCTGAATTCCAGCAAAAACATCTATAAAAAGTCAAGATGAAGCCATCATTCCCCTGCATCCTGAAGCATCTCAAGGTATAAGCTTACAAGCAGTATGATTGCTCTCCTAAAAAAAACCCAAACACAAATCACAGCACCCCACAAGCTGGTTTTAGCATGTACACACCAAAGCTTTCAGGGAAAAAAAATAAATAAATCTACATTGTCCATTTTAATAGCTGTAAGAATTCAGAACTTGTGACTATTTTAAATGAATGCAAATACCACAGTCCTCCCACTCTCCAACCAAACTATTCTTTATCTTCCTGAGGAAAGAGTATAAGGACTTGTTTACAAAATGATGTATCTGCAGATTAGCCACACTATGGCATTTGAAGATCTTCTAGAAACATCAAGGAAATTAAAATTTGTTTATATCAGTCCAACTCCTATCTAACTGACTTGGAGATAATTCACAGAAATTAAGACCTCTGTATTTAAAAACCTATATTCCAATTCTTTTTTTGTTTTGAGATTATTTCTTCAACTTCTAGAAGCATAACAGAACCATTCCAAGGTGAGAAGTTCAATTAAAGGCTACAAAAAATGACATTACTAAAAATGTGTTCACAATAATAGGTAGATTCCAATAAGTTACCATGGAAAATAAGGACACCTTGTACCATTAAATATGTCCCAATATCCTTATTCTAAGCAAGATTTTTTTTTCCAGATGGACTGTTGGAGCACTTGGTTCAGAGCAAAACCCTCCAATGGAGAAATGCATTCCAGTTTAAAATTGCATTGCAGAAAGAAAAAGCAATTCTCCTTGCACTCTTTATTACTCCCACAAGTGTCTTAATAGATCTTAAATACCATTTTTCTACTGAAGTCACCTAACAATATCTCCAACCAACCAGAAGGGCATAAAAAGCAGAATCATGCACAACTCGAGGAGGTAAGTCCACTGTTCTTTTATTTAGATTTGCTTTCTTTCTCCTGGCTGCATTCACTTCCTCACATCATGATAATACCCTTTGAGATGTCAAGCTTTCATCTTACATAGTGCAGTATTGCACTGAAGCATTAAATCAGTTTTGAACCCACCCATAGATTACACAGGTTCTTCCAAACCATGCATTCCCTTAAGTCTACACAGTTAGAAACAAGTTACTTTCCTCCAATATCCCACAATGTTTAATTGCTAGATGGTTCTTCAGCCGCTTTTAATTAAGGAGCTTATAGTAAGATTGTTGCATTCAAAGAATTTGAATCTCTACATAGATTAACTGTTAGCAGAATCAAAGTCATTTGAACACAGGACTTCCAAGCAAAGCCAAATAAAGAACTGCTATATATCTTAGTATTTCAACAACATGTTTTTTTTTTTTTAAGAAGCTGAAACCCTAATTTGAATGATTACTTTTCTAGCTGCTGAAGATATTGCATTCATCTCCAAGGTAGCCAAAGTCAGTTACTGCACAGTCTTAGTAGGCAGCAAGTTCCCTACTCTTCTTGCCAAGGGGAAGTCTTCATAATTGAGAGACCAGCAAAAGACAAAGTAATGCAACCTATATAAAAATTAAGATGAACAATTTCACCCTCTTCTGCTCATGCTGGAATAACAGTAAAGAGCACACATCATGTTAAATACCAGTCTCTCTCTGTGGAGAGAGATGTAAGAAAAGCCTGAAATCTACATGTTAAGAATAATATCCTTGAATCTACAGGGTATTTTTTAGGGTTAAAAAAACCCAATGCCACAGCAAAAGCAAACCAACCCCAAAATCCCAAAACTTATGCAACCACAGCAGAGTACATCCTAGGAAGGGGCAGACCCCTTTTTTCACATTGTTAAAAATGGCTAAAGCTTTCCTACACTATCAAGCCCTACAGGAAGACAGTGATGGACTATCCTGTGTCTAAGATCCCTCTCAGAAGCTCCAGGTCTTTCCAGATAAATTGCCAGTGACTGCAACACTTATTTATAACAATGGCTTTCCTTCCCCATCCTGTTCCCATCAATTTTATTCACTTTATCTAGGTCTCTTCTTGCCTCTTCTTTCAAAGTCCCCATCGTCGTCTTTCTTGCAGAAGCACCTTTTCCCCCTCCCATCCTTACTCTTCTGTTTTTTTCTACTAAGTAGGAATTCTACTCTCACATGTAAGATGCCTCCTTCTTGGTACTTGATTACTTTGTATTCCACAGATCTCTTCATTTGCAGATTTCTCAAGTGTTTTATGTGGCAAGTACACAGTAAAGATATGCACATACACAGACAAATATAGTCAACACACGGTAAGCATTAACATGTTTCCCTTCTCTTGTGTAAAGGCCCAACAACCAAAATGCAAAAGCCAAAAGACATCAAGTAGCCAAACCTGTGAAACATCAGCAACCGTATCTTTGGCAGCTCTAAGCTCCCATCCCTAATGCTATTGAGAAAGCTGTACCCCTAAACAGTCACTTCTTCCAGTTGTGATCCAACGCTTAGACCCTTATTTTGAAGGTTAGAAATCTGGTCCGTATAAAATTATAGTGAAAGGAATGCAATACTGCTAATTATAAATAACTGCTTCACCAGCAAGCAGCTACCAGAAAGATATAAACCTTTCCTATACTCTTTTTGCATCCTCTAACAATGATGCTACACTTGGGCTTTTTGCTAACATTTCTCATTGTCCCTTTTCCAGTGAGCCTTGCCCCCTGTAAAAACAGTTATCTCAAAACGCCTCAGGCTTCCAAGATGTATTTGAGCATAGTATCACATGCAAGATGCTAACTGAATAGAATGTCTCATAAACCAGCAAGGCTTTTAAGCTTCCTCAGTTTGTCGTGGATGGTTTTTCCATTCACATGCTGCATCTCCCGTGTTTTCCAAATACATTTCTGAACAAAATACTTGAGAAAAAAGCTTCCTTACCCCACTTTTCTGTTCTTCTGAAGCAGAACTGTATTCAGACCTTCTTCTTGTAAAAGCAGAAGGGGAAAAAAATACTCACAGAAGAAGAGTCACCGCCACCATCATACTTAGTCTCAATGCAAAGATTTACACCTACAGCTTTACAGTCGGCAGTGCTTAGTATTTGCAAATCAAGACTACCAGTGCCATAGCTCCCTGAACCACTACAAGCTGACACTGCTACCAAATGAAAGTATTGCACCCTCCTCCTCCATTTGTCCACTCCAAACACTATCCCCTCCCAAGTGCCAGAGTAAGACAGCAAGGATCCATCCCACAGTCACTGTCCCAGCTTAAAGTTAACTCAGGAAAAAATAAATAATATAGTTTTATCCTGCATCCATTCTCAATCTGGTTCACTCAAGCCTAGACTGCAAAAACAAAAGGGGCAGCACAGGAGTGAAAACAAGGAGCAACAAGAGGGATGACAACAGAGAAAGGCCTTCCTCAAGCAGCTTTAGATGTCCAAGGAAACACAACCTATTCCATACTGCTAGTACTGCCTTCATGAGAACCATTACATGCCTCACACAACACAAAAGTTTAGTGTTTTACAGAGAAACAACTGGAAGTCTGAAAGCAGAAACAGACACTCGCCTCACAGGGGTTTAATACAGCAAGATGGGAAGTGCTGCATCAACCTCTAACTCTTCTGTAGAGGGAAGTACCTACTCAAGGCTACTTGTACCCGTAGCCCTGGCCATCACACCTGTAACAACAGAACAGTGAGGAAGAACTGCTGAAATCTTTTCCTCTAAAGCACAGACCTATTGTATTACAACCAGCTTGAAGTTTAAAGCTTTGCTGGCTGACAGAAACCTTGCAGTAAGACTACAGCAATGACCTGGGTGGCAGCCGTTTCACAAAGTTATCAGTCTGGTGAACAAACGTCCCTCCCGGCATAGCCCTCCAGGCAGGCCCGGCACCGAGAACTCTCCCTTCCACATCGAGGGCTGGGGTAAGCGCAAACCCGACCCCCACCGGCCAGCTAAGTTTTGCCGAACTCCCTAACTGCCACACTCTTGGCTCTCCGGAGCTCGCCGGCCGGCCGTGGCCAGGGTGGACGGCGGCTGCAGGCTCCCCCGGCTCCCCAGCACACCCGGGAACGCACCGGCGGCTTTCACAGACGGACGAGACGGCGGCGCTCGTCTAAAAGAGAGCACCGGGGACAGACCCCGCCGCGGGGCCCCACATGCCCCAACCGCCACCAGAGCCCCCAGGACGGGCGACCACCCCCCACACCCCGGTACCGGCCCCGCTCGGGCGGCGGAGGGCGCCCGCCGCACACACCTGGGTGTCGGGCGCAGGCAGGCCGCGCACGTAGCCGTTGCGGAGGGCGCCATGGGCCGCGCCACTGCAGCCGTTGGCACGGGGCTGGGCACCCAGCGCCGCCGCAACCCGCTCGGGCCGCTCCATCCCACCGGTGCCACTCCGGCTCCGCTCTCTGAGCTGCGCCCGCTCGGCCACCGCCGCCACCGCCCGGCCGCGCCGCACCGGAAGCGCGACCCGCCGTTTCCTCCAATCGCCGGCAGAGACGTCACCCTCAGAGACAGCCTCCACAACGACGCGTCGGCGCGCGTGCGATCCTGGTGGCAGAGGCCAGGGGGAGGAGGCGGGGCCCGGTGGACGGGGCCCAATGAGAGCCCTACATTCCAATCAGATGGGAGGGGAGCGAGACGAGGGAAGGAGCTTGCCCAATCGCAAAGCAGAAAGTTCTGAGTGGAGGTGGAGCCCGAAGGTGAAAGTTGTCCAATCACTTAGCAGAGATGGAACCGGGAACGAAGTGAAGCACATGAGCTGGCCAATCACAGCGTGAGGCGGAGGGAGGGGCACGTGCGAAGAGCGGCGTTCCGTCCAATGACGGGATGGAGGGGCAGGGCGGTGGCTGAGGCGGTAGCCAAGGCGGGGGTGCTGGGACGGGCTCGCGGGACCGGTTGTGAGGCGGCTGTGGGTCGGTGTCGGGGGCGTCGGTACCGGCTGTGGCAGGCCGTTCCCTGAGACGAAGGGGCAGCGCCGCAGGGTGCGCCGGCTGGTGCCGCTTCCGTCCCCAGGCACATACCGGTGGCTGGAGCGGGAAGAGGGTCGGGGTTGGTTGAGGTGGCTGGGGAGCCCCTCGCCTGCACTCGCGGTTCTGAATCGAGGGAGCTGATGAGTGAAGCGGTTCCTCCGAGACCCGGGGTGTCGCCCCAGGGCACGCAGGCCTTGGGCCCTGTCCTGATGCGAAAGATAAAGTAACCCATGGCAGGTCTCCCCGGGGAACCTCTCGGTGAAACTCTCCCAACTGTTTTGCTCAGGAGGCCAGACTGAATTCCTGTAATGCTCTTCCCTGCCCACGATTGACCTGGGAGAGGTGTATCTTGGCTCAAGTCCACCCGGGTAAGGAAGGACCTTATAGAAAAGCCTGCAGACAAGCTGCAGACAGAGCTTAAGTCATTAGGATTTAAATTTGGTCTTAAACATAGGCGTATGCTTGGCTGCCCTGCTGAGCTGGTATCTCTTACAGCTGTAGCTGCCGGTCTGTTAACTGCCTGCGGCAGTGTTTAAAAATCATCATGCATTTGGCTATGAATTTGAGTATTTTCTGGCAGGGTTTGAAAATACATACTTTCTTCAAAGACCAGGTAAACTAAACACTGTGTTTAGTTTAGGGGTAGGTATTGCCAGCCTTAGTAGAGTTTGGGTTACCAAACATCCCGCAGAAAACACCAGGGGAAAGGTGCTCTGCAAACCACAGAGCACAGGTGTTTGTGCGCTCTCTGTTATACAAACTTGTATGTATCTTGGTGAGAGAGTGGGAAGGGGGAGGCATCCAGAGGTTTTCGAGTTGCAGGGTGCTAATTGGTAGCCTAACATGGTTGATCACCTACTGAAGAGATGGAAGAGTGTGACCTTTGATTTCTCCGGCGTAATTGGGAGGGAAGGGCTGTGGTATTTCTCAGAATGTAACTTGAAAAAATTAGAACAAATCTTAGTTAACACGATGGAAAGTTATCAGGTTTAAGCAGATGAATTTGAGAGAGTGGTCTCATCATTCTGATTTGCTACTATTGATAGTTATTTTTCTGTGTTATAGTCACATCTTGGAGCCTCTGACATGGGTCTTATTGCAAATTCAATATGAACATGGAGTTCCTAACAAAAGTGAATTAGTTTCTGTGAAAGACAGTAAATTTTCTTTCCTCAAGAAGACTTGGGAGAGTTTCTGCCTATTTCTGGGCAGCAGTATGTGCCTACTGCACTTCAAATCTCTGTGTTGCATTTGGACAAGTGGGCATTTGGTAAGGAGCACAGGCTCAGGGGTAACAAGGACAGGCTGGGTGTGGGACCTCGTGTGGTTAGAGCTGTGTGAGACCTTGTTGCTTTTCTTGCTCTCTGCGGCCGCTCCCATATCTTGGCTGCCACTAAAGCAGGTACAGACTTGCCTGAGAAGCAGTCTTTTCTCATCTGGTTTCGGTGTGCAGTGAGACAGAGCTGTCAGCTAAGGGGATGGGCCGGGTCCCCTCTCGCGTGTTGCAGGAAGGGAGCGTGGTGGGGTGACTAGTGTTGCTGGGAAGAACCTTGTGATCAAATCAGCAAACATCCCTGTTTGGCATTCGGGTGCTTGTGCAAGTGGATTTGCTTCAGAGCAGGTGCAGTTAGGAGCTCTGGTGGGGAAGAGGCACAGGGACACCCCTCCTGAGCTTTTTCTGGATAAGGAGAGGAGGGCTTTTGCAGAGTTGAAGTAATCTGAAGGAAATGAGCAAATATCGTAATGAAAATGAGCGAGTGAGACAGAAGTTGACCGGGGACCACATACTGCAGAACTTTTTTTGCAGGATTTTTTCCTCTCTTCCCATAGTTGGCTGTTGTCATTTTCCTCTTGCCTGCTCTCCCTTTGAACAGAATGGATTGAATTATACCGACCGTGGGGTGCAGATGATCCACCAGTCGGTGACAGGGCATATGTGGGGCAGCACCCTCTGCTCCTGGCCCCCTGCGCTTGGAGGAGTTTCGTCTGCTAATGCCTTTCTTCCAGAGAGGATAAAGCGGCTTCATCTGTCGTGTTATCTGTTTAATTAGAGCCCTTCCACACCTATGTACCTGCAGAGTGGTGACTTTATCTGTCCTTGAACCCAGCCCAGCACAAACCCTTACAATGCAATGGTTTCAGTTTTGGTTTAGGAAAAACAGGAAAAAAAAGCACTAAGGGACCCACTGGTTAACTCTTGCAGGACTGGGCAGTCTCACGCAGCGGCTGCAGAGCTCATCTGTGCTTGGGACCTCATCATGTTGCCAGGACCCACCCTGCCCTTGGCATGGGGCAGCGTAACCTGATGTTTGAGGGACATCTGTCCCTTCCTGGCACAGCACAGGGGTCAGGGAAGGTCACAATCACTCTTGCTGCTGCAGAAACAGAAGATTCCAGGATGTCCATGGAGACAAGCCCCACCATGGAGGTGCCATCCCAGGGCACAGTACCAAGCACATGACACGGAGCTGGAGTCACACCTGTCAGCAGCTCGGGTGTGGCACCATGTGACACGTGAGACTCCCGTGCACATGTGGCTGCAGCTGGTGCGTATTCTTTCCAAAGAATATGCAGTTGCAAAACAGAAGAGCCAAATAAACTCAGAACAGCAAATTCCAGTTCTATGTTTCCCTTTAGGTCTCAAGGATACTACTCTTGTGAGCTGGCAGAGCAAGCAGGCTTACTCAGCCAACTGAATGAAGCAAAGGACTGTGTCAAAAAATGTTATGAGTCAAAAGGAAGAGTGGACCATCAGTAACAAGTCCGACGGGCAGAGGTGGCTGCGCAGGAGGCTCATATCGACAGAGCACTTACACCACCGACGTGAGTCAGTGGGTACCGTTTCTAGCCATCCCTAGGTTTGGGGATCACGGAGTAGAGCTGTGAAGTTTGGCAACAGCAGAAGGGCAGATTCAGGAAGGAACAACTGGGTAACCACTGGGACAGAGAAGCGTAGCAGAAGAAGTTTTTGCTCCAGCATCCCAAACAGAGAAGGTGAGGGCTTTCTGAAGTAGTAAGGCTTGTCACAGAGATGTGGCTGAGGGGAAGAATTTCCATTGAGAAAGGAGAGAGTTGGTAACTGAGACAAAACTGGGTATGTGAATGATGCCAGCTGTGCAGAAAGTCTTAATGGAAAGTCTTGAGGTGACTGTAGTCAAAAATAAGCCTAAGCCTTTGACTTTTACATTCACAATGCAGAAACAAAGCAAGCAAAGCAAGCAAATCTCAGCCTTTGCATTCAGTTAACAGCAGGCAGGCTGCTCTGAGAGGGAACAACCTGCATTCTCCAGGTGCCTCTCCTCTTCCTCATCTCAAGTGCAGGCTGAAGTAAGCATGGGATGAGTACTGAAAGCTGCAGTTCAGGCAGACTGGTGCAATGCTGTGAGGTGAGTGTGGTTTCTGTTTCCTGCAATTTTTATTCACAGTTATGGCAACCTAGCAATGAAACTATTGGGACTGTGCTGAGAAATGATTCCTGGGGCACTCTGAACCTTGGTTTTTAGTTTGGGTCTGAGTACCTGTCTGAAGCATCGGAGAAGAAACAATAGAAGCATGGAAGGCTCGTTGGGGAACTTACACCTAATCAAATAGCCCTTGAAGAAAGCCGATAGCTATGAGAGTGCCCTAGGAGAATTTGTCAAGCTCAACATCATGGAAACCTGGAGAGGCCTTGGCGTAGCTCCTCAGGGGGAATGATGCTTGGAAGTTTGGCCAGCCTGGTATAGGAATGACCGCCATCTCTCCTCAGCATCTCTTGATAAGTAGGTAAACTGTGAAAGCCCGCAACAAATTACTTCCTTTTGGTAGAGGCAAGGGCAGCAGGTCCATTTCCTAAACAGTGGAGTTGGTTGGTTTAAATTTAGCGAAGCTGTCAATTGTGGTTTTGCTCCAGGAGAAACCTTCCTTGTCTTTAACGTCTTCTGCTGTGAGTGCCACAGTTCTAGGCTCTCCATAGTTTCTGTTTCACTGGCTCAGAGAATAGTATTATTCTGGAAATAACCTCTGAAGCTATACAATGCTAAAGATTGTCCAAACTATTTCCCCCTCTTTTTTTGCAATTGAAGCTTTGATTGAACCTATCTCTGGGCACTGGTTTGGACTGGAATTTGTAACCGTGATGAACTGTTTGCTGTTCGGTGTGTTTGCCTGGAGCAACCAGCTAGGCTTGCATAATGATTTTGTGGTGAAATGGGAAGAGAGTCAGAATGTGAGATTTGTGATCAGAGATGCTAGAGGCCTGAGAGGATATACCAGGGAGTGAAAGGTGTGTATTAATACGTGTCTGATGAGCCACAAGAAAACAGATGTAAGAGGGGGAGGGTGTTGGCCAGCAGATCAGGGCATGGGAGAGAATCCAGTGTGGCAGAGGATTAATGACAGACTGACTTAACCCCTTGTAGCTGTTATTCCTTTTGATACATACAGCTAGCCAAAAGCTTAATCCTTCGGTTAGGAGAGAAGCAGATAACTTTAAAAAAGAAGGTTAAATACAGTTACAAAATGTGTCTAAGGTTATGTTTCCAGTGGTGTGAGGGAATCAAGCAGCAGGATACTCTTTCTTGGCTCATGTCTCCGTCCTTCTTTCAGCCAGTAGCAAAGAGCTGTTTTTCTCTAGGCTTCAGTCAGGGCTTACTAACAAGATTGCCCTGGCTTTGTTTGGAGCCTTCTTCTCTAGGCTTTATCCACCTTTTCTCACGTTCCTTATCCCCAAGACTCTTGTGCAAAACAGTACTTGGAAAGTCATGTCCCTCTCTGTCCCCATTCCCCTCAGTTCAAATTTCTGGACGTTTGCCTCTCTTTTGGGCAGTGACTTGTGCAGTGTTTTGGAATGCTGTTTCTCTGCAACGGAGTTAGACTGTATCTTATAGCTTAAGGCCAGCAGTAACATCCACCCACTGTCACTGTTTCACCCAGCCCATGGCAACACCTACTTCTCCTGGAGCCCAAGTTTGGGTTCTTACTTTATGCCATCATGGTGGAACTGTGTGGTGATGTGTCTTCTCAGGTCACTTACTGGCACTGTGGGACCAATAAAGGTTATAGCTGTAAGACCCCTTGTATTTGCCACTGAGATAAGCTGATCTGGGTTAAAGCTTTCCAAGCAAAACCAGTGAGCTTGGTCCTACCATGCAATTCACCTTGTCTTTATGTCAGATACGTGGATTAGTAACACAAGAGAGGCAGGTTTGGGAATGAATGGCGGAGATGGGATCAGTTATTTTATCATTCTTGGCTTATGTTGGCTTTTGTAAATGAAAATGTGGCTTGGCAGAGTCTGTGATCAAGATATAGGAGTATTGGCACAATGGAGGTGCATTCGGTGCATATTTACTTGGGCAGCAGCAGTTGGAAGAAAGGTAATCTCAATAGCTTCTGTGATATGCTCTTAGCTGCCTCTACTGCTTCAGCTCACAGGTCCATCCTCCATGGACAAGCATTGCCTATTGCTGCTCAGGCTGGCAAGTGGTGAAGCAGAGACTTTCTTTAGGTCCCAGGTGCAGTCACTTTCTGACAGTGCTTCATGCATCTAAACATGCCTTAGTTCCCCAGGTTTGGGGCTCCCGAGTGCATTCATTACTAGCCCCTCCATCTCAGACACACTGGGGGTTTAACCTTGCGCAGTTGACGCAATGAGGCTCCTATTTTATGACTTCTATGTCTCCCTGCCTCTAGCAGTGAAGAAAGTCCCGTGGCTGTAACCTATGACCAGAGTCTCTGCCTTTTCTGCCACCCATGTTGGGTGATACTGAGCCAATTAGTTCATTTTGTTTGTGCCTTGCTTTCCGAGTCCATAAAATGAGGGTAGTGAGACCATTACCCTCCCTCTACTCTCTCCATCCGGGATGAAGAGAAAGGCTGCATCTGTGCGGTATAAACAAAGCCCTAATTTACATGTAAATGCCTGTGATATCGCTGTAGCAGCAGAGTTGTACCACTGAAGCCCTCCTTGTGTGCAGGCAGCTTATGTCAGCAGAATAGGGCTCTTTTTTTTTGAGCAGAACTTTTCCAAGCACTATCAGCTGCATCAGCAAAAACATTGAATACCAATATAACTGCATTCTCATTAGGACCCAGAGCCCCATGATGTTCTAATTCCTAACTTGGTTTTAGGTGCTTAAATACTTTTGAGGATCTGTGCCTATGACTTTTGGCACTGTGGAAGTGACCACAAACCCTTCTCCCCTCAGTACTGTTGAAGAGGTTCAGAGCAGATGTGATCTCACTTTATCAACGGCTGCAGAATGCTCTGAGAAACTCCGATAAAAGGTACTGAGCCTGGCAGAACACCATGGTGGACTTCAAGGAGGACCACAAATGCTTCTGCTGCTTCTGACAGTGGTGTTGGTACTGCAGGAAACTGGACGGGTTTGTCCTCATTCACCTGGTCCTGTTTGAAGACCAGAACTAAAACCAATGTCCCCTTGAATATGTGTTTATTGATAATTTTTGTTTCTTACCATCTTACTGATGCTATTACAAAGGTGACATGTGAGAAGATGGCATACTGTACAGAAGAGAAGAGGTGAGGATAGTACTCTAGCACCTGAGCAGTGACCAGATCTGAGCTTGGAGAAGGATGGAAGGAGCAGTTTGTCCCCTTTCAGGTTCCAAGCACAGATCTGCAAGTTCTTATTCTCCTGCCTCTCCTCTTCAAACAAACTGGATGAAAGTAGACAGACAAGTTGACAAAAGACCAAAGAACCTTTTTTTTAATGCTCAGCTTTCTACTTGCAGACTGAGTCAGTTCAACTCACTGATACAACAGATGTTTATCCTGCAGAAAATTGACTAGTTTTCCTTCTGGTTGGTGAAATGAACTGACTTGGTGGCTGAGGAAGGTGGCCATAGCAAGAGGAAACTACCCCTTCTGTGCAGCAAGTTGCCCTTGAATTGCCAGTCTGATATTAAGGGTGATGGGAGCACAGAAAGAACCAGCTACCTGAAGCTCAGTCCAGAGAAAAAGGTCAGTGCAGGAAAACAGAAGGCTGCTGCCTCATTTTTTAGCAAGAATATTATTATTTGGACAGAAGAAAGAGAGGCTTTGCCATACAGTGCCATGGGGTGAGGGAGAAATTGAATGTAATCCTTAACTACACATAGCTAGGTAGTGAAAAAATTTCCCTTAGGAAAGGAAAGATGTTAGAGGATGTGCCCTACCCTAGGGGAAATCTGCCCCAGGACCAGGGGTGGATACTTGGGCTTCCCTCAGAGAGACAGGGCGATGCCGCAGGCAGGACACATTGAGTGTTCAAGTTGTCTTTCCTGCTCATGCTGCTGATTAGCATCAGCCAAACAGAGTGGCAACACTGGCTCCGTGCTTGCCCCTCAAGTGCAGGGGAGAGACATCTGTGCCTGGCAAGTGTAAGAGGCAACTATGGGAAATGTCAGTATTCCCAGGAAAATCCCATCTCCAGTGAACACGATACAGGCCTGAGGAGCTGCTGTATCGGGCATGGCCATAAGAGGGAAGTGTGTGCTCAGGCATTAGGTGTGGATGCAACCCCAGGTGGCTCGGTTGTGGGCTCTGCAAGCAGCATGGATTCTGCCTGGGTCCCACCTCCTGTGTGCGTCTGAAAACAGGGCCTGTGTCTTCGGAGGCACCTGAGCTTGGCTGCAGCCAGGCGTGCAGGTAGTGATGATGGGGATGGGGAGAGAGGGGAACAGGGGTGGGAGGGTGAATTGCAGGTGCCTGTCACTTCTGGAGGTGTGGGGGGGTGAGATGTACGATGCTGACCAGTCCTGGGAGAACTGTGACTGCCTTGTCCAGAGCTGCTGGGCAGCCAGGTGGGGAAATCTCCTTTCAGTTATATCCTCAACACGTGTGCATTAGATCATATGCAGAGTAGGGCATTCAGGCTTGAGGATGGTGATGTAGAGGTGTTTCCTAGGAGGGGTAGGGGACCTCAAGAAAAAGAGACTAAAATCAGCAGGGTGACCTTGAAAGGTCTACAAAGAGGAGGGTGGTTTTAAAGGGATATGACAGGCATTCCTGCCAGCTCTCTAAAGGAGACGCTTTGCCTGAAGCACTTCTCAGACCGTTTTGTAGGCCACATGTATAGAGCACTCAAGTAACAAAGGTGACTTGGTTGTTAGCAACCCCCTTAGACTCAGGTGACTGTCACCATCATGAAATGGTCATCCCTGACTGTCTACCTTTGCTACAGGCTTGTTAATACTCACCAGGGCACAAGGCAGAAAGGGGCACTTGCACCATGGAGTATTGGAACTGGAAGCTCCACCAAGTCTATGCCTGCTGGCTTCTGTGGGCCCTGTAGGCTGGAGGTGTCACATACATATGGGCTGAGGAGTTTCTACTTGCCACCTGGCCTGGCTGAGGGCAGGTCTGTGCCCACCCCAGTAACACTGCCCAAGCTCTAATCACACCAGCACCTTCTGGAAGAGCTGAGGGAACCTGATGTGACAGTGGTAGCTTGGGAGAGGTCCCCAGGCTGTGTCTGTGGTGTAAGGGGGAGCCGAGTTTCACTTTTTGATATGGGGTGATACCTGGCTGTTGTGTAGCAGAGGAGTTATGGACTCAGCTCGTGGCTCTCATCTACCATGCTCCTGCCATGCTATAAAATCAGTCACCGCTGTTTTGGAGTTCTGTTT
This sequence comes from Nycticryphes semicollaris, assembly GCA_013400055.1. Taxonomy (NCBI): domain Eukaryota; kingdom Metazoa; phylum Chordata; class Aves; order Charadriiformes; family Rostratulidae; genus Nycticryphes; species Nycticryphes semicollaris. The sequence goes on along the minus strand of VXBJ01007792.1, from coordinate 921,587 downwards.
CCCTGCTGTCAGCAGGGAACTGAGCCCTCCTGCAGGGACCCACAAGGTGCTCTGAGGAGAAACGGAATTGAGATTGATTTCCTATAGTTACCTGCCAAGAAATGTGAGCAGCAGGGCCCACTCAGGAGCACCAAATGACCTGACCACCAGCTTCCCATGAGCTGGCGCTGCAGAGAGGCACGCAGCCTTCTCCTAATAGATTTCCTTCTCGGGGACCTTTTTTCCTCAGAGGCAGAAACAGAGGAAAATGAATGAGACAGAGCTGAATTTATTCCTCGTTCATGCCACAGCATGAAAACAAAATGCATCCAAGAATAAACTGTACAAGAGCTGTGGGCAGGTGTTGTGGCAAGGCTGGGAGAGACAGGGTGGGTGGGTGTTTTGACAGCTGGGTGAGCGTGCGTTGATCTGGTGCTTCTAAAGCATCTTATGCCTGTGGAGCAGAGGGACCTATAGCTGTAGGAGCAGGGACTGTGAGCCTGGCTGGTTATATAGAGGCACAGGCGATAGAAGGGAAGAGCTAAGGGAACGTGTATTTGCTCAGCACATACATGTTGTGTATCCCATGTGGGCGAGGGTGTTGCTCAGCAGGGGGTTGCTGTGTACATGGGTGCAGGGGCTGCTTGCTGCCTGTGCTGTGTTTTGGGCAGATGTGCTGGGAACTGTGACACCAGAGGTTACTTTGCAGTTAAATGAGGTGAAGAATTACCATGGCGACCGCACTCTCCTCTCCCTGCCAGATGCCAAGCTCCCAGGCAATAACGTTTATGTGTTGCTGTAAAAGCCCAAACACTCTCCCTCTTTTAAGAGCGGGTGAGGATCATGCTGCCCCCTCTCCAGACTGGGAGACTGGTAGACACTGGGATATGGGGGTGTTTCTGCCCACTCCATCAGCAGAAGGGGGCCACTGTCTCAGTACCTTCTACACTGGTGGCTGCTGCAGTGCAAAGACAGCAGGGCTGTGGTTTGAATTACTGTGATAATTTATGGTTCTTTCACTGTATGTCACCACAGTGTCCTCAGGAGCAGTGCAGTCTGAACCAGTTGCCAGTTCTTAGGCACCTACTGTGCATGGGCAGAGAGCAGTCTTTTGGAGGACCTTGCACCCATGCTGCAAGAGATGTGTTCTAGGGAGCATCACAGTGAACAGCTTCAACCCCAGCAGCACCAGGAGCTTGGAGCTCACCAGCAATAGGTAGTGCAAGGGTAGACAGAAAGCAAATGGTGCACTGGAACATAAAGCTTCCTTGCACCTAGAATATTCACACTTCCTGTTAGTGCCCACACAGAGTATGTTTTCAGTTCTTGCTCGGTTGGATCAGATCATGTCCTGTGCTGTAGCCCCTTGCAAAGATGGTAAAACTGCATCTTTCAGGTACCACAGGAGCTGAGGTGCGTTCCTCAGGGACCTTACTCCTTTCATCTTCAGGGGGCTTATTTCTTTCATCATCTCTCTAGGTTTAGCGCTCAGTGGTCTGTGAAAGCATAGAAATTTTACTTCTGTGCTCTCAGCTGAGGTTTGGGGAGGTGGTTGCTTTGTGGTCTGTGGGGGAAACTTGGAGGGGGAAAGGCTTTGTTGCCTAATATGTTGGGAAATGCTTGGTGTGGGGAGGAACATGGATGGATACATCCTGCACAGACCCATATGCAAAAGCTAGAAAGAATAAACCAAGTAGATGGTCATGCTGCTCCTATAGGCTAAAGTGCTACAGGAGACCAGAGAGGTGCTGCAGGTAGGTCACCCCTTCTGCTGTGCTGGAACATTGCAGACACGCTGAACACAGCTTGAGGCAAAAGTCTGGTATTCCTTCTCAGTGATGTGCCCATTGCAGCATCTCTCCCCAAGTACTCCTCTTTTCCCTTTTAGGCTTTCTGTTTACAGCACAGGAAAGCAATCCAGACACTGACAAACAGGTATTGTCATCTTGCAGAAGGCTGGCAAAAGAACAAATGGCTGCACATCAGTGGAGGTGAAGCAGTCTCTCCACATGGCAGAGACTTGCTAATTTGCACGGTCATGAGGCCTCAATGGAAAGATATTTTTAAATGAAAAAGCAAGGAAATGATGCAAAATAGTTTTGAACATATTCCAGGAGATAGTTAAATTTTTCATGGTGAAAAACCACTAATAGATCAGCCTTGTGTGCTATGAACATCTCATCACAGAAATACATCACGGGAGGCTTCAGCTATCTATTCTTGGCTGAGCACTGACCTTGGCTATTAGATCTCAATTAAGCAAGTATGTGACTAATGTTTCTCTCTCTCCCACTTTTCTGTTGCAGAAAATAATATCCAGTGAATTAAACAGTGAATACTTGCACACTTACTCTTCAGATGGGACCCATGGCTTCTCAGTAGGTTTCATGTCATTTCTTTGGGGAATTCCAGGGAAAGGAAGTATTGAAGAACTGTGGAGGCAGGACTGCAGCAGCCTTCAGCATTGAGCTGTTTCTGCTGTTCCAGAATGGTGCGCAGTGATGCCTGCAGTGATGAGCTACAGGGTGAGTAGGCCGCAGGGATCAGAAAGAGCATGCCATATTTTTGCTTCTTTGTGCTTGCTCACCTGGGATCCTTCTTTCCTTTTAATTTCTCCCTTATGACTTTGTCCTAGGAGAAGGGAAGAAGTGGTAGTGGAGTAGAAAAGGCTGGTAATAAGATTGTGAAAGACTATGAAAGACTTGCCTTGCTACATAACACCCTTGTGCAAGCCAGGAGATGTCTGCAGGCTGATGCCACTTTCAGCCCAGGTAAATGCTGAAGCATCAAAACAGTGTGCCAACCTCGCGTCTCTCCTGGACCACAATCACAGCAATGGTCCAGGAAGAGCTCAGAGGAGATCATGTCCCCACACTTGTGTTTGACATCCAGCAGCAGCAGCTGTCAATGTCAGGAGCAGCTGCAGAAGCAGTTGTTGGAGAGGTGCTCTCCTGCTGCTGACAAGTGAGGATGGGGGGTGAGGAGGGGATGAAGAGTTCTTTCTGCCGGCTAATTACGTGTGTTGCCTACAGTTGGGATTCAGTCAGGGAACGGGTGTCAGGGCAGCTACAAAGGTGGAGGAGGCAGCAGGGAAAGGATGGATTTTTGTTGCACTTGTTCTAGCACTGTCTAGGAGGCAAGAGAAAGAGCGAGGGGGCAAAAACGGTCTGTGTACAAGGCCATGCCCTCTCCTACAAACTGCCAGCCCTATGGGGAACATTTTGCCAAAGAGATACCATTTTGTCCCCAGCATTGCAATGAGGATTTGATGGAGCAATGACAGTGTGGAGAAGAGAAGATGGGTCTCCTCCATGGTGGAACAAACCACTTGCTTTAAAAGGACCTGTGGCACGTTTTCAGCAGTCTGGGCTGAAAAGGGGATTATTTGTGCACAGCATTCAGTTGGGTTTAGAATGGCTGCAGATTATTTGCAGTAAAATGGCTCCTTGTCTCATAGACACCTGAAAATCAACACTTTTGCAAAGGCATGTTTCATCATAGCAATGAGAACAAACCAACAAACTCAAACCAGTCAATACAAGCCCGGTGCTGTTCTCTGACAGTCTTTCCAGGTGCTGGCTATGTTTGACAGAAGGTCAGACTAACATCTGAATTCAATCTTGGAGGAATGCTTTCTGAAACGCCAAGGGGGAAAAGGCCAGTGTATGTACAAATGTGCTGACTGGGGTGGCAGAGAGCTGTGCCTGAGCTTGATCTCGGCCACTGGGACAAAGAAAGACAATGCCAGGTCAGTTTTCTTTCTTCTAGAAAAGATGGGATGTGCTGTGCAACACCTGGGAGTGAGAAGGGTGTCAGATCCTAGGGCTTGTCCCACGTTCATCTTAGTTTTGTTCCTTTTTCTCTGCCTGCCCTGGCTGTGAGCAGCAACAATTTTTCTTCATCCTTGGAAGAAACTATTTCCAAACATTTTTTTTTTCTTACCACCACTGCTAAGAATTTCTGGATGCTCCACTCAGGTTTACTTTTGGTCGGCTCTATCCCGTGATTCCTAGCTCCACAGTCTCAAGATTTGTCTAAAGAACCATCCCCTTATGATCCGGCCAGTCTTTCAAAAATTTAAATTCTGTCTGGAGACAAAGCTAACTCTGAAGCTTCAGCAACAACGAACACTTCTGCCTGGACTGATTGTTTTTAAGCAAGAACAGTGCTTTGAAAGATGAGTCTCTTTTCCAGCCCGTGTGCTCTCTTTTGGCTCCTCCATCATTTCAAAATCAATAGCTGTCTCTGATTGCCCCCCTCCCCTCCAGACCCTGCTCTTTGCTACCTCATTTTGGTTTTAATTTGCCACAGCAAAATTGCAGTCATTTTTCCCCCATCCTAATTAAGAAACCTATCCATTAAGGAGAAAGAAAACAAAAACAAAACCTTCTTATCTAAGCCCTTAGCGCAGAACAGAGACAGAAATGATTGGTGAGATGATCACCTCTAGAAAGCCAAGGCCTTTATTGATTCTTCTGGCCTTCCTGGGTAAATACAGAATGAGTTTTAAATTCACCTAAAAGGAAGCTAAAAGCTAATGTAAAGAGCTGACTTCCCAACATCATAGTTGAAAGAGGCGCTATGTCTTCCAGGCTGACTCCCTTTTTATTCTCTATACATAGTTTCAACAAGGCTATTTGGAGAATGTTGTGTGGTACATCACAGAATCATAGCATCGTTTATTTTGGAAATGACCTTTAAGACCATCAGGTCCAACTGCACACCTAACACAGCCAAGTCCACCACTAAAACCATGTCCTTAAGTGCCACATCTACATGGAAATGCGAGTTCCACCTCCCCTTACTTCTCTTTCACTTTCCTCACATTTTTGGCATAGACCCTCCATGGTCCCGGCCTAACATTTGGAAGAGCTTTGAGTTCATGAAACAGATTAGAAAAGCTTTATTGTGGGCAAGTGTTTGCCTTCAGCCCAGGCAGCCGCACCGAGCGTTGGAGTTAAGGAAATAAGCATGGAGTGGTGGTGGAGGAGAGCACAACCTCCGAGTGAAGATGTGTGATTACGGACACAAAAAGGGAAAGGCTACACAGAGAAGCTCAGGGGTGATGCCACGATGCGCGGGGGCTTTGTGGAAGAGGACGTTCAACAGCACCACTGGAAAAGGTCGGAGACAGGATAGCCCCTACTGACTGGGGAAAAACAAGATAGGAAGTGCCTCCACAAGGTTAAAACTTGCACTGTTCAAAGGAACAAACAGCTCCTCTACTCTGCAGAGGGGGAAAGCTACTGCTGGCTTTTCCAGACTTTATCCCTTCTCTCCCATCCCCCAGCGTAGTGAAGTGGTAGATATCTTCTGGGATGGCTGTCTGAATACAAGCCCCAGCTGGGAATAAAAATCAGATCTGGCTCCCTGCTGTGCTTGAGATACTTATTTACCATCTTGGGGAGATGAGGACTTACCTGATTAACCTGCCTAGAGTCTCAGTGCGTGGTCAGCTCCTCCTAAGAGGGGTCATACACTTAAAATAGGAGGAAGTGGATGGGGATGATGCTAGCTGGGCTAAAATTACTCTGATAGTCCAGATTGTTCTTTTCTTGACTGAGACTCCGAAAGCAAAACCCCCTCAGTGCAGGATCTGCTGTAAAAGTCCAGACAAGTCTGCATTAAGAGCACAGGACTAGGCTTTTGAGCCTGGTTCCTAAGAGAATAAAGCTTTTGTTCTCAGGTTACTGCATATGTTAAATTCTCTGTCCCCTCACATTCCTGTCCAGTAACTGTGGGACCTGTTGATTTATTTCAATTAGATTTGATAAATGACATAAATTTTACAGCTAATTAAGTTCCTGCAGGTTTAGTAAGTAGCCAGCTAGAGGAGAGGGATCCTATAAATACCCTGATTCAGGAAAAGGGTGGACTGTGCATGCATTAAACACTGGAGAGATCACAGGGGAAAAATGCCCAGCTGGAAGAAAAGCTCCAGTGAGAGCTCAACATTCTTCAGGAACATAAATCCGTAGGGAACCACAGTACATTCATTCTGCACCCCACAAAACTACAGCTTTTGTTTTATTGTGATGTAGATGGGAGGGGAAAAAAATACGTAATTGTAAAAAAAAAAAAACCCAAAACCCAAAACCAAACCCCCATCTTAAGAGCCGGTGGATTTGGTGGATCTAGTGGGGTTAGGAACCAGGATTCAGTGGTCCATTTGTTGTTGGCAGCCTGTTTGTAACAGAAACCAGTGGCAGCAGAGGGTGGGGTACCACCTGAAATAGGCAAAGGTGCTGAAGAAGGCCAGTGAGGGAAGTCAGGGGCCCAGGGCATGTAACCTCTGGGGAAATGTTGTCCTG
>VXBJ01007792.1:878828-915218 GCA_013400055.1 Nycticryphes semicollaris | reverse complement strand
ATCTTACAATTGTTTGAAGGAGAGCTGCAAAGACAGCAGAACCAAACTCTTGGTAGTAACAGATGGGTAAAAAAACGGCAGAGGGGATGGTTACAAGTTGCATTTTGGGGAACTCAGGCAGGACTTAGGGTGAAATGTCTTCGTAAGGCGAGCAGGGGAGCACTGGCACTGGTTACGGAAAGCAAATGGTAGAGTCTCCATCATGGGAGTTTTCCAAGTCTCACATGGGTTTCATGTTGGCAACAGCACAACTCCTAGGAGGAGGCTGTGATAGGCACCTCCAGAGGTCCCTTCAGCCACCATTTCTCTGGTCCTTTGACTACAGATGGCAGAAGATGATGGAAGGAAACAGCTTGTGTGAGCCGAGTTGTAACTTGCACAACGGCAACTTTTATCTCGCCTCAACTTTACCAGAGCGGATGTGAACACATTCTTAGTCAGTGTTCAATTCTTTGTATAGAAAAATGGTTTTATTAAGGTATTTGTGATTATAATTTGCTAAATATAAATAGCTGAACTTATTTTGTGTTGTGCTAAACTTGTATCAGCTGCATCTTGTGTCTCTTGTACCAGATCTGTAGCGTGATGCTACAGATGGTTTTCATCCAGCTTTGGCCATTAGGATTCAGAGAGGCATCAGCAGACTGGGGGTGGCTCTCACCGCTTTTCTCTCAAAGTCTCTTCTTGCATAGAGATTATCCAAAAAAAAAAAAAAGAGGCCTTTTATATATGGGTCTTTTGAGGCCTCCAGCAACTTATTTTTCTGGATCATTAATTTCTGCAGTCCATGTACTTCTGTTAACTTGTTGAGGTAATGTGTTCAGAGCCAGGCAAGTTTTATGATTTCATCAGAACTAAAGTATGCTTAGAGCACACTGGATTACAGCTCAATTAATTTTGCATTCCAATTAAGTGGCAGACAATTCTCCTTTCCACATTAAAATTATCCCGCTTCAGGTGTGATGCAGAGAATGAAAATGACTTCTGTGAATGGACAAAGGCAGATCCCAGCTCTTGTCTGCACTCCGTGAGGTGCCAGCTGGCTTCAGCCTGGGCCTGTAGCCACAGCAGGGAGATACCGCGCTGCCATCCGGGTATTCCCCAACTACTAGCTCAGCAGAGCACGTCGCATGAATCCAGGAGCTAAGGTGCACCTTACTGCTATCTGTAGAAATACACGACGTGGACCAGCGAGGGAAAAAACGTCACCAAGCTCTCCAAGAAAGGAAAAATACCTCAGATCACTCTGGCAGCGGGCAGAGCTGTAGGGACTGCCGTGCCCGTAAGTTCCCGCCTGGCTGGCATGCAGAGGGCACGCAGGAAACCTGTTTTGGGCACCTGCCAGCAGCCCAGTGTGTAACAGTGAACTTTTCTAGTGCAGTGCTCTCAAGAGGAATGCAAGTTCTAAGTTTTTACAGGCAGTTTCTTCTTCTGCTTCTAGTATTCATCCCACTCTGCTTTCATTCTGATTTAACTGGAGATGTAAAAGGATTGTTTCAAAGCTAGCTGTCCAACAGAGTTATCTATAGATCACACGATGAACAGAGTATGTGTGGTAAACAACGTGCTTCATTTCCAGGTGGCCTTGAATTAAACATGATTATCTTCCTGTAATCAGCTCATTACCTTAATTTTCTTGCAGAATTGGTCCAGATGACCTCTTCTTTCCCTTCCCTCAGCTGTGCACAGCAGGACATCCTACAAGACTGCTGTCTGTGCCATTGATGCAATTTTGTGCTTGTGGCCCTTGGACAGTACTTTTCCTTCAGAGGAATTAAAAGCTACAGAGATTATCTCAGCGTGCACTTAAATGAACACAAGGTATTTGTCATACCTTTAAATATAAAAATTTGATCAGTGTTATGAAAAACCCTGTTGTCATCACAAACCTACACAAACAAGGTACAAGGGCACAGCCTGAGAGCTGTGTAAAGCAGGACAATGCTTCCCAATTACTGTGTCCAAGGAGGAAAATTAGCAGAGTGTATCACTGGATGCAGCCCTAATTCCCTGCCTTTCTGCCCAGAGCCCTTGCCTCCTCCTCAAAATCCTGTTCTGGAAGCAGATTTTTCAGAGGTTTGCTCATTTGTACTCTTCTGTGGCGACAGAACCAATGCTCCCACCAGGCTGGCAGCTCAGGAACGTCTCCCTTCTTAGACTTGTTTATCTTTGTACAGATGATTATTCTTTTGGTTTTGTTTTTTTGTTTTCCTGGTTCATTTCCCATATGCCCATTTCCAGGTCATGGATTTTTCATTTTCTGGGTGTTGGATACAGAGTTAGGTGAGGGCTCTTGGCCCCCACTGGCATTAGATGACAAGCTTGACTGCAAGTCAGTAACTCAGCAAAATCTCAACTGGGCCACATCTAAACATAAAGCTTCAAGGGAGTGGATACTGCCCATAACCTTTTGCAGCATCTACTGTAATTTCAAACTGCAGAGGATAAACATTATTGTTTTGCGTCCTTGAACCACAGGAATAATGCAGTCCTGGAATAAATGATTCCTTGTCATTTGTTAGATGTTTGTAGGGAACTGCAGATCTGATTTAAACCTCAGCCTGCGACATGAAGAAACCAGCTCCAGTTCATGACCATCTAGTCTCATGACTCTTCTCTCATCTGTAGTGCTGAGTGAGTCGGCAGATTTTTGCTTCCCTCGCAAGAGTAAAGAACAGTCTGCCTGCTCGCTGGCAGGGGAATAAACACCGCTCTCCCCTTCCCTACCTTCAGGTGCCTCTAAGGGAGCTTTGCTGGTTTCTGAGACTTAGTCAACTTTCCTTTCTGGTCAGGTTGTAACCTCTCTGTGTAATAGTATTCACTCTCCCAGGGCCCAGCAGTAAATACATCAGGCCTAGGATACAGAAAGGACACATTTCTGGAATAGAGTAAGATATTAAATGCCACATCCAATTGTTTTAGAGATTAAATTACCAGAGCTCTTTGCAGTATTATATAAGGAATCAAACACACATTCACCTGCTATGAAATAAGCAGAGCAGACACACTTTCCCCATGAGGAAGAGTTGCCACATACATAATAAATTGGACTTTGATACTGCAGGCAACACCTCTCAAACCGCTCAACAAACTGCCCATAAGCACAGCAGCCCTGCAGACGCACCAGGACTCCTCCACCAGAGCTGGCAGCTGGCAGAGGCAGCAGATCCAAAAGAAGCCTGGAGGGAACAGCACAAGGGATGCAGCAACACTAACAATACACTGAAGGGAGAAAAAGAACAGAATGAAACAGAAGAAAAAAAGCCAGCTCAAAACTGATAGAGATCTTTAATTTAAAAGCTGAGTAAGTTTATTCATTGGGAAAGTGCAACAACATACCCCAGGGACAGTGCATTCCACTCCAACAATTAAAACTGCATTACAAAGCAGATAGGAAGGTCTGAGTCTTAAAGAGGACTGGCACAAAAGCTAGTGCTTTTCTTTGTTTCAATACATTTATCTTTGGGTGACAGAGATAGTCACTGATTAATTTTTTCAGGTACTTAATTTACAACTTCATCGGTTCTACTTGCAAGTCCTTCTGTTCCTTAAGGATAGTCACTTGGGAGTGGAGGACAATAATCTGCAGGCACTTAAGAGGGGTGGGGGGGAATTTTTGGAAGAACAGGGATGTAGGGCTCAACCACACACCTGCTGTTGGGAGGAGACCCAGCTGGGAGCTATGAGCTATTCTCAGTAGAAATTGCCCCCAATTGTTTCTCTCTAAAATCTGAGGTATCCAAAATGACAAGAGCCCAGTTCCACTCGTAAGAGCAGTTGCTGCTGCAGCTGAGGGGACACAAGGAGGCAAAAGGAGAGCACAGGACTAAGCGGGTTTTCCTTGAGGGAGCTGCTGGTTTCTGCTCAATGAACCAACTCTTGCTGCAGAGGTCATTCTCTTGGAAGTGTTGCAGGGAGGTCTCACCCATAGCAGCCTATTCTCATACTTGTTACAAGTCCCATAGGATTCTTTAACACACACCAGTTATTTATCTTTTGCTAGCATTTTCTGCCCACTGATTGCAAAAGATTTTCTAAGTGTCACTGAACCAAGCTTGAAATTCTCTGACGTACAGGTAGTTCCAAGTGAACCGAGTCCAGAAAACATCTGCAACAATAACAGCAAAAATCTATCTCCAGAGTCTCCAAACCAAACTTACCTTCCTTTTCCACTGAAATTCTTTTGCTCCCCCAACCTAATTCTTACAGCAAGAAGGACTACATTTACTCTGCAGAAGTTTATTAGTCCCAATACAGACAAGTGACTTCTAGCCCAATTACATTAGTTCCCAATTCCATACGGAGTTTGCCTGTCCAGTCCACGTCAGCGTGATCTCCTGGGCTCAGCTGTCTGTATCTGGTTTATGTCTCTTGGCTCTGCTGTTCTCCCCACGGTGACTGTCTTCAGAGGGTGCTTGGCCCTCTCCGTTTGTCCCACATTCCTCTGGAAATTTCTGCCCCTCGGCCAACACCTGCCGAATAGTCATGTTAATGCGGGAAAACTGCAAGTACTTGGCACAGACCTGCCAATCCTCCTCAGAGCTCTGCTCAATGACAGAGCCGACAGGAAGGGCTGAAGAAAGTGCTTGGTCCAGGCACGAAGGCAAAGCTGTCCCTTCAGGGTTGGGGAAGACCCGGGGGACAGCGTGGTACAGAAGACGGCTGAAGCCAGACATCACCATGATATCTCCACTGTGCATGAACATCGCTGTTGGGGCCTCCTCCCGCTTCAGGCCCCCAAGCAAAAATATTGAGGATTGCCCAAAACTAGAAATGGTATGAGGATGGAGAGAGAAGAGAAAACAGATTCAGGTAGAGAACAACTACATGTACCGTAAGAGAATATTAGCAACTAAATCCCTTTATTAAAAAAAAAAAAAACCAAACCCAAACAACCCACCACAAAGCAAACAAAAAAACCCCCAGAAAACCAGATGGATGCCTAGTAACAACTTCCCAATGAGAAAATGGAAAAGAGACAAAGAGGCCTGGTTCAAAGTAAACGCAGCGTAAGCAGTTGCCCTGCCAGGTCTGAAGCTCTGCTGAGGTATTTCAGCCTTGCCTGCTGGTACCCAGTTGTCACTCTGCTGCTTCTCTGCTGGGTGCAAAGAGCTCTTCCACTCCAGGCACCACATCCATGCTATTCAAGCAGTCTTCAGAGAACACCCACGCCCTCGAGCTACAGTTTCTTACTACTCAAATCTTCAGGGACTGAAGATTATATAGTCAATTAGCAAACTGCATCATACAGACTTCCTGTAACCATATATAACCATAGAAAAAAGCCACCAATCCTTCCACGACACTCAGGTGCTTTCCTTGACTCACCTGAAAGACAAAAGGGGCCGAGAATGGTCTAGTTCAGACTCATCCACATGAATTCCCAGTGAAGAGTCAAAATGATAGTAGTTCAAGATCCCTGCTTGGGCTTGGAAACCCCGGAACCCACAGGCTGCCGCCACTTGTTCCGAGAGGAAAGCAAGGTCTGAGGGGAAAGGAGTGTGGTGATTTGCTGAGTACTTCTGGAGGAAGGAGAGCAGGGGGAAAAAAACAAAAACAAACCACACCCAGAACATCAGAGCAGCAAATACAATCGGAGACAAACACTGAATGAGAACTCAAAAGTTTAAACAGCTGACAGTCATGGAGAAGGACATCATGTTTGCCTGGAAAATGACTACAACGCAGGCAAAACTACAGGAAGTTTACATCTTTGATATTCTGTGATCTTATCATTTAATTCTGGGCTCATGCTGAGACTGTCAGCAATTAGTTAATCATTATATCTGGACAGCAACCTTCAAGTCAGTAAGATTAGTATCTAAGGTTAGTACCAACATCCTGAGGATCGACTTGGTCACCACCTAGAGCTGCCACTGGAAAGACAGTTCTGTATCTCATTGACAGAACTCCAAAACAAGCATCTTTGTTCCTTCTTTGAAGAATAAGGCAAACAGGAATCAATTGCAAACCTACTTTTTCTCTCTCCCATGAGTGATTCTGAGAGGACTGGACGGGAGTAACCAAGCTTTTATTAAGGCCACCCAATGGTAGGCTGACCTGGTTAATACAAGGCTGCAAGCAGATCTGGTTAAGTATCTGCAATATGCAGTAAGACGGCATTTTCACTCTGGATCCCTTCTCAGCCTCCATCTGATGGAAAAGTTGATTTTGGTCAGGAGCCCTGAAACAGTTATTAGTTGGTGAGACTGTACTGTACTGGTTCAGGCTCCTAAGGTCAGAGTCACATCAGCAGCAGTCTCTTCCTGCTCTCCCACAACCCTCGAAAGAGGAGTAGTGTCTGAGAAGTAACTGTCTTCAAGCACAAAGGTCATTGTCACCCGAAGTAGTTAATGATGCTTTTGTACCCATCCATGTGGTATGGTAAAAATGCTCATTATCCTGACACAGAGGCACAGGTCTAGAGCTGAGTGTATGCTACCACGGTACCTTTCAAAGGAAAGGATGCAGCAATGGACTTTGGCCCTTAAATCCTCCACAGTAAACTAATACAGATTGAGATGGTTTGTTAGAGCCTTTCCTCAAGACTGTTTTGTAGGATCATAAACATTTTATTCTATGGTATCGTCCATCTGCCATTCTGAGTGCTCACAGCTACAAAAAAAGAAGAATTTAATTGCAATACCTTAGTATCCCAATTATAATGGTAACCCAGGGTCACCCAGCGCAGCTTCTCCAATAAGCTTCTGGGCTCCCGTTTACCGGAACCTTTCCTTCTGCAAAGGGCAAAATGGAAAGAAACAGGATATGAGTTAATTTCTGAGGGGGTTTCTGGTTTCAGCATGCAGTGATGAAATTTGCTCATCCATGTAACAGCCTCTTAAAACCATCAACACTAAACTTCTATTTTCAGTGCCATGATTTTTTTCCTCCAAAGACCTTGACAATTCAGTCCATGCAATCTTGTGCAAGCTATAGGGCCTACTGCCAACTGCTGTCAGTTTGAAAGCTTGGCAAGAAAGGAAAAGGCTTTGCCTGACAGTGAAGCACATCAAACTGCATAATACTGCAAAGGACCTTTAGTTCTACTGCTTGGTACTTTCAGAAGAAGTCCTTAGGATGGTCTGACTCAATGTTCAGTCAGAAGCAAGATGGCTCTAGCTATGACCATGCGAGTCTTGTGATGTCAAGAAGTTCTAGATGGCAGATGTCTCCTATCCACACTGCTATGCAGGACAAAAACCTGTTCTTCTCAAGTGACAACCCTCATGGAGAGAGACTGGGTGATCTGAAGCCACACGGCACTTTAACATTTTTACTTCAGGGCGCTGGAGGTAGGAAGAAGCCTCAGGAACGGGCTTTTGCCATGGCCTACAGAAAAGCCCTCAGAAAGTTACAAAGAGTATTATTACAGTAAATCAGAAACATGGTAGTGACAAATACAAAAAGGAAGGTCCACGTGTATCTTCTAGTCCATTTATTTCAGCAAATTTCAGCTTATTTCCTCACACTAAGTCACATGTTATGGGAAAGACAGGAAAAGGGAAAGGTACTCAGAACAACACGATGATATCCAGTAACACCAGATGGTTGGCTCTCATTTATAGTCTCATTAGTTCAATAAGACACGCTGTCTTTTACAAAGCAGGATTCGTATTTGTGCTGCCCTGGTCAAGTCTCAGCCAAGCACCTGCATTTAATGTGCATTTCTACCTGGATACACAGCCTGTTTCTGCCCTTCACCTCTACCGTACTGATGGCTCCTAAGCTCAGCCAGGACCAGGAGAGGAAGGCCAGTTTCTGTACCTTGAGTAATTTTTCATTGCTCACTGATTATTGGAAGAAAGTGATCTTTCTGGTTTTCATCTTTGTCATAAGTAAATAGCAACTGCAATTACCATAATGCAGCAGCACAGTAACTCTCAAGTACAACCTATAGAGCCTACAAGCAGGTAACACATTTTAGACACAGCATTTAGAGAAGGCAAAGCCCCAAACTCGTTCCCCTTTCAGTCAACAAGCTGAATGTTCACGACAAAACATTTTTAACATGTGCTTGCTCAAAGTGCCCTTCTCTCACTACGGTGCTGCAGCATTTACACAACTGCAGGAACCAGAACACGCTTGGTAGCTCCTTACTCCCTGAACTGAGTATTTTGCATGTGATTTCACATGCGATTGCCAAAGAGAGGAAAGCCTGGGTGTTACGTATCCAGCAACAATTAGTTCCTAGAGCTGTAGCAGCAGGTGCTCCTACAAGACAGGACAGAAAACTTCTGGTTTATACATAGTTACCTACAAAATAACATAGTTATCCATGTTAGAAAGAAAACAAAACTGACCAGCAGGAGGGCTTTGGATTGAAGTTCCCTTTTTTTCTTTATTCACTGGTGAACCACTGCATCTATCACTTCCCCCCAGCCTTTTCCTTATACACAAGGATATGTATCTCTCCCTTGTAGGGATACTCTACTCCCTTTTATGCTTTTAATTGTCCACAGCACTAACCAAAATACCCACATTTCACTTTGGGAGGAGAGCGTAACATACATTTCTAGGAATCGTATAGGATCTCCCTACTTTGTGACTCCTGCATCCTGAAAAAAAGCAGATAAGCCATGTCCCAAGGATATTTATGCATCTTCCTGATGGCTTTAAAAAGCATTAAAGTTGGGTGCAATCTTAGCAGCAGATGTATTTTTAGTTATGCACTCTGTTTCTCCCCTCCCTAAAAGGCTCTTACTCCAGACACTAGAGAAGTTGGCTGGTTTGATCTGCCGTCTCCTCGATAAAAACACAAATACAGCAGTTTGCTCACTTGAAGACTCGGGAAAGTAGTTAATAAACTGCCAGTGTTTCTGCCAGCCATCACTCTTCCAAACACTATTTTCAACTGAACTGGATTCAGCTGTAAATTAACCTCTGTTCTGATCATTCTCGGTGCGTGCAGGAGGTGCTGCTGGGAGAAGTCCATCAAGCTGGAACAGTACCCACCTTCATTCAGCTGCAGGGCACAACACACAATACTTTCAAATAACCATTTTTCATTCTTGATGAAAGCCAAAAAAAGGTGTCTGAATTTCTGTAACTAATTCTGACTGAGCCTGGAAAACACAAGTGGGGGCATAACTAACTTCTCTCCTGGCTGTAAATACTTAGAAGTCCAAATCTTCCTTTTGCCATTCTGTACCTTGTAGATATGAAGAGTATTTTTTAAGCAAAATCTCAGTGTGTCAGTTTTACTAAGAGACAGAGGTGAAGATGGGAGTTGTAGGGTACTCTGGTCAAGCCATCGCATGAAACAATTGTTATGAAAAATGAGCACCAAAATCAACAAGGTAATGATAAAACCACAATTAAATTAAAAAAAATTGTGTGCTGCAAACAGGACCCTTCTTGTATCTATTTTTTTACATGTGATTTAAAAGTTATTAAAACTTTGACTTTAGAAGTTTCTACTTGACTTCCAAACTTGGACAAATTCTCCATTAACTTCCAAATCAGGTAGAGGAAAGGCAGCTGCATCAGCCACAGAACTCTGAACCTCTGGGAATATTTCAGGCTAACAGGGATCACCATGAAAATGCTACAATTAATCACTATCTCAGATTGAATTAAAAAAAAAAAAAAGACAACAAACTCAAATCAAAACAGTGAAATACTGTGGAAAATAAACCCCTAGAAACTAGCTGACTTGAAGCTAAAAAGAAAAAAGCAGATAACAGCATTTCAACTACAGTATACTAGGTCCAACAGCTGACTGGGAAGAAGAGCTAACATGAGATGGGTGTTTGGACAGGATCCTTTTTGCCTCAAGAAAACCCAGGCCTAGAGGGACCTCACGGTTCCACTTGTGGTGTTTGGAAGCTTGCTAAGCTTAGCTACATCAGCCAGGGTCACTACTTTACATTCGACTGACAACTTTGGAATAATTTGCTACTAGAAAATCCCATTGTGAGTGTTCAAGCAGAGAATTAACAAGGATGCACATCAAAACAAGGATGCACATCAAACCATGAGAAAGGCATCTTTAACTTGTCATGTCTGACGCCACCTATATACTGCCAGGGTGGACACAATCTTTTCAGCTTCCCTTCCGACTTTCTCAGAGCTGGGACTTTCTGGCTCCGTTCATTTTGGCCACCAAAGGTTATTGTGGACTCACCTCAGCTGCTCCTTGCTCTGTCCCCACAAGTCAATGGTCTTCTCAGGAGCCATGTGCAGGTCCAGGTTGCAGACGTTGGGTTTCTGGGGGTATAACTTGAGACACTGTTTCACCCAGTGACGCTGGCAGCCCGGCAGGAAAGGGTTGGGTATGAAAATAAAACCTGAGTACAGAGAAAAAGGGACGGGGCGGGGAGAAAGCACAATTAAGGATTTCCCTGATTTTTCTAGAACTAGAGCAAAGGACCGAGAAAACACCTTAAGACGTACAACCACTGACTTTTCATGTAAGATGATTAAGTCTATTAATAGGTTTGAATAGTCACAACCTATTGGTTTTTTCAGTACAAACAAATAGTAGCCATAAGGTAGAAGGCAAGGAGGACAACCAAGGCCAGCCCAAGTGAAAATGACAATAAAGGACATATCTGTGTAAGGCACATTGATTACAGTTAGATAAAGGAGTAAGAACTCAGTTGACTTTGCAGTGACTCAGCGAGGCTTTTCTCTTGAACCCTGCAACATTAAAGTAATTCTGTCTTTACCAGACTTCAAACTAACTTTGTTGCTGCCTCTGAACTCATTTTTGTCTTCTCATTGCTACTTCAGGTGTGATGAACTGCAAAGAGCAGTCCATGGGCTGAGCAAGTCTCCAGTAACATAAACAGTCCACTCCTTTGCTTCACGCTTCTTTCCAGGTAAGTCTGGTTGTATCCACCTTTGGATTTTGGTATGGCAATACTCACCAAAGGGGATGCAAGTCAAATTATATCCCAAACTGCTTGTTGCTGACTGCAATTACTTGGCAGTCACTGTTAATTAACAAAACAAAATAAACATGTAGCTAGTCTGCACATTCATTTAGCCAGGCACCTCAGGCCGAGTTCAGCAGCAGCCCCAATAAGAGGGTTAGCAGAGATGTAATGGATTGATTTGGTCTCTATCTTAATGGGCAAGAATCCTTGACATAAGATCTGCCATCACCAGGAGTGCTAACAGGATTCTTCACTGGAATTTTCTCCCCACCATCCCAGGGGTGTTTCTTTCCAGGCTGGGGTCAATGGTATTGATGAATGAGTGTCTGATGGGAAGATGCTATTAATCTGTATTGTACCTACTCTGAGAATCAAGGCATTCTCTCTCAGACAGACAATTCAGTCACACTCACCAACACAAAATTCACGTACAAAGAGAGATAAGGTTATACAAGGAACAAAAAAGGAGGTTTCAAGGTTTTTAAACTGTGTCTTTTTGAACTTCTCAGTCATATCAAGTTAAACAGAGACAAAAATAGATGAAAAAGGAAGCAGCAAGGCTAGGAGTCTCAGTAGGATACAAACTTGCCTCGTGGCCTTATGAAAGTGGTAATAAAAGCACAGAAAAAGCTTCCTGCCAACATATCTCTCAGACCTCACAAGATTAAATTAACTCTTCGAAAAAGAGCCTTCAGTGTATTAATAATATACTGTCATTCATTTCGCTCCATTCCCCGCACCTTCAAACTGTGGCAGCCTCCTCATAGGTCTGATTGCAAGAAGTTTCTTTGCCAGAAGCACTAAATTTACTTTCTGTTGGCCTCTGCATAGAACAGAATAATGTTATTGCCCTTCTCTTCTACAGCTTTTGATGTGGGGTTCTCAAAGCACTTTACTACATTAAGGAAATTATGCTCTCCTATATAAGTATTATCTCCAGGTATTAATGAAGGAATAGAAGCCTGGAGGGGTAGCTACACATAGAGCTGAGAACAAAAATCCACGTTTTTTGACTCTCACCAGAAGCTTAGAACACACTAATGTCTCTCTAAACCGTTCATTGCTTACTCCTAGGAAATCAGACAAATGTAGATTTACAGAAGGGAGAACAACTAAGAAGTGGGTGACCCTTATGCTTCTGATGTCAAGAAAGGCAGAAAACGCTGAATATCTAACAGTTGCAGAGTTTTACTGTAAAATTCTATACCAACCATTAACCTAATACTGCCAAAACCATCACTGAACCATGTCCCCAAGCACTGCATCTACTTGTCTTTATAACACCTCTTGGGATGGCAAAGTATTATATCAAACACTTCCCTGGGCAGCCTCTTCCAACGTTTGATAACCCTTTCAGTGAAGAAATTTTTCATAATATCCAATCTAAACCTTCCCTGGTGCAACTGCAGCCATTTCCTCTTGTCCTATCACTTGTTACTTGGGAGAAGAGACTGACTCCCACCTCACTACAGCCTCCTTTCACGTAATTGTAGAGCAAAAAGGTCTCCCCTCAGCCTTCTTGTTCAAAAGGAATAGTTCCTGATAGGGCAAATAGTGTTAGAAATCAGTGAGTTATCACACATGGGAGGGAGAAGAGTAAGAAACATTTCTGTAGCAATCTTTCTGGGCTGACTAAAGAACACCACAGACAACAAGCTTTGAAGAGAACACAATTGAACCTCATGGCCCTAAAAGGGCTGGTCTGAGTGGAATGGGCAAAAGATGAATTCTATGGGGACCTATATAATCAAGGAATCTGCCTTGAGGAAGCAGCTACAAATCTCTCACCGCAGCAGCCTTGCAGCACACTAGGCCTTAACTGACACCTAGTGAAAGTGGTCTCCAGGCTCAGTCAAAGAATGGATAAAACATGTAGATGTCTAGGAACAACCGCTCAAAAAACCCAATTTGTGCCAACAAGACCCAAAAGCAGCTTCACTCACATCTCACAGAACTCAGAACACCACAACAGAAATCCACTCAGCTTCCTTAGCCTTACATTCCATTGCTAACTGTGAGGGACAAAACCGAATGACTTCCTGTCCAATGGCCCACAGACCAACTAGAGAAATTCTAACCTATTTTAGAGGGCTATGGGAGCAGTTGGATAAGTGTCTTTAGGACAGCTTTACAGTGTCCAGTTAAAGGTAGCTGGCAAATGATAAAACATTATTCTTGTCCACGCATGACTTGATTCTAAACAGGACCGAGAATTTGTGAATGTATTTGCATTTCGTTTTAGTGAGAGGTTTTCTTTGACAAAGCAGAAGAATAATGTAGTGGCCTGAGGACCAGGGAACAGCTCCGTATCAAAGGTCTTGGAGGACACACTGAGCACGTGTCAGCAGTGCACCCTCAGGGCAGTAAAGGCTGATCACACGTTGGCCTGTATTAACATGAGCTACCTAAAAGGGCGTTACAGAGAAAGCAGAGCCAGATTCTTCTCAGAGGGGAACAGAAAGATTAACACAGGCAAGTCACAAAGCAAGGCAAGTTCTGATTAGATAAAAGGTGAAAGAGACCCATAAGAGTGGCTCATCACTGGAACAGGTGCCTAGAGAGGGTGTGTTATCTCTACCTTTGGAGATTTCCAAAACTCACCCACAGAAAGCTCCCAGTGACCTGATTTAACTTTCAGCGTGACCCCACTTCAAGCAGGAAGCTTGACGAGACCTCTGGAGGTCCCTTTCCAACCCAACTTCTTTCTGTCATTCTCCCAGGTGACCTGCAAACCTAAGATCTATTTCAGTTTTTGAAATAATGTGCCTAATGAAATTACTCTGTACCTTGAACAGGACAAAAGGTTCTTATTCACTTATTGTACTCCATGCTCATTAAAATGACTGTATTTCAGACACTTACCTAACTTTCATGATTTATGTTGAGGAAAAGTAGATGCTACTGAAATATAAAATCTCTATCAAAGGTAACAGGAATCCATTCTCATGAGGGATGGGGTCTGGTTGATCAGAGACTGTGAAACAAATGGTCCTTCTATTCTTACCTTCATATTCCCCCTTGTTTGGCCTCCTGGACTTTCCATTCAGTTACACTTATGTAAAACAAAACAGCTTTTTCAGGCAAGGCAAGGAATATAAGTTGGGAGATGCCTGAATCCAAACCATCAAGGTTGTGTTTAAATTTTCTTGAGGCCAGAACTACCTACCTGGATACCCATTGAGGCCATAGGCTTTCCACTGGCTAACTGGCTGCAGTCCTGCTCTGTAGGCATCTTGATCACTGACTGAAGTAATGCTAAGCTGTGATCTGAACACCTGGCAAAACAAAACAGATCTGGTTAAAAAAAAAAAGGAAAAAATAAAAGGGAAGAAAGGAAGAAATACAAAACAAAAACAGCACCTGTAAGAAAAAGTATTACCATATTCCAAGGTAAATCTCATTAAAATGCCAACTGTACCACAGAACTATTGTCTCAGCAACTGTGACCAGCCCAGGGCATGCTACTGACAGAGCTAGTACGTACTCAATGCAAAAATCAAAAGGAAGCTGCAGTTTTTACAATACTTTGGGATGAGGAAAGATGCCCACCATTCATTAAAAAAAAAAAAAACCCCAAACAATTTATACCCAAGAGAAAAAATTGGGCACTATCTGTCCATACCCAGAGTACAGCCTCATCTGCTAATTATCAATCTCTGTTAGAGAGCTGTATTTAGTACCCACGATATTTCACGTGTTCAAAGAACGTTCCAAATACAAGTTGCTCATGATCCCATAGGGCAGATGACTATTCTCATCCCTAATTCACAGAACAGTAGTAGTAGCAGTACAGTCATAAAGTGGCCAAATTTGTCTGACGTGAAGGACTGCAAAACCCCTGTAAATTCTGACTACCACACCGACACTTCTGTTTCCAACAGAAAGGTCAACAGCTCAAGGCTTCACAAGATATGTTTTCTTGAAGTTTTCTCTCGGGTCATAAAAACACACGCATTTAAGTTGCAATAAGCAAAAAAACCACCAGACTCATCGACTGTGTTCCCACTCCCTCCTTCTCTTCAGATTGGGAACCATCTTAGGGAAGGGCAGGGTAGAGGCAGGTTTGGTTTGTTCTGGCTTATTTCCCTAGTCCAGCTCTCCACGGGGCCGTGCAGAAGTACAGGCTCCTTTTAGGAAAGAGCTGGCCAGGCACAGTGGTAAGAAGCAAGAAGAGGCAGGCAAGACTTTATGACAACTGAGAGCGTGTATGAAATTGTGGCCTTCACATGCAGACTCTGCAGTGGTGAATGTGTAAACCAGTCTCTCTGCAGGCTGACAGCTCTGGTTAACATCTTCTGAGCAACAGCTCTAAGTTACACACGTAGGGTTTATAAGAAAACTCTAAACTACTGCTAGGCAGCAGCTTCTGGCAACCTGTTCAGTTTTACCAATTTTTCAGCTCTCTGCCAAAAGCAGCTTTGTGACTGCCAGCCTGGAACAGCTTAGTTCAGAATCCTATCTGCAAAGCATCCCCAGGAAGGCTCTTCCTTTGGCTACCACTCGGCCACCTCTGCCTTCTCAAACTGCTTATGCTCCATCTGCTGCCAGGGCTCCTGGAGAACAGGAGCTGTTTCTATTCTGAAGAATTACATTTGCTGAATCAGTTAAATAAGCCTGGTAGCTGCACAGCTGAGGTACATCGCATTGCACTGTAGAGCTCAATCACTTGAAGCAGTCTTCTGAGAGAAGAGGAACAATAGTATCTGGGCCAGTCTGACTGGCCTGTAGCTCTTCTTAAAGAGAAAACCCAGATGTTTTTAACCTGAGGGAAAGAAGAATAAAAGAAGCTTTTACTAGTAAGCTATCAACTCATCTTAGAGGGCAACAGGCATAAAAAGAATGACACGGAGATAGGACATGCTCATGATGCTTTCAAGTACTTTGAATTTCCCAGAAGGGCTGTAAATGCTGGAATCCTTTATTTGATAAAGGGTTGCTGTGAGCACAAGAAAGGCTGAAATGTTAACAACTCCCTTGTTTCATGAGAGCGCCTTGAACAATTTCATACAAGTCAAGTTTTGTGTCCTGTTAACAGTATCAAAATTATAGTCTGAAAAAGATGGAAAAATATATATTCTAATAGAACAGTAAAAGGCTAAGGATTTGACCTATGCAAACTTCAACAGTGAGTATATTCCCTACTCCCTTTTTACCTGTAGACTCATACAGAGAAGATTAACAATACTTCAGCAGACATCCATTATCATTTTGTGAGGTGACAAAACAGAAGACGAGTTTAAAGGATCAATTCTCCATCACTCAAGACGTAGTTAACTACTGACCACCACAGCCGCTGCTTTCAGCTGGGTGCCTGACTGCCTGCCCTTAATCCACTGCAAGGGCTGGACTTGCTCAGCCAAATGGTTATCACACAGTAACAAACCAGAAGAATCTTTACCGAAGGGAAACAGCCACAACCCTGGGCACACACTGCCCAACGGAGAAGGCTGATCCCAGCTCCCTCCTCGGCTGCCTCAGGTATTCCAGGACCAAGACAAGAACCAGTAGGCCCAGAAAACAGTGCCAGCTCCGACAGCAGAACTTGCTTTTTTTTTTCATCCACGTGTTCCTTAGCTCCCCTGGTGTAACACATGGTTCTGTTAGAGGCTTTGAGACCACTCACTGCAGCGTGTGGAGCCAGTTAGACATGAAGGGAATAAATAAACATAAGCAAGAGCGGTAAATCTGTGGCCAGGGGTGGCATCAAGTGCCCTCAGACAGGGTCCCGTAACCCCGGGGGCAGCCGGCCCACGGGGAACTACCGCGGGATCCGGCGACAGAAAGGCCCAGGGCCCTCAGAGCTGCACCCCCCTCGGCTGCTCCTCTCTAGTCACACAAAGTGACCCGTAAAAGGCTCAGCGCTGGAGGGCACCGTCTTACGGCCCGTAACGGGACGGTATGAGAGATGTGGCGTCGAGCACGAAGGGAAGCAGCAGGTGGGGAGCAGAGGCTGCAGCGGCACCGCCACAGCTCCGCACCCAAAGGCCACCACACCGCTCAGAGAGCGGGACGAACTCGGAGCGCGGCGCGGCCCCACCGCGGGGGGAGGGCAGGAGGAGCCCTGCGTTACCTGGGCCCCCGGCACAGAGAAATCCACCACACCCCGCAAGTCCGACGTATCGCGTTGCCGATAGAAGCGAAAAAGCCGGCGGAAGGCGTCCTCCCCACCCTCCCGGGTGAGGGCCGCCGCCGCCATTTTGGCCGAGCGGCGCAGGGCGGTGCTGCGCCTTTGGCGGGGCGGGGCCGGGCCGGGGCGACCGCCCCGCTTCCCCCCGCAACTCCCAAGATGGCGGCGGCCAGCGCGGTGCGGACGGTGGGGCGGCGCTCCAGGAGGATCTTCGACATCTTCGTGGCTGAGGTTCCCTGGACGGTATCGAGCAGTGAGTCTGCACCATTCCCCTCATCCTCCGCCGGGGCTGGTGCGGGAGGAGGCAGTGGCCCCGCCACATGTGCCGGTACGGGCCGTGGGGGCTGCGGCTGCACCGTGCCCGCGTAACCAGGTGTGCGTTTCCCCCACAGAGGAGCTGAAGGAGTACTTCTCCCAGTTCGGGTCGGTACAGAGGTGCCAACTGCCGTTTGTGAGTACCCACTCGTCCTCTAGGCCGCTGTTGGTTGTTGTCTTCTCGGTCAGACGGGGTTGGTGCCCGCTGGGCCCGGGCTAGAGCTGGTCCTGCCCCGAGGCCGGTTTCTTCCCTCCCTCGGAGCTGCTTTCTGGAAGCCTCTTATGCTCTAGTCACGTTTCTCTCCACCTTTAGCCCCTTCTCCCAGGGGGTGCTGCCGCCTGTCTGCGAGCTGTAGGCCTCTTGGAAGCTTTAGTGGTTTCCACTGGCTTTGAAAGAGCTTGTGGAGGGCATGTCCTTCAGCTCACGTTGATGCTGCCGCCGTTTCTGAATAATTACCCTAAATGCGTTTTGAGCTTCTCTATCATCGTCTTGTCTTTCTTCCAACAAAGAGTAAAGCGTTCATGTGCCTGGTCTCACTAGCCTAAAAAATCTAAAGGTGTGGGTATGAACCTACTATCTCTTATGGGGTTCGTACCCCATTCAGGGTATGGGGCTAACACAGACACTGCAGCCTCTTCAGGACGCTCCCAAGCTGTCAACTGCTCAGGCCTCGGTTATTTATCTTCTGAGCATGTAGGTCAGGGATAATAATATCTAGTGGAGTTTGTTAGAGGTGAACAGTAGAGGAAAAAGTCTTCCTTTTCCACTCTTGTGGAGAAGCTGAAGGTCATTGCTGAAGGAGCAGAGGTTCTCCTGCACGCTCATGTTTCTCCATGTGAAGTAATGGTCTGTTAAATTAACCTCTGCGTGTAGTAAAATTCAGTTAGAGAGGTGAGGACTAGTTTGGAAATGGAGAAAGATAGTTGGCAACAGTTTGGTTTTGTCTGAACACCAAAACTTAGTATAGTTGCCTGAAACACTCTGTTCCTCAGGCCCAGAACCATTCTGCCTTGCTTCACTGTGAAGTCTTGGCAGCTTACTGTAAACCTGCCTCCATCGCTGATGAAAGCAGAACTGATGTGTGTATGTTTTAATTCAGTGATTAGAAGCATTCATTATTGCTTAAAACCACTAGAGGTACAAAATAAGACACCCTAATTAAGATATCACTAGGATACTGAAACCGGGCAGAGTGACTTACACACAGTACCTTGTGGGTGAAAACGTCACCGGTGTTTGGAATGGTTGGAAGCGCCGTCAGTCGTGCCTGGTGATGGGTGAATTCGGCAGCAGAGCCGTTACCAGCTGGGATGGGGATCACAGCTGGGATCCTGGCTTTTCTGCATTTTCTCTTCTTTACTGAGAACTGTCTTTTCTGACTGGCAAATTATTCTTAAAAGTAACTTTTATTTTTTCTTTTCAGTGCAGTTAGTGCTTGTCAGCTGGAATTGCAGCCCACTTTCTTAGTGTCTTAAGCAGCAGCTTTACCTCGCTGAACACTTTTCAAGTACTGTGGCAGGCTTATTTTCAAATCTGTCAGCCATTTAAATGTCAGTTCTGTTGTGACTGGCTTAATAGTAGGTAACTACTGCAGTTTGACACGACTGGCTATGCATTATTCAGTCTGCAACTGTAACTTAAAATCTTAATCTTTTTTTTTTTAATGATTGCAGGACTCAAATTGAGAGCAAAGGGTGCAGAACCAGCCTCTGGTAGGCCCCTGCATGCTGTCAGCGAGAGTAAATGTCTTCAAGTGTGGAAAAACTTGTAAAACAGAAAGCATGCTGATTTCTCTGATAACTTCTGAATTGCTAGATTGAATACCCATAGCAAGTTTTAACAGCCTATATGAATATTTCCTACAGTAATTGGATTTTATATTCTTTTAAACTGTTAACTAGGACAAAGATACAGGCTTTCACAAGCGTTATGGCTGGATTAAATTCTCAACTCTACAAGAAGTTCAGAATGTGCTTCAGAAGGACTCCCACGTACTCGAAGGTGCCAAGGTAACGTGCTAATCCTTTTAATGAAGTAATGTAACGAGTTGAGCTCTTTAATTCTGTAGTTGGCTGGACACAGTAACCCCAATATATTGTCACGCTTGGTTCAAGTGTGATGAAGCATTTTGTCACTTAGTGGGCTTTTTATGTTTTTAAATCATCAACATTTGTCTTTACCCCCCCCCTCCCCTGCACCCAGCTTGACTAATTTGGGTCTGAGATCATGTAGATACCACAGAGATCACAGACCAGAGATGAAAACCTCCTGCTGTGCTAACATAAAGGAATATGAATGCAGTAAAACTGTTTAGGAACTGCCATGCAAGTAGTTATCATTTCTAATGCAGGTTTCTGGAGGTGGATTCCAACTCTGAATTTGGATGTTGGGTGGCAGGAAGAAGATGACAGTATAAAACTAAGCTTTGAACTTTAGTGAAAACTTGTAGATTTTGTTGTTTTCTTCTTCTTCAGCTATTGTTCTGCACAGGAAAAATCAGCTCTCTGCTTTCATGTGGTCAAAATAACTTTGGATTAGTAGAGGGTTTTTTTTATGTAACAGCTCTACTAATTTACGTATTAGTAAATGAAAAAAATAGGACACTTGAGCAAGTTGAGCTCGTTAGTGTATGGTATGAAGAGACAGTGTACACCACTGCTTAAAAACCTTCGGTGTAGTACCCGTACAACGGTGTCTGGTACTGACTGGTCAGTTAGTGCCCAACAACTGCAGCAAAGAAATAACCCTCCCACAGCTTTCAGAACATTTAGAACCCAGTGGTGTTCACAAGTCAGGATGAAAGGCCAGTGAGTCAACTGCAGCCCAAAGTCCTTCATAAATAAACAGGTCTTGTGTCAAAATAATGATAACCTTACATGTGGTACGTTCACTAAATCAGGGCAGATTACTGAGGGGATTTTATTGTAGGTTCGTGTGTGCTTCACCCGACCTGGCTACTCCCACCTTGTAGGACAGGAGTGAAACCACAAGCTACAAGCAGGCTGGTAAAACAGCCACCATCAACTCATGGTTTTGAATAACTAGTAAGAATTCTTCAGCATCTTTCTGCCAACTAGTTCCTTGTTTTGATATTTTCAGCGCTAGGAGATGGCAAGAGTAAACCAAAATGACTTCAGGGACGTGCGATGACTGAGACTAAAGTATTTTGCTTGACCCAGTTCCTGCCCCTGCAGAAGTCTTTACTGGCTGTGGTTACCTGTTCCTAAGGAGAGCGTGGCCTGTGAGTTAGAGCTGTGGTACAAAAACGGAAGCAGAAATTAAGGAGCAGTTTGCTGATTTCAGTCTTAAATTGGGACCAGCCGGGTCAGAGCCTGATCCCTCATAAATGGGGCTGAAACTAAGCAGGATGTTACCTGTCTGCAGTAATCAGAAGGAGCACTAAGAATAGCACGGATGAGTATTTAGTGTCAGTTTCTTGGAAATTATCGTGCTGCTTTTCAGTCTTGAAGCTGTAAGATCACCACGTGCACTTCAGTGCCCGGGCTTCAAGGACTCCACTCTCCCAAGAGGTGCTGGAGCAAAGGGGCTTCTTCAGAGTGAAATAAGAAGCAGAAGGCAGGTGGCCGTCAGTTTTCTTCACGTCTTCAAACCAAAATACATGGGCACTTCTCCCACTTTGTCCTAGGCTCGGTTTAGACAGTTACCTTCTATTAGTTCCACTTGAAAGCACAAGCTTTTACGATGCTTTTTGCCTCACAGGACTAGCGATTGCTGTGCAAATTATATTCAGCTTTCCCGTTCAGAGCTTAGCACTTGTGGTTATGGCTCGTGAAACTGAACCAGTTATAAACCCATCTTCTGCTTTCCATACCAATGTTTTAGAAGATCCAAAATGAAAAATATCAAACCTTCTTGCCTATCTCATTTGAATAATTTCCATTGTTTTCAGCTCGCTCTCAAACAGCAGTCCCATAGAAGACGCAGTCAAAGAAGGAATCAACATGAGTGAGCGGTGGAAGGAGGCTTTATTTCACTAAATGTAAAGAAACTAAAATAAAGATTATGGAAAAAAACCTATGAATGAATATTTGTTTTAAAACAGAATCCAGCTGTTTCCCCTCCTCATTCAAATGAACTGTGTAGCCACTCTAAAGAAACACTGAATGAGAACCTCCCTAGCATCCATTACAGCGTAAGACAATAATTACATACAGCAGGAAAGCTTTTAACAGATGAAGTAAAAGCTTCAACTACCTACAAAAACTAAAGCTGTTGGAAGGGGCTACATTCTTACCCTGAGGCGCTGGGCAACAGGGAATCAGCAAAGTCAGAGCACTTCCTAAAGTGCTAAACTCCCTCCTGAAATGTTTCAAAGCGGTCTCCGTTCCTCCACTCTCCAGGGGCAGGTGTCCTACGTAGGAGAATTAATGCATGTGTGTAGATATATATCTATATATCCACACAGCAAGAGTTGTGAACTGCTGCATTAAAACACCATCCCCCTCTCATGTTAAAAAAGCTTTCTGCATCAAGTCCGAGCTTGTGGTCCATATCTCTACCTCTCAAGGAGGCAGAGGCATTCAGTCCTTCCTCCTCTTTTTGCTCTCATGCTCATGTTCTTTAGGGCGGCTGCTGTCCGACGGCCGTTTAGAGCCGCCGTGCTGCTTAGCTTCTTCCAGAAACTTGTCCAAACCAAAAGGATCCTCCTCAAATTGAACTGGTCCATCTCTGCCCCTCCCTCTGGTGTTGCGATCGGAGTTGGAAAACTCTTTGTCAGGAACAAACCTGCAGGAAAAGAGGCGATACTCGGTTGACTGTAGCTTCAGAGCACTAACCTAAGAATATTTCTTAACTTCATTTTCTTACCTATTGGTCTTTATCCGAGCCTCTAGATCATCACCATACATGTCCTTATCCACGTTTTTACTTGGCCTGTAGATGTTTTGGGCCATATCCTTGCCACTTCTCCAAGGCTGGTCATAAACATTATAAATTTCATCTTCTCCTCCAGCAAAGCCACTGTCCATACCCTGCGAAGAAGGAAGAACAGCAGCATTGACACAAAAGAGTCTGCAAAACTTATTTTAATCTCAGGATACACTGAAGGTGTCACAGATTCCATAGAGATGGTGCTGTGTGATTTACTATCCATTTCCAATGAGTTCAAGCACTTTTTATGAGGATACGAGTGGGTTTGGGATTAAGGCCAGAGAACACAATCCTTACTACAAGCCTCCGTCAGGGCCAATTCTGCTCCTCCAGAAAACACCAGTAAAGAGTTACAGGCCATTCATATTCCAGAGTAATGGATCACTTCACTCTGCCCTGCAAGAACAGCTGTCTGTAACAGCCCAGTACAGCCATACACAGGTGGGTTATTTAGAATTTCTGGAAAACGTGATTTAAAGCTGACTGATCCACATCACCCAGAGGATTGTAAACTCTGAAAGTAGAAGGGCCTGCTCGGTCCTCACTTCTCATTCCTCAGCTTCCCCTTCTGCCCACAAGCCTTTCACTGGAGACGGGAAAAAGTATGACTGACAAACCGCGGGTCTATAGAGGGACTTTATGAAGCCTAATCTACTTTTTCATCTCTGAATAGTATAAAGTTCAAGAAAAATAAATGTTGCTGTTAACTATTTATAGCTTCAGAAGTATTTTTAACATAAGCAATACTGGGAATAGGAGGATTTGCTTGACTCTCTGAGCGAATTTCCCTTATTCAGATGGTCTGTTTGTACAAAACAAAATGGGGCCACTGCAGCCTGAAGGCAGAACAGCTTCTTTCTCTGCACTCCCCGGTGAGAAAAAAAATCCAACAAACCCACTTTAATCCAGTTATGCATTCAGCATATTCCTCTTCTGCCACATCAGCTATGGATAAAGGAGCTCTCCCAACCAGTTACACGGAGCCTTTTTTCACACTGTATCCACACCAGCCATGAGAGCAGTGTCCTGTTATCCCTAAGGAGGGATGAGCATGTTCTCACTGAAAGCCCCACACCTGGGAAAACGTATTTTTACCTTGCTCTGGTTGAACAGCCTCTGGTCATACTGGAGTTCATTGGATGGTCTGGGGTTGGGTACCCCTAGGGCAATAACTTCACTGATATCTCTGTTTTCGTTTCTCTGCAGCTTTGACCTGAATTAAAAATTTCAAGTATTTTTAGGTCAGTAAACCAAATTTGTTGACATGCTCAACTACACCCTGGTCCTGTTGTAGCTGCTAACAATTTGCCTCGGGTCAGATTCTGACTGTTGCCCTTCCTTCCTCGGTAGCATTTAAAATTTGTCTCTTGGCAAAGGAAACATTTGGGACATTTCATTTCAGCTGGGCATTACCTTTAAATTTGCTTTCCACTATCTGCAATTTACATCAAGCTGACTTGGTCTAAAATGTCTTATTTTTTTGCAAGAACCAGTGTAATTATATTCTGGGAAGGCCAAGCAATCTAATTTTAAGATATTGTAGATCTTAAGCCTCCAGCAACCATTGGTGTTCAGAAATCTCACTGGCTTGAGCAGAGAAGATACTTCAGCCTATACTCCTAAATCTAAGCTTACTTCAAAATGACCAGCTTGAAGAAACAAAGCCACGAACTCATACTCTGGTCTCACTGAAGTTATAGGATCCAGGCTTCAACCTTTGCTGTCTATTTAAATGGAAACACATTTAAGTTCTGCTAAAGAAGAGCCCACGCAAAACTAACACACACCCTCTCCCTCCATTCATCTGGAAAGTGCCAAATTCAGAAGAGAGCACTGCAGTAAGCTAACCCAGTAAATGAATGAACAGTGCTTTGCACCAGTGAATATCTCCACCAGGTAAAACTGGAGCACTCAAGCCAAAGGAAGCCCAGAGTAACTGTTTCCCCAGTGAGGAAGGAATAAAGCTGCTTTCTTTGGTGACTCACCTTTTGTCAGGGGCTGCCCTGGAAAGATTTCTGTCATGCTGTCTCTCTTTGCGCCGGTCATGTCTGATTTCATCTCTCTCTCTAGCTTCTCCATCCTCTGAACAAATGCAAGATTGCTCATTATAGATAAATATTTGAAGTTTGAATTAATTATGCCCCAGACATTGGCACAGTGATTCAATTCAGTGTTCTTTTATGGACAAGTGACCTGTAGCATTATTTAATATGTTACACTCTAAACAAGCTGAGGACATGGGAAACTCCAGCTTCCTTATGCCATAACCTCTAACTTCACTATCAAGTACAGAAGCGAGGAGCAGATATCATTCTTAGAAGTTACAGTTGATATTTAGGTATTGCAATTTCTCAGGTTATTTCTCCAAATGCACTTCAGAGACTGGTAAGAAAAAACATAGCACCTTAAGAACAAAGATAGATACCTTTCTCAACATGGGTTTTGATCCCTGCTCGTCTCTCCCTGGCTTTCTGAGCCATTTCTCGGAGCTTTTCCTCATGTTTCTCCTTTTCTTTTTGAGCCATCTTCCTCTCCACCTGGGCACGCATCTCCACTGCCTCACGAGCCTGCACACATGAGCATGACAAAGTTAGCACCTGGGATGCAAGTGGATCTTCTGTCATGGAGTGTTCCAGTACAACAGGGCAGGAATAAAGCCACGANTCATTTAGATGTGGTGTTGGGGGAGATGGTGTAGGGAAGGACTTTATAGAGTAGGGCAGATGGTTGGACTCGATGATCCCAAGGGTCTCTTCCAACCTGAATGATTCTGTGATTCTAAGTTCAAAGCCAAACAGCCACAGAAGTCAGAGCCCAGAAACATGACCCACCACCTCCCATGATTTAACTTACACTGAGCCACCAATTCAAACATACTGGGAGTAAGACCTTATGTCTTATGTTAGCCAAGAAGCAGGGCAAATCAAAAAGCTATTGCTCATTTACAGTTGATTTTCCCAAGGAAATTAAACATGCAAAGAAGGTAAAACCACACGTAGCAAAACAATTGAAGAGCCACCTGACCTTTCTGTCAGCGATGTAGAGTGCCTCAGCAAGCTTGGCAAAGTTTTCATTGATATGAACAGTCTGCAGCCCTCGGCCATCGGCAGCCAGACGCTTGTCCAAGGGAATGGTGTAACCCTACAGTGGAAACAGAGAGGCAGTTAATCACACAAACTAATTCGTAATTAACGAACATTTATTGTGTAAGAAAGCAGAACACACTGACAGAACTCAAAGCCCATCATTAATATGCCTTGACTGACCTTCTTTATACATCCTTCAAATTCATTCCAGGTAATACTAAGCTTTGCTCCAATTCCACACTCCCCCCAGATCTGCATCACAATTTCCCATCAAGTTACACCTTAGTACAAATAACCATTTTTGATCCATGAAGTCTCCTCTTTGCTTTGTGTTAAGAACTACAGATAACAGCTTTCCCAGCTGTTTTACCATTTGAACTTAAATATTCTTTTCCCCAAAACTGTCTTGATACCTGTTAAGATGTTTGCTGTTTCCAAGTGCTCAAGTAAGGGGCAAGGCTGCCAGCAACAGTAAGAGAGGCTAAATGCCAATTTTGCTAACAAAAGCTGAAGCCTAAAATTATTTACAGATGATATTTTAAGATTCTTTAGTGAGCTCTACAATTTTTTTGCTTTGGATTTAGCATCTGTAACCTAAAATTTGATCTACTAATTAGCATCAGTCCCAGTTAAACAGCTGTGTCGGGGGCAGAATAAAAAATAACATCCAAACGTGCAGCTTTTCCTTCCTCCATGTGAAGAGGTTGCCTCACGACAAGAGCTTGCTAAGTTTGAGAACCATTAGACCAGTTACTGCAGCAAATTATAAATTCCACCTTCTCTTCGAACATAAACTCACTGGCTGATAAATAGCAGAAAAGACAGGACACACCTACTCCAACAAGGGAAAAAAACCCAAACAAACCAGAACTAAGCTAACCAGTGAGGAAAATGCCAAGTGAAAATGCAACACAGAGAACCTTCCAGAAATGTGGAGTGCAGCATTAAAATAAAACATGCTTGGTTCTCTATAAATTACCCTGCCCTTTTTCAGTTTAGATGCCTTTACTTTGGAAGCTCCAGAGACACTGGTTTCCCATTCCACACACTGCACTATTAGGGGGATTTTAACTAATGTCGGTTTTCCCTCTCAAAGCGGCTGATCTCTGCCGCGCAGTAAAACATTCTCTCGCAGTTCTATATTCCTGTCAATTTGACAACCAAAGAGAGAAAAAACGAGTTGTGGAATCATTTGTTCTCCGTGCTGGAAGCAGCTCATTTCCCTAACTCTAGGGGTTTAAACCCAGTATTATTCAAGCTTAAATCATTCACAGAAGTCTCCCGGCACGGGGCAACATGAGAGGAGGCAACTTCATTACCTTTGCATTTTTCCAGTTTGAAATGCATGGAGGAATTTTCCACTCTTGCTGCTCTTTCACAGTCATCTGATTTAAGAGAAGAAGCAAAGTCATCTTTAGATTTACAGCAGAAGGAAATAGTGGTTTCTTTCTCAAAGGCAGCTACGGAGTTATTGAAAAAGAGTACAAAGGTCAGGACGCTGCTGCAAAAAACCTGATTCTTCTTAGCAGCGATGGTTGTTGCTGCACGGTTCCGTTGCCAACACTGAATAAAGTCAGGACAGCTTTTCAGTCGTCCTCTTAGATTCCTGTCCCACAGGCCAGGAGTTTAAGGAGTTCAACTCCCAGCTGGCTGGTTAACATCTGCACATTCAATGGCAGCTGAGGTTGGCGGAAGCCGATGAACCACTGCTACACTCACCTCTCAGGAGCTAATCCTTAATAACACAAGTTAGTTTAATTAAGGTGTAGCTGTGTAGTGTTGTCTAAAAGCAGCAGCAGTGTACCAAGCCTCAGTGCACAAATCCCTGCTGTGAACAACTCCAGCAATGCAGCCCCACATAAAACACACTGGAAATCTACTCGACCTTTGACAAGGTACATAGAAAAAGAACTACTTTCAGAACTGCCCAAAAAACCAGAAAGACTGCACTGGGCACCGAATTTATCACTTAACGTCACATCAAATGAAAGCGAAGGTGCACAGACATGAACTAGATCAAACTAGAATTTATCTAGAACTCAGAACTGAAGAACAGTTCTGGCATTTCAATACCTTTCTACTAGGAGAGTGCATTACAGGTGCTGGAGGAGAAGGTGGTCCACGTGGAATCTTCTTGTTAATTCTGAGCAATTAAGAAAAGAATTACAATCAGCACGTTGTATGGAAATACACTTCAGAATCTTCTATTGTCCATTAACAACTTTTTAATAATTACTTGAATCTTGGAGGCTCCATAGGGTCCTTCTGCATTTCCACCATCCGAATGACTCTCTGTTTCGCTCCGGAGTTGAAGGCAACGCCTTGCTGAGACGGTGTGTACCTGAGTAAAACAACCAAAGCACTCAGGTCTCCCCACGCAGCTACATAGTCCTTGCCCACCCCCTTTTTACTCAGTTCACAGCTTTAGCTGCATTCTCATTTATCCACACCAATTTAAGGCTTTTCTGTTGAGAACACCAGGAGCAGGTGACTGCACAGAGGATAGTGGAGTGAATGCAGAGAATCAATTTACACCAGACAGAATCTATCTTCCCAGGGCTATATTCTCCTCTTTCAACCTAGATTCTGAAGTAGAAGGAAGACACTAACAGAGCACACAGAGCAGACCACAGTACTCTTTACCCACGTCTGGGAATCCCTGGTGACTACTTACTGGTTATTAAGAACCTCTTCACATGCTTTTTTTCAGAATTCACCTCAGGCCAAGTCTAACACTGCCATGAATTTTTTCTGTGTTTGCAGCAGGAAATCATCAAAAATGAGGATCATCCTCCTAGTAATTCCAATTCTTTCTGATTGCTGATTTTATGAGAGGGAAGAACGTTATTACATGCCTTGTCTTGACTTGAAACTCCCAGTAAAGATTCCGTTTTCAGGGCAACGCCATGAATAACGCTCCCTGACAGATCTGTGTTTTGCTGCTAAAACAATAAACCTCTCCACAAAGTGCCACAGCTCATGACACGTTCAGAGGTATTTCAACACACTCAAAACCGGGTTATCATTAGGAGGTCAATTCAAACCACGTGAGCCAGTTTCACATTACTTCCAGAAGAATGGAATTCAAGAGCAATTCCTGATCTCAGAAATTCAAGTCATATTCCAATTTTTTATCAGTTTTATATCCAACATCTTCCACCCACACCGGCACTACCTACCGAATGTACTGTGCAGGAGCCAGTTTGTCAGCTGCTCGAACCGGCATGGCTGCTGCAACTTTTTGGGAGACCGATTTCTCCAAGGCTGCTCTTGTCTTCTCTGTTATCTGAAGACAAAAATACCACAGGATGCATCTCCTCACCCAGAAAAAGACACACAATATGCCACCGATAACTCTGCACATCAGCACGTGTCATACCTCTCTAATTGCCTCTTCGTCTGGTCTTTGCAGTTCAGGATCATCCACGTTCATGACCTCTTTTGGCACAAGATCTGTGTATTTGCTGTAAATAACCTGGAAGACATTATATTTTATCAGGCTGATGAACAGGAATAAATGTACAGATATCAAAGGAAATGCTTCAGGCCTAGTTCTTATTTTAGATACCAATGAAAACTTGTAGCCAGCTCTGAACACCTTACAATTACATACTCTTCAATGAGTCCCTTAGAACAAGAATATACGCTGAACCCCATTTTACAGATGGAATAATTGAAGAAAAAAGCAGTTTGATTAAATATTATGTAAATCATTCTCAGATCTGGGGTTAGAAACCAATTTCCTGCTTTATCTTTCTACTCTCCTCCTTTTTCAGAGTCCTCAAGAAAAAAAAATAAAAAATACCCACACACACACATTTGTACTTCTTTTTTCATGGACTTAAGAAATTTGATACAAGTGTTTTTCAGCATCTAGATTTTTTTCAGCATCATGATTTCATTTCATTACGTTTCATATTTTCTTGAGACAAAAAAAATGCTTGAGAAATGTGTTCTTGACACTTTCCCTTCTTCAGGTACTTCAGTCTTCAGACAACACGCAGGTGGCTGTCAGTAGCTTTAAGCCCCAATTTTTAAGTATAGGGAAAGAACACTATTAAATGGCTACAGGGATAAATTTATTGCATTGCATTAATGCTTCACATTTGTCCAACAAAGTAACATCAGAAAGTCTGAGATCAAAGGATTAAAAGTCATTACAACTATTATTTCAAGTTTATTATAAAATGCACGTCTAACTATGGAGCTGACCTTTAGCCTCAGCATTAATTTGTCACACAAGAGCCATTTACTGCTTCTCAGCCTTCACTCCTAAAATTTTCATCCTCGGAATTAGTATAAATAATATCCTAGCTCTTCACATGCTGGATGAAGGACATCTGAAGAGCAGTGTTCCCCTAAGGTAATTAACTCTGTCCAAGGGCCTTGCTGCATGACGAGCAAAGTACGCTGCAGGAGCTCAGAGTATCTCAGAAGTCAAAAACTGCAGTAGACTGAGGTAGAAATGACCTCCACGAACTATTTAAGCCCCTAAATACTGCATGCAAATGGCAAGCTGCATCAATATGGAAGAAATCCATAATATAGATTAAACTAGGCTGAAAATACAGAAAAAAAAGTTGCCTCCATCAGAAACTTGATACATTTGTGTGTTCTAAACGGAGTCCTTTTTGAGGTGACACAGACAGGCAGACGGAGATGTTGCACTGTGTTGTTTTCCTAGATATTTATCTTATTTTAGCAGTAACGTTGAGACATTTTATCGATCTAAGACAAAGAGGAGACTGGAATTGTTTGATATTGTAGTATCTCCATTCACTACCATTTTTCATCTACGAAATTTCAAAGGAAGCACACATTTCAGGTATTTGATTCTGATTGCTCCTGAAAAGCAGAAAGAATCTCCTTCTAGGCAGAAACGAAATGCTGCATTTTTGGTCCAGCTACATTGTGCTCTCTCTGGCTGGGGCAGCAAATAGAGATCTGCACACCACTGCTGTCAGACAGAGCACAATCTTACCCAACTCCTTGTGTAAGATACTGGAGCTCACGGTAGGATTTCGACATCAGTCACACTCGGAATTTCACCAGACACCCGACAGGCGCAAACGCCTCGACGGAAATGTCTTTATTTGTAACACACCAATCTCTCCCCTCAACGTATTTTATTCTGTGTATCCAGAGCAGCCCTGTGCTGTGCTCATCAACCCTATGTGTAAATCAACACACTTCCGTCAAGCATTGCAGAATGAAGTCCTTCCTTGTCAAAGAATGACTCTCAAACCAAGTTCTACCACAAAGGTAAATACATCATGAATAAAGAATACTTTTGATTATTTTAGTTACATTCATGTTTGCTTGGTCTGTTCCATTGCTGTAACTGGGGTTCCTTCAACATTGGAACTACTCTCCTGTAAGTGGTTCAACTGAATTCACAATCTTGAGGGAAAAAACAAAGTAGGTAAGATTTGTGGTTCTTTTTACTCCTTTAACGTCTAAGCTGCAGCCTCGTGCCACCAAGAAATCTAACCCTGCACAGAAAAATCATCCTTGCCAGAAAAAAAGTAATGGACATAAGCAGTTCCACTCCTTGGTTTCACTCTCTCTTCTGTCTCAAGCAATTTTCCTAATAGGAGGACACAGCATCAGTCTCACCAAAGAATATAAATTATTGATGCATTGTTTTAGCCTGGCTTTCAGTCATGCGAGCAAAGAAAATATTGGAAGAATCTACAGCAGCACGAGACCTAACCACATGGCTAATGCTGGAAATCCTTCACCTGGACAGCTCGATGGAACTCCATCCTCAGCTCCATAAGGTCACGCACCCGGGTTTGTCAGTGTTATCCAGCATTTCATGTCTAGCAGACTTTCTGCCAGCCCCAAACAGGAGGTTCGTCAAAGTATCCCATTTATGTCAGCATTTTTCAAGGCAAATTCTCTGAAGTAACAGATGCAAGAGAGATGAACCACTGCAAAAGTAGAAAATGCTGACACGCCATCTAGATACAGGGTCTGGATAATGGAACTGCTGCCTCTACAAGGCGATGGAATACTAAATTCAACTTAAAAAAATCCATAAGCTGTAGCAAAAGCCAAATTTGCTTAACTCAGACCAAACAAGTAGCTCATAGACTAGGGTCAGAAACTCCCTCTCATTTCTGGCAGGCTGCTAATTATCTGTTTCTCCTAGTTCTAAGTATTAAGATTGAAGAAAAGTTTGAATTATGACTGCAGCTCCCAGGATAATGAAAGTTGTGTATGTAATCCTACTGACACTGTATTAGAAGATCTCTCTTACAAAAAAATATTCCACATCATTAACTCAACATAGATCACTGAAGAACTGCTCCTAGGACATCTCTGACAATACTTACTCTCTCCTGCAAAAAAAATTAAAATAATAAGCAAGCAATGATAGCTCTCCTCCTTGCAGTGAAGTTGTTCCAAAGATTTAATTTTCCTCCAGTTTTACTCCCCCTCGAATCACACCACTTCCATCTTTAGTCTCAGCATTTACATCCAGCTGGATGGCAGTCAGAATCAAGTGGAGTCAGAAGGCAGAGCTTAGGGTTAGGAAACCTTAACTCCAGTTCTTCACAGAGCAGTTCTGGAAAAAACACACATCTCCTCCACCCTGGTAAATACAGCTGCAAACTGTGAGCAGTTGACCCCCTTCTTAGATTTTCTTTGGGTTACCCTATTCTTTACAAGAGATGCTCTAACAAGCAGCTGGTCATACACTGGGTTATGTCGCAGCATTCTTCCGGCCTCCAACTTCTCCTAAAGAGAATTAAAGTTTTAATGTAGTCTACTTTGTTACATTAGAAGAGGCGGATGCAGATACTCCTCAAAGTGAACTTAAGAGACCGAAGCAGCTGGTCTCCCCAAAGCTAGTTAGCACTTCAAGACCAAGTGTCATCTCTATGTTTTTAGAAAGGCTACTGTACATGGGAAGTCAAATGGTTCCCAATAAGGTCAATGAGAATCTTGCCATCAATGCACTTCGCAGAAAAAGTCTGGAGTAAAACTACTGGCTGTACTTTCTGCTGCAATTAAAAACAAAACAAAAAAAAAAGAGCACCCAACGATACCAAAAGCAGACAGAAACTTCAAATGTTAAATTACTAAAGACACAATGTATTGCACTGTGAAAGCTGAGCTGCATTTTCTGTCTTCACCCTCTTGCTACACACTGAAAAGAGGCTGCCTGTGCTCAGGCCTGTGTTCAGTTTCTTGCCTTCACTGGAGAGCTCTCTAATGACAGTGGCCAAGCTATCCAGTAAGCTTTGGGTACAGACTTCCATAATTTTTGCCTTACCTTTTAATTACATAAACACAGTGATACCTGTCAAAATGCTCATGATACCAGTTCTTAAAACGGCAAGAAAAGTCCATGCAACCTATTTGGCTAATGCCAGACCAATGAGCTGAAGTATATACATACAACTTTTCCAGCTATACGTGCCAGTCCACGTATTTGAAGAAATAATACCTTGTCCTTCGATTGTCCTTGTCGAGCAATTGCATCATATTTTATTTTTCCTTCTGCATCCACCTGAACAGCCAAAGCATTGGACATTTTCTTCTTTCGGCCCATATCCAATGGGTACTGGGCCACATGTATTTCTGGGAAGGCACCCCCATCTCCAAAATCCTACACAAAATAAAAAGTAGCGAATGAATGAAAGAGGAAACCACGGTATAACATTTGCACAGGTGGGAAATGAAATGAAAGAGTGGATTGAGTTTAACAAAACTAATCATTGCTAGAATGCTCTAGTAACTGATCATTCTAGCAACGGACTACAGAGCTTAGATTTACTAGAACAGAAGACACTGAAACCCATAGACATCTTCAGTAATTATTCCCTAGACAAAGCAAGGGCCCGTACAACTGACTGGAACACACAGGCACTACCATGCTACAGACAATGTATGATTAAGTATTTAATTCGCACCTGAGTTACTAATTAGAACTTCAAAAATGTACCTTCTGCAATAAAGCAACTGCGGTAACACTAAAATTACACGAGAAGCAATTTTTACATGAAAATTTCTACTAATTTTTGGTTCCTTTTCACATCATGATAAAGTGAAGAAGTTAAAAGCTTTCTGTTCCTTTCAAAGCCTGTAGCTCATAGCTGTACAATGGTACAAATGCCAAGCTACCCCATTTCCTTCCTCTAACGTGCAAATACATTGAAAATTGGGCCAGTGCCGAACAGCCCAATACTCTTTGTCTCCTCTCTTGTTCAATGCGTTGCTGTAAGAGCACTTAATGGACAGATAACCGAAAGACTTCTTAAAGCAGACCACCCTGGCTCATTAACACTGAGGATGCACACAGAATTGGTACTATTCATAAAACAACTTCAGGCTACAGTTCCAAATGCAGTTCTTCAGAGGGAACATTTGCTTAAAGCAGCACGAACATCATTGCAACGGCACTGCTTATGTGGAGTCTGATTAAGAAATCCATTCCTCCTCTTCTTTAATTTGGTTCATTTGGCAGACTGATCTCCCTCCACGTTCATCATGTGACCAAATAGTTAACATCACTGCAACAGAGAGCATGGACTGAGGCTGGAATAAATGAGCAGAACACTTCCTTCCAAAGAAAAACATGCTTATGTCATCTTAAAGTGCTCATTGAAATACAGCTTCAGTTATTTAAAATTTTCCACTGGATGTCCCACATTCCACAACTGGTTATAGAATCAATGTTAAAGTAATTAGCCAGAACAAAAGGGAGTCATTCTTCAAAGTTTTTTGCATAACTCTTGATCTATTAAGAACAGACTTTGTTTCGTCCAATAATGACGTTCCAGGACCACTGGACAAACATTATGCTTTGGAAACATTTATTGCCCTTTAAGAATATGCATTTGTTTATGAGGCAGAAAGGAGTTCTTAACAGTCTTCTTGAGATGTGCATCACTTTGTGGCCCAGTGATAGTGGAAACCCTGAGAACAACCTTCGTCATTTGACTTCTTAAGAAGTTATTTTGCTCATATTTAGAAAGAATAAGTGCTAAAATACTAACTTTATTACTAAACAGTGTAAGAAGTATGCACTAAAATACTAACTTTAGTAATCCAACAGTGTATGGTTAATTAAAAGCTAAACCTATATAAAGGTGTTTTATTTTAGGAAACCGCTTATCTAGCACTAATGGATCCCCACAGTACATTGCTGGATCCATCTATACAAAAGTGGGACTCAAATATAAATGAGAGTAAGGCTATTAATAGCTCAGGAAAGGATAGCATTTGGGTGACGATGCAGGATCACACAGGAAATACTGTATCCAAACCTCAACAGCATACTCTGTCCCAAGAGCACTGGTATCTGATTCAGAACAGCACATCTCAGATGTTATATCAAGTACCATTTCAAAATCTGCAAGGTTTTGTGGCTCACAGTTGGAAATTCGGCTAAAACAGTTTTGTAATCAGAGCTATACACCTGCATTTTCTCTTTGACCTTTCAACATTTCCAGTTGAAAGTATGTTGAACTGACAAGGATTATGGTCAAATACACACAACATTGTCCAAAACCCTTTTGCCAGTAACATACTTTGAAAATGAATAGCTAACAAATTTTTAAGTCTCCTTTCAACTCTAACAATTTTCTCCCCACTAGCAGCTGCTTTTTGTAACACTAAGAACAGAATAACCATGATCACTCTGTTCTCTAACATACACATGCTGATTTATTCCAGCTATAATCTGGAATGTGTATTTAACAAATAATGACACAGGAACACTACAGATTTTTTTTTTTTGGGAGGATCCTTACCTTCACAGACTGTAAGCTGAAAGGACCATAGATCTATTTCATATTACAATACAACAATCCCTGAAGGGAAGAATCCTTATAACATTCTGTTTATTGTTAAATGTTTTAAATAATCTGGCGAACAGAACAATTTCCCCCAGAATGGATGCAAATTCTGCACGTGGTAGGGCTTTGCAAAACTCTGTACTACGCTCAAGTTGCTCAGAGTTTATTTCTGCTTCAGAAAATATACATTTTTTCCCCCATTAGCAGACACATTGCTACAGTGTGAATTTAAACATCTACCTCTAACGCTCGTGGTATCCATCCTTTCCGGTAACCATATGGGGGAGGTTCCCGTCGCGATGAGACGAGAGCAGTCTGCCTAGATCTTTGGGCTCTTGCTCTTTCTTCTAGTTCTAGCTGGTCTTGAGACAGCTGGGTTGGAGCTGGTAAAAAACTGCATGTCCACAGACAGCCACCAAAAAGAAAACAACATAAAAAGTTAATTCTGATTATTTGACTCAGTAAAACTCAAATACGCTCAAGTCTACTACTAAGTTATTACATTCTCTGCAATCACTCCATACATATTAAGAAACAATTTGTGAAATTCGAGTTTTGTGATTGTAAACCTGACTGCAGTAACTTCTGAGATTATAGGTGCAAAAGCAATGTGTGCTTTCTTGGCATTCTGGAAAACCCCTATAAAATCTGATGCTAAATGCATCCACATTCACATCTTGTTTGAACGGGAATGTGTGACAATGCCCATTCTCCAGCAGTAATGTCACAAACCACCTTGTATTCTTTCCACCACTACAGAGCAGGAAAAGAAAATACGTCCTCAGTGCCAACGACTCCCCCTTCCTTTCTCTCAGTGCAAACGCCCACAAGAAGATCTGTCAACAAGCCACCCCTTAGCGCCAGATACCTCCGGGGCAAAACCAATCAATCACAACACAATTTCTTGACGTCCCATTTTTCAGCTGGTCTAAATTATGGGGTCTTCTTACGCGGTTTTTTTTTTTTTTTTTAAGGAAGCCTCCACCTCCAAGAAAGCCAGCTTTTCGGGGCAGCCACTGAAGCTGCGCTTCTCAGCCTTGCGAGGGACGCAGCAACTCGTAACAAAGACCTCTCACCCCCACTCCCTGTAAGGAAACCCCGACAAAACCCCATGGACCCGAACACGGATCCAGCCGACGAGGAGGAGGTCCTTCTCTTCGCGGAAAACACGCTAAAAGCCCCGAACCAGCGGCAGTGCCAAACACCCCCTCCGACCAGGGCAGGGCAGTTCTCCCAGCCCCGACACGGCCCGGCCCAGGCCGCGGCCCGGCCTCCTCACTGC